>JAJMKR010000032.1:74340-210573 GCA_030563945.1 Geotrichum australiense | reverse complement strand
ATAAGATTCAAACAAAATTCACCACGAAAGAACATCCCAACTTAGCTGATTGTTAGTCTCTAGATTAATAGAATATAAATCTACCAATTGGCTGAAGGATTGACAAGGTCCGAAATATAAGTTAACAAATTTAAGCTATATAACGTTACACTTAGAGCGGCTTCTTTTACTAGCAAACCCACAGAGTGTACACATATCACGTTCACCTATATAAAATCAACATATATTTAGTCAAACTTTTTTTCTGTGTCCATTTGCAAGAAAGTTGGTTTGACGCGTTTTCCTGTTAGTTACATATGTTTTTGGCATTTTTGGCGTGTTATTCTTCTTCTAGAACGTTACTTTACTCCAAGCGCCAACTCTTTTCTCTCATCACAACACATACTTACTCATTAAGCGCCTACAACTTTGCAATCTTATAAAAATGCATGCATTTAGTATATGAAGTGCTGATGACTTTTTACAATTCGAAATCAGATGCTGTTTACTTTTTTAATAAGGTACAAAGTGTAAAACATAGACATCTTAAATTGATATGTTCCACACAGTTTTATTGAACTTTATTGTATATCACGAGCTGCTAGCCAGCTACACGAGTATGCTTTGGTTTTCAAGTAAAATTTTGTTTAGAGCATGATTTTATTCGAACGAATTCTAACTGAACAGCTTTTGAATATTAGTTTGGTGCATGAAAAGGAACGGGGTGATCTTTTGTTCCATTAAAAATTTCATTTCAACGAATATCCAAACAGGGCTAGCTCTAACTTGAAGACAAGTAGTAACGGCTATGCTCTTTATTTTGTTGAGGAAATATCAATAAAAGGTGGAAAATAGGCTTAGCTCCATAATAGCGTAGTAAAATACATTATATACTGGAAAATTAAAGCTATCAAAGAAAACCTTCTATTCAGATCAATTCAGATATACCAAAACATGTCAGTTAGGAGAGCTTCTACTAGTGCATTGACCTTCTAAGTAGCTAAATAAATTGGTAATAACAATCTAGCATAAAGTGGCTTTGTTCGTGGAGGAGCCGGATAGAGTGTGTGCCTCTTGTAACCCAAAGAATACAACCATTCTCGAGCTTGGTCCTGGCAAATACCATAAGAGCAAAGCAAATTTTGCGGCTCCAAACTTGAGAACTCACAAAACTTATTTGATGTATTGACAAACAAACTCCTTCTAGAACTGTGGTCGTCAACAGGTGCTTGAAAAGGTAGATGTTCATGTAACTTCTTTCCCAAAGTTTGCATTCAAATTTGTGCTTGAGCTGACTATCATATAGCATAAACCCATCTCGAGTTGACCCTACTTCTTCGGCTAAATTCAATTTTCTTCAACTTGAAAGACTTGATTTATCGTGATGCTATTTCTCCTAAATTGTCCAGGAGTAATACTGATTTGGTAGCAAATGAGGAAAACATTGGAATATTGAGCTCACAGTTTTCTGTATCCAGGAATACGATTGGATACAAGTTAGTGATGCTCTTTTTCCAAAAGTTGATGAATTCGGTCTCGGGTATTGTGCTCCTTCACATCCTAAGAGTAAACCCATCCACGAACCTTGTTTTATGATAAGCTTAAAAAATTGGAAAAGCATAACTATGTTGGCATATAAAGGCATCATTTATCCCTCTAAGCCAGAACATGCACCCTTCCGAAACATGATGAACACATTCATTGGACAAAATTCTTCAACCCTGGAAAGGGTGTATTCTCATCCTAGAGTCAGCTTCAATTTTAGGCTCCTTGTCTACGCTGTGTGCACTACCTTGCAATCAATGGCTATTACTCCCCTTTGTTTGTTGTAAGCACAAACCGGCGACTCTGATGTAGCGAACCGGGTTAGCCTAAGCCTAACTCTACCCCGTTCCTGCGCACATATGACGCAGGTAATAGAAATCGAAACAGTAACAAAACTAGACATTTGCTATCTCCCAGAGTATGAAGCTTGATTTTGACAGAAACAAGTTTTTCCTAAACAAAGTTCTAAATACCAAAGAGCTGAAGACTACCACTACATTCTGCTATACTGATTAGAGAAGTGTGCTGAACTTTGTTTTCGGGTGGAGTTTTGAACTACTAGGAACGAAACCTCTGGAACACTGCGATTATTTGAGTAAGGTAAACAAGCAAAATCTACACGTAATTGACCGAGTTTCAAGAATGGGGTCAGAGGTTTTGGACACTTTGCGCAATTACTGCGGCGACGAAGAAACCCTTGATACACAGCACATGAATTTATATCGCATGATGTTGTGTGGGGTTGTGAAAAAGCTAGAAATTATTTCAATTGTAGCTAGATTTGAGCATAGCAGGAAATTCACAAATAGCGATGTAAATCAACCTGTAAGGGGAGCAGAAGAAACCTATACAGCCAAAGACTTTTCACATTTGGCGTTGACCAGTGATCCGAAATGCCTCAAATATGTGTCTTACAAGCTCTCCAAATTCCGTGCTATGGACTTTATGACTACTGCAGAATAATACAACTTCGAAGACTATAATCATGGACTCAATATGCAGTTTTATACCGTACTAGAAGGAGAAGTGTATGAACCTTTAATGCTTAACCGAATGGATGAGATTAGACTTTCAATATATGGATCTGATGAAAGAAAGGTTGCTTCAACATTTTCCAAGCACACACTATATTTCAAGATTTGGAGAACCTGGGACAGTTCCATTATCTATTGGAAAAACACTGTGTAGAAATGGAACTTGGTGAACATGTTTCAAAAATAATCAAACATACTTAGGTCAAATAGTGATGACAAGAAATCATGCTCTGGAATGGCCAGAGCTTATACTTTTCTATTACAAGACACTTAGGGATTTTGCGAGCGTCATCAACAGTCATTATGATAAAAACTTGTACTAACAGAAAGTTATTACAATTTCGACAAAAGGCTAGTAATAACATTTTCTTATAATATGTACCGTATAATTTCCAAGTTAGAGAGACCAGTATCATCCAGAATTTTTTCAGACATTTACTGCTGGTCAGTGCATATTGTGTGAGAGTCGGTTTGGCGTTCTGAGCTTCTAAGTTCTATTGAAATTATGCTTATTTTGTCACATGCAAAATCACTTTCTGATTCAGCCTTGCGTTGCAAAATGTATACACTCTTGCACTAAATTACCTACCATATAAATCAATCTTCTAGTTGAGAAGCATTGCCAACAGTTGATTTCGTACGAGAATATAGACTGTACCATTCATATATTGGATATAAATTTATAAGTTTGGATTCATATTGACATCACTTTGTCAAAATCAGATGTACTATCTACAGCGACTGCTGGATACAACATGATTGGGCATTTCACGCACACCATAAGCTATCCACTAGGTTCTCCTTCACTTGTTTGATTGACGTCCGTCTCGAGATTTTTCGTAACCTCGGAAGCTAATCCATATGTGGAGGGGTTAGTTCAGGTTATACTAGTTTAATAAACGCTATATAATGAACGTATCACAATGGCGCAAAAGGGATATACTGTGAGTATGATATACAATAATAACAACTCTTACTCTAAACCAAAAAAGCTGACACTACAACCGGAACAGAAAACTAGTGACCAAACATACACGACCAGCTCACATTCAAACTAATCGTAAACAGCAGATGTTCGGTAACTTCAATAAATATTCTAGTATAAAAGTAAGGAGCTTTACATTATCTATTGGGGCAGAGCATATCATATTTCACCAGATTGTGTATCTAAAAATAATGTTAGCATGTACTCAAAAATATTTGTTCAATAAAAGTACTTACATCTTGAACAGATGCCGTGATGAATTGTCTAGTTTCTAAAGTGACCCAGACCTTTACCATAGAAAGTAAGTCATCGTTCATCATGAGTTTCTTTTCTGAAGCACTGAGTTGTCTCAGGACAGGAATAGAGCTAGTTCATGTTAGTATGAAAAACAAATAATAAAAAAAAGGGCAGCTCCTGATAAAACATACCTTCTGAAAAGATCCATATCTGGATCTAGCGTCCTTCCAATACCTTCGAGCAACAGTACACTTAGAACTACCGTGACAAAATCTTCCTCCATACGAACATGATGCACACGCACCATACTCAGCATTTGTGACAACAAATCGCCTACTTTGACGTTTCCTAGAGCAAATGTCCTTGACTTAATATTGTTGACAAGCTTTTGAACCCGAAGTTCAAAGATATCAGGGTCAATTGCAGTTTCGGGAGTTCGTGATCTTTCAATCATCAACTGACCAACTCTGTAACCATTGAAAGCTGCAAGAGCCTTAAATAGGTCGATGAAATTTCTTCGATTAGTTGGTGATAATTCAGTGATAAGGCCGGCATCGATAAAACAAATTTGTGGATGGTAACCTGCCTTTTCAAGGCGCTCCAATTCTCTACCCCATTCCGCTCGATCTGTAATGGAGTTCACTTCCTTGGTCAATTCGGTACTTGGCTCGTGAATACTTTTCTTGCAAAGTCTCACATAGATATTTCCAGGGTGTAAATCTGCATGAATGAAATTATCCAAAAGAAGCATTTTTAGGAATGCGTCCAGGCCTTTGCTAGACACCAGCCTATCCATTTCCTTTGAGGCTTCAGTGGTGTTGTTTAAGAATTTTGACATTGGGATAGCGTCAATGTATTCCTCGACCAGAACATGCTTCGAGCAGTACTTCGTATATGGCTTGGGGAAGGTAATATCAGGGTTGGTAGCAAAATTCTTTCTAAATTCAACCAAATTGTTGGCTTCAATTCTTAAATCCATCTGTTGCCTCATTATTTCAGAAAACGCTTGAACTTCTCCAGGTAGTGACAGCCATTCCATTGTGGGAATCAGATTAATTATGTTTGCAAACAGACTCATAATGGCTAGATCTCTTTCAACAATACGGTCAATCTTGGGATGTACAACCTTAATGGCAACCCAATTAGATGTAGTATTTTTGCTGCTAGTGCGAGAAGGTATAAGTCCGAGGAAGTCTTTGGAATGAGCAAAAGACTTTGGATCAGCATGATCAACTAAATCGGGTGCAAGTTTTGCTCGGTATACTTGAGCAATAGCACCAACACCTATAGGTCTCTCTTCGAATTCTTCAAAAATTAGGTCAAAATTGCAACCAAACGCTTTTGATATGATGCGTTTTGTATGGTATAAGGAGTGTTCTTTTGCATTCGAGTGAAGTTTAGATAGCTCATTGCACAATGCCCGAGGAAATATATCTGAACGCGAAGCAGCCCATTGCCCAAGCTAAAAAGATTTAGATTAATACCTAAGCTATATACCAGCTGAACGAAGAAAGCAAAATTTGCTGAATCAAAAAGTATGTAACCCATTTGATCGTATAGTTCAAGTCATCATCTTTACATACCTTAATAAAAGAAGGGCCTGCTTGCTCAATCGTCCATGTCAAATAACGATACCATATAATTGATCCCGAGCGCGCCATAACTTTATCGTCATTTTGCAAAACGCCAATGCTTTCGTATGCCTGAAGTGGCCCGCATACAACTAAAGGGACTGAAAGTACGACAGGACCAAAAAGAACAAGCAAATGAAGAAATCGAACTCCTGTTGCTAATGGGTCTATTAGATATGTTCTAAAAGCCGCCACTACCTTTTTCATGAAACGATAAAATGATGAGCGTTCTTGTGTATCTTCAAATATCTTTTCCTCTGTCTCGGGTATTATTGGGATCTTTTCCTCGACATTAGAGTGCTCAGGTTTAGTCTCTTGTTTATTCTCACTGTCATTTGTAGGTGCGAGAGCGGCAATTGTCGCTGAAGACAATAGAGCATACTTTGAAGATCTGCTGTACCCATTAAATCGTGGAGTGGTAATTCTGCGTTGTTGTTTTGAAAACGAACGAGATAACAATCTCCCAGATAAAGGAAATGCTCGAGAGAACCGAGCCATCGTATATCTGGTAAACATTATTACATTGATCAAGGCAGAAAAATGACGAATCGGAGAAGATAGAAGCGAAGAAACAAACACAAATGACAAATGTGTGTTCTATACTGCCGAGTTAAGAACTGAGTTGGGTCCTGTCAAGGTTAGGGAATATCTGCTTGCGTCGGATAGTAAGAATTCCTACTAAGGAACATATTTCTGAACTCATTTTTAAACTCTAAAATTTTAAATTTAAGTGGAAAATGAAACTTGACGAAATGCAAGTACTGTGCGATAAACAATAAATTACTGAGAGATTGAGATTGGGCTGAATTTTGGCTTCAATAGTACTGCATACACTCTATTATGTTGATTACAGCGCATACTAAAGATACCAGTATCCAGGATATTGTATTATATTCTTCACTTTAGAGCTTATGCTAGTGAATGCACATTTCCAGCTTTATCGACGTACAGTACAGTACATACCAAAGGAATTCCAATTTTGTTAGAATATCTAATTTGTATGCCAGTATGCCATCAAGATGCCAATTGGCGATTACACCTAGTATAGTATGAGTGTATAAATATCCATCCAAAATTCGTGCAAATTCACTAACGAATGACCAATTAACTCATGATCACTTACTGTATGATGACTTTATTACTATTTATATCTCTCTGAGTAGTACAATTTGACTGATAAAGCAAGTAAAGGGAAGCTGGTAAAAGGCTTACAGAGGCAAGACTCACCCTTTCTACACGATTGAAACATTTTCTTGAGTGTGAATGGATTCATCTCAAAGTGTACGGTACAACACCTAAGATATATTGAATAGTATGCACCTCTGTATGTGGCAGACATAGCTCTTTGATCTGGTATTGTGTAAGCATTAAACTGTCGCAGTTTTCCTAGGTCTAAATGGATCAGTTTCCCTTCCAAAGGTTTATGTTCTAGGATAGTCAAAATCTGGCTATAGTTATTCTATTCCAATCGCTGGATCAAGGGCTATGGTATATACTTCGTATAAGGTTCAGTACTTCGGACAGAACCGTATAATACTGGAGATTTCGATATATAATTACAGTCAAACCCAAACATAAGCATGGCTAATTTTTGGGAAAAAATATGCCTAACTGGTGAATATGCTTTTAAAGATTGAGGATTGGGATATATTTACTATACACACAAGAATTTCAAAATGTCCAAAAAATGCTAAACCAGTAGAATATGCTTGCAAATATCAATGCTTATGTTTGGGTTTGACTGTATATCTATATATGTCTTAACACTTTGTGTACAATGGCAAAACTACTAGTAAACACATTTCAGAATCATAAAGCTTGATTCAGTTTTGTAGCTCACAAATATATCTGCTGTGGATTTTTGCATTAAATTCAGTAGATATTTATCAACAGATTTGGTACGATATCCTGATTGTATTATCTCTTCTTAGCTTTGTCTAACTTGTGTATAATATTATAGAAAGAATATCAAAGGTATGTAGTAAAAACGAGAATGATTATGTCTTCTAGTAACAGCAATTGAGCTCAACATTATGTGTTCCATGTGAAAGTACCAAAAATTTACTAAGAGATATTTGTAACAAGACCCGTTGTTATTACCTGTCTGAACATGTAATCTACCAAGGACACGTCTTAACGTCTTTTAGATGTCAAAAATTAAGTATAGGCCTGTATATATATAGTTATTGTATAGCGTTAGTGTGCCAGACTTTCCATGAAATACTCATAATAAACGCTTATATACATGCTGAAATTACAGCAAATCTGAAAATTGTTTGACTTATTTTTCTAAAGCTTTGACTTTTTTCATCAAGATAAAAGTTGAACAGTTTACATACAAATTTTGCAGCATGTAGAGCGCCAATATCGAATCTGCTCTAAAAATTTAGCCACGCTATACAATATGATTAATTCATATAATAATATAATGTCATATTATAATCTTGTGCATTTCATTTATTTGAAATGTTGATAAACATTCACGAAATGTTTAACACAAAAAGAGTGTGTGAGTACAGGCTGATATCAATTTTTTAAACTGTATTATTCTCTGAATTACTGCGACACCCTATACTTGATATTGTCAGGACAAAAAAGAATTGCGCAGTTGGAGAAGTTGATCAACCCGACATTGTGAGGTCTTTTTTGAAAAAAATTCACAACATACGAACATGTATGGTATTGCGACAACAGTATATTAAACATCACCAACATAGTTCTAAGTATTAACTAACATGGCTATGCCCCTGACAGCATATGAGAGGGATAAAGTCGGTTCTTGACACAAATTTATTGAAACCCGTTTTTAGAAATTTCATAATTTCTTCAGTTTTCAGAAACTTTCATTGTAAAAATGAATTAATGTTTTGGAGAGATTTGTGTGTCTCGCAATGCTGCTAGAAACATCAGTTTCTACTTTTTTTTATTATCATGAACCGTCAAGTTTTTACACCATGATGAGTCTGTTGGCTATGATCGTTACGGTCGTTTCCAAAGTATATAAAGACACAATTGTGGCCCTTTGCAAATTTTTTCTATCCATCAACATTTAGCAGTCTTTAACATAAACCAAACATCTCTATCACACTTTAAATTATCCAATTACGAATTTCAAAATGGTCGCAATCACTTCTATTTACACTGCTGCTCTCGCCGCTTCTGCTTTGGCTCTCCCCGCTGCCCCACTTCCTATAGCAGTTACTGACGCCGGCGTCGCTGAAAATGCTTCTCAGACCAAAGCTCCTGAGGCTCCAGCCGCTTCTCCTGATATTCCAGTTGCGGCCGCCTCTGACATTCCAGCTGTTCCTCTTGACTCTGCTGCTTCCAACTCTGACCACCCAGCTGCTGCTTCTGAAGCTGCCGACGCAAACGCTGCTGCTCCTGAAGCCGCCGACACAAACGCTGCTCCGAACGCTGTACCAGAAGCTGACAACCAAAACACTACTCCAAATGCTGCTCCAGAAGCTGCGCAAGGTGGTACTCCTGATGCTAATGGTGCTATTCCCGTATTCGGACAACCACTTGCAGTCTCACCCGAAATGTTGCAAAACCACAACCAACTCGGTTTCAAACGTAAGGGTGGATCCAATACTATCATCATTGTTTCTGGTGGTAGACCCGGCTGCACTAATGGAAATTGTCAGCAGCAACAGCAATATTACTACGTTGACTACCCCTACTATTATCCTGTCTATTACGATGCTTCTACTGGTGCTCCCATTAATATGGGAAATTTCCCTGGATTCCCCAATAATGGATTTCCTGGCTACCCATCTATTGGCGGCCAAGGTCAAGCACAAGCCCGAGGACAAGGCAATCAAGATAAGAATGGAAAATGGTAACTAAACAACAATACCATGAAGGCAACTCATTCGACACATTCAAGTTTCAGTCAAAAAATCAGTTCAATTAGTTTTTACACAATCCGATTCTATAATTAATTTAATAATTCAATTTTCTTTCATTAAATTTTAAAAATACGTTTTATTCTCTACCTCAGCTTGCATACAAGAAGGCGCGTACTGGAGGGCTTACCTACATTGTTTAAAAAAAAATCCCATATATCGCAAACAAATCTGTTAAAACCTCATGCCAAATCACTTTTTGCCCATTTAGTTCTCTATGCAATGGTAAGTCGCTAGAAAAAACCCAAATCACACAATCTATGATAGACATGCTTGCTATATGTCAGAAAAAAATATATGAAAATAGTAATATTAGTAGATATTTTACACTATAAATATTTAAATCTATATAGGAACTTGTCAGACTACCATACACACCCACCCAGAGTATCCCTTCCGAAGAAGTACATACAGAGGGTCGAGATCATCGCACCCCATTTTCCGAAGAAAAGAGGCAAAACATGAATTGGACAAGACACAAGGCCTAAAATCCAAACAACCACATAAAGTTCTCACTCTAGGGTGTGCAGGGAAACCACCTCATCAACCAAGTTGATATAGACTGCTCTTGAATAAGAGAGTAAAGGGGACGTGACCTATAGAAATGATCCTATGAAGTACGTCGCTTAGGGAAAAAAAAAAGAGAAGAATTGGGGGATTTTGGGAGATATTTATACTAATCCTGTTGGGAGTTTAGGGCTGCCTGACAGGCAGGTAGGGCTGGGGTACTAGCCTGTGTTACTATAGCAACAGGGTGAAAAGTTTTTTTTTCGCTCTAGATGCTAGTGTACAGTACCTAGCGCTGGGTATTTAGGGCTCGATAGCCCTATACGATAAGCTTGGGTCAAATTCCCAGCTCCAGTTTTCTCACACGTAAGTAAGCTTACGATGGATCTAAACATAGAACATGCTAGTAGCCATTTTGATTAGATAAAGTTGTATGAGGAATGGCATTATTGAGTCAAAAGTAGTTTTTGTATAATGAATGATGGTAGAGCTATAAATGCAATATTCAGAGAATCACATACCACGACATTTCCTTACAACGTACCGGTAATCGAAAATTCAGTAAATTGTATACCTCCGTTAATTGTTTTGTTCTACCAGTCTTTCATGTTCAATGACATCTGTGCATATAAGTATAAATCGTTATTCTTTAAAGAACTTCGAAAATAGCAGCAGGTTGCTAATTTTGAGAAAAGGCTTTGCACACAGTTTGAATCTTTTGCGGATTTACCAGTTTAAGAGTCTTTATAACAGAATTCTTACCTGATTAAATGACTTGTAAACTCAGACGTGTACAATATATTGGATTTGAGTCTGGAGACTGTGTAGCAAACGTTTGAGCAAGCATATCTTGTTTCTTTTTGATATCTTCATGTAGCCCAATACTGTCAATTTTCTTATACTAGGGCATATATATTTCCCTAAAAGTCTGGCAATAGTGAAATTCAATGCAGTAGGCTATATGCTAGCTGTATCTAATATATTACGACAGAAAGCAATGCTGCAAAGCAATCCTGGTACATTTAGTTTTTCTTCAAGTAGAACTAAACTGGCAATCAACTGGTTAAGTTCAAGTTATCCACTGCATTATGCTACTTTGTAATCTTGATTTCAATCAAGACGTACCGAAATTGATATCCGGATATATATAATTTATGAAGGAATATAGCTGCTGGTTAAACCCCACACACCAAAAAATATCAATAAAATGGCTGAAAAGTCAATATCATTTTATACATCGGACACTAGATTTTAGTCTAGCCTTAAAATGGTGATATCAAACAGCGGGACCTAATGATAAACAACAAAACAGAAATAAAAAACTTAAGAGTACAGTATGCCTATAAGACATCATTTTTGTGCTATTTGAAAAATGAATTCTTCTATGCAGTCACGGATGTACTGATCATATAACTAAAGATGGATCATTTGCAGTATAGTTCATCAAAAACAAACCGTAGTAGCAGCAGTAATACTTGAGGGGACTTGAGAAGTCTATTGTCAGCTTCAGAAGCTTTGAGTTATTTGAGAAAATAGTAACTTTAGGCATTCCTTTTATTTTGAATTGAAAAGTGCCAAATTCATGAATAACTGTGTGTGTGTACCGCCCTAGAAGTTAAGACTCTTTACCTACAGATATAACATAATAATATTGATTCCGCCGCGAAACTGACAATTTAGTCTAGACGTACATAGAGATTCATCGATAAGATAAATCTGAACAGATATGCTGTATTATAAATATATTTGAATTGAGATGAGGCCAGTGCAAGACTTATGAACCTGTTTGGCAGCTGAAAACACGGAGAATCCTATAATTTCCATCTTTATATTATAAAGGCGAATTTACATATGAAAGAAAAACCGTCTGCCAAAAATGAAAATCTAAAGTAAATTAAAGACTGTGTTGACATTTAATTTTTATAACCGTTTATACAATGTCATGTTGTTTTTTATTTATTATCAAACAAATACCAGTGTATAATAGTAACCACTCATAAAATACATATCGATATCGAATTATATAATAATATAAAAAAATTATATGGTTGATCTAAAGTGTTAAAAGGTTAGGGCAATACTGTGTATCCTTAACAACTAACGGAAATGTTTGTTTCTTGGATAACTGGTTTTTTGCATTTCGAACGGTGCTTATAGCTATTCAAGTGCAAAATCATGTAGCGTTCTTGAACTACTTTGGTTCTATTACTGCACATGTTATCTCACACAGTGTCGTAGTTATTAAAAACATATTAGAAGAGACCAGTAATATTTGGTGGATTGTCCAAAATAAATTATAGAATCAACGTACCCGATCTTATGATACTGATGTATATCTGAGAAATATAATGATCATAAAACCAGCGACATGATGGCTCTCATTACAGCGAAATAAAAAAAGTCAAATGCTTCAAAATAGATACAAAACTAGTATTTAAATTATCAAGAATTATGCAAAACTTCATGAACTTGCTCATTTGTTAAATGTAGGGGTTGTTTACCAGTATGCTCATATATCATCTATTTACTTCGAAGATAATAAAAACTTCAAGAGTATTTAGATTCCGGATTTAGGCGTAGACTACTGTATTGTCAGTCCAATAGCCTTTGTATATACTAAACACCAATAAACGAGTCAACATCTAATCTCGGTAGCTTCGTTTAGTATAATTTTGGCCAGATTTGATCACCACTGTATCCGTAACAATGGTGGGGAGTTTGAGTTCGTCTACGTACGTAGTATGCGCTATTGGCCTAATTTTTACTATAATTCGATTGGCTGGGTGTAGCTAGGGATGACTCAGACTATGATCATAAAGTTGCCAATGTTATCCACATTGTTCAAAGAGTTTCGGGGTTTATACCAATTGTGATAGTTAATAGTCTAATTTTCGAAAAGTTAGTTCAGTACGAGACGTCAAAGTTGAAAGTTCATGCTGTGACATCTGCATATTAAAAAGTATAAAGCTAGGAATAAAATGATAAAAATAACATTTAGAACAACGATCTGTGTTTTTTTCTATGAGAAATGAGGGAGGCAAGTGAGAACAGTGAGGAGACCGGATTCGTGGAGGGGGTTGCTGTTTTTGGAGTTCTTGGGTTGCTACTTAACCTAGACCAATCGAGAAAAAGTACCAGTCTAACCCTTCAACTGTGTAAGTTGTAGATATTTCTGATTTTTACAGTCAACAGATATCTATATAGAGATGTACTGTAAGTGATGCTCCATAAAATCTACAATCATAGCATTGGATATTGTACGTATGCCGTGGCTACTCTCAGGCTGAAGATTAGTTGATACTCCAGCATGAATAGTCTCACAACGATTAGATTTGGGTGGCAGCACAATGATGTTTGATGAAGATTTGACCTTAGCAAGAAGCCAACTTTTCCATATTCCACTCCCCCACCAACGTCACCAAAAATTGGGTTATCAACGATCTCCGACCCCACACGACGAATTGAAAAGTGATATGAACGATGGCCCGAGGTTTTAAAATCATAAAATCCCAGTGCTTTCCTAGTAAGATTGAAGCATACAACACACACTAATATCAGGTGTTGGGATAAACACACAAACTTTTTTTTGTTTAAACTTTTTCTTGATATCTTGGTGGAATTTCTTGGAAGTTGATTTTCATAGGTAGAAACAAAAACTTGATACAACTAGATATTTGTGCTTATATTTGTGCTTTTAAAGGTGATCTAACTCTTCAGGCTTACTGGCAGTGCCAGTGGGGTGAAATCTTGGTCTAAAAGCTAAGATGTAGATCACGAGAGTAAAACAGCTGTCTGAATATGTGCTCCTTCCCCAGCTAGATAGTAATAACATCAGATGCTATAACACCTACATAAAACTTTCAAAACCCCTCTGCAATACGCTCTTGCAAAGTATATATAACGTCGAAAAAATCACAGATAGAATCAAATAAAATCTCTAAACAAACAATCAAGCTGAAATTATGGAAACTAATACTATTGACAAAAAGTCACCCGGAATTGAATACTTGGAAGTTCGCGATTCCAGTTACAACCCTGCCAACGACCCTTTAGCTCATATCAAAGATGAAAAAGGAGACATCAAATCAGCAGCTGAACTCTGGCCACACATCGATGATAAAAAGCTGTTGAGACGATTAGATTGGCATCTTATTCCAATGATTACTTTAATGTACTTGATGTCTTTCTTGGATAGAACGAATATCGGAAATGCTGCAATTGAAGGTCTTCTAGTTGATCTTCAGCTTACCGGTACAAAGTTCAATATGTGTTTAACTGTTTTCTTTCTCACCTACTCCTTTTTCGAAATTCCAGCCAATATGATTTTGAAAAAATTGCGACCTTCTATTTGGCTGCCATCTATTGTTGTAGCATGGGGAATTGTTATGACCTTGATGGGAATCGTTCAGAGCTATCACGGCTTACTTATTGCTCGAATTTTTTTGGGTATCACCGAAGCCGGTTTGTTCCCAGGCGTTGCTTACTATTTAACCCAATGGTACAGACGGCAAGAACTTCAATTCAGACAAGCCATGTTCTTTTCAGCTACCACAATCGCCGGTGCTTTTTCAGGTCTTTTGGCTTATGGTATTGCTAAGATGAATGGTGTTGGCGGTCTTGAAGGTTGGCGATGGATTTTCATCTTGGAGGGTATTGCTACGGTAATTGTTGGAGGAATAGCGTTTTTGACCATGTATGATTATCCAGATACTGCAAAGTTTCTGACCTCTGATGAAAGAGCGTATTTGATTCACAAACTCAGATATGATTCCAACAAAATGGCTTCGACTGTTACCGAAGAAGGAATGCCTCAGCAACCAGAATGTGACGAACATGGTACTAAATACCTAAAGCAGGTTTTTACAGATTGGCAAGTATATCTGGCTACATTCATGTTCTGGGCAAGCGTAATTCCTTCGTATGCGCTCACAATGTTTATGCCTACTATTTTGACTGGAATTGGGTTCAACAGAACTCGTTCACAATTGTTGACTGTTCCGATATACACTTTAGGTGCAGTAAGTTGTATTACACAAGCTTGGTTCTCTGATAGAATAGGTATTCGCTGGATATTCATTTGTTTCAACTTCCTTATGCAAATTATCGGATACTCCTGCGTTATTGCTCTCAACCCTTTGACTCAACCGTACGCCATATATGGATGTGTCTATATTATATCAATTGGAATGGCCGCCACTCTCCCCGGAATTATTGTATGGCACGCCAACAACTTATCAGGTTCGTACAAGCGTGCAATTGGAATGGCGACACAAATCGGCTTGGGAAATCTTGGAGGTGCAGTAGCCTCAAACATCTATCGAACACAAGATGCTCCATTTTTCAAGCTAGGTCATGGTTTTGCCACAGGAATGACAGTAGGTGGGTTCCTGGGTGGCCTTCTACTTTTGTGGGGATATAGTACTAGCAATGCAAGAAAAATTAAAGCTTGGAGAAGCGGAAAGTACAATGGCCATTCTATTGAAGAACTGTCCAAGATGGGTGATAAATCGCCATTGTATAGGTACCGATATTGATATTTACTATTCCTCTTTTGTGATATAGATAGTAAAGTTCTAAATGAATTAATTGTTTAAATAATATAATGCTAACTAAAGTCCTTATGAATGATACTGTGTCTCTTATAAACATTCTATTTAAGCAAATCCTAATGACGGTTTGAAATATCCAGAGCTTGAATATTTTCCCTGTCGTATAAAACTTTTGGAGATTGAGATTTCAGCAGATTCTTGGGTAATCTTTTTGAATAGATAGTTAACAGTACGTATTATGATCTATGAAAAAGTGAAGCTTTCTAATCTATATGGATGCTGAAATTTAGAATGCCACTCGACTGAAGAAAGTTCTAGATATAGATACGATTCCCACCTGGAATTACAAACCCAACCGTTCACAACTTCACTGGGAAGAAAAAATAAAAGTCCTTGACAATCGATAATCGGGGTTAAGTTGTAGCACTTAGCTGTTTAAAGCTAAGTCTCGTGATCTAAGATTGATTATAAAGTTTGGTCTTCGCGTCCCAACTTTGAATTTTTCGTTCAAGGCCCAAAACTTTAGTACACAAGTCTCTGATAACTAGAGAAAGAGAGATTTCATTATCGCTTTGTGACATTGTAGGGACTACATTTCGACGCATTTCGTGTGCTTGTCTACAGTGCTTATCGAGTTAAACTGAGTAGATAGTATAGTGTTCTACATATCAGATCTTAGAATGGAACTAGACTCGCAGCATTCGAGAGAGAGGGCAACTACCACACCTGATGAAATCAAAAACAACAGAGCGCGAATAGCTTCTCAAACAACTGAGACACCAGAGCCCCACTTTCGCTTACAAGATCCAGATGTGACTCAAGGTGCAGCAGCTTTGGAGATACAGTCCAGAGTGGATAGAATTTTAGAGATCAGAAGACACAAACTTGAGCGGCATCGCAAAAGAGGTATACCTAAATTCGAGGAAATATATTCAGGAGAAATGGATATCGAACTGATCAATTCATGGCTGGACTCGGCGAGAAAAGCATGCGTGCGGTATGAAGAAGATGACTCGTTATGGTCGGCAATGTTGAGATCAAATCTCGATATGGACGCAAGAAAGTGGTACGATCGCTTAGATCCTGATTGCATAGGCTTGAAATGGTCGAAATTTACCCGCAGGCTCAAGCAACAGTTTTACATTCAGTATAAAACAGACCAGTTGATGCTAGAGTTTTTGAATGTGCAATTTGAAGGCGATGTTAGGAAATACTCAAAAATGTTTCGAAAGTGTTTGGAAGAATTACCGGACCAGGCATATTGCAGCGAATATGTGCAGTGTTTTCTTTATTATTATGGACTACCGAAGGACCAATTTTTTAAGCTGAAATGGAAAAATACTACTCTGGATCAACTTATGAGAGATGCTGAAGCTTTATCAGAGCGACTAAAGATTGCGTCGCTTGAAATACCTGAGTGGAAAACAAAGAAATTGTTTTAACTGGGTGATTTTTTTCTGTAATGATTGTCTCAAAACTTACTGAAGCCTTGTTCCAAATGCTATTCTTTTGTGCCAACTCCGGATTCTATTCATGTGTAATAGCTATCGTACGTGTTAAGTGATTGGAGGGTGTTTGCGAGACTATAATCTCGTATAGTACTTTTACAGGCTGAGAAAATGTGCCAAATACTTCTAGGGCAGCTAATAACAATCAAAAGTGTCAATGAATTAGGAACGGCATGACTATTTGATGGAGTTTCTATGTGGAGTCTTTGAAACTTTACGATTCATGCGAGAAGTCGATAAGATCCAAGATCTCGTTTTCTTTATCAGGGAGTGTTTAATGATGATTACTCAAGAAATTCTGGGTCTATCTAGCATGGTCACTGAAAAGTTGCAAACTACTCAGAATCGGCATTACATTATGGAAATATATGGGAATGTTGTTTTCAAAAAGGATTAACTTATGTCCATGGAAGTCATAGTGGTTGAAAGGCTTTGAATTTTAGATACAGAGTGCGCCAGCACGCACTAGCCATTATGTAGTATAGGGAATGATATTAGAAACGTTTAACTTGTGTATATACGAAGCTATTCGGAGCTTTAATTTCCTTGTTAATTTATTTGTAGTATCCATAATTTTAGAGCTATTTTCTCCAACAATATTACTTACTCATGTATGGGGGCACACTACTCAATTTTGATAGTTGCAAGCGTTTTGCTTCAATCAATTCAATGATTCAATTGCAAACATGAACGTCGAAGATTGTTTTCCTTCATTTTAGGGTTTAAGTATTATACCATAAGCTATAGCGCTCAAAGCATAGATATAGCTACTGTATACGCAATAGAATGCATCTATAATGATCGACTGCTAATTTTGCAAACCGTAGCTAGGTGCTGGAAAGCTTTATTCCCGATTACACCTCACTTTGTCGATGGCATCTAAAGACAAAAGCGATTTTTCTCTGTTCAAAAACCTGTTGGATTTGAATCAAGTTGTACAAGCGGTTGCCAAGATTCACGAATACACACCGATGAGGCGTCTGGAAACTGAGCCAAATGAAACCAATGTCGCGAATACAAAAACCAGTGCACAAAGTGATAACAGACAATACAATACAATACAACATAGCTCGCAACATAATGCTGCAGGTGGGGAAGCGAGTGAAGAGTCTCGCGTCAGTGATTTGGGTGGAAGAAATCATATCGCAGAACGTTCGGCTAGCGATTTTTCTGGGACTTCACTAGGCTCAAATCGATCTCAAAAAACCAATTTTGCCGAGCACTCAAATTCCAACCTACAGAATATAGATTTGGAAGCACCCGAAACAATTGTAGACCATAGATTAAGGACTACGCACATGGACAGTGGAGTCCCTACAGATTTAGGTAACGGCAGAAAAGAAAATGTATCAGACTCGGGGCGGAATGAAACTATAGAACAAGACTCTAGTTTACCTCAGGCAGACTCACATCAAGAAGATCTTGACGGAGATGCATTGGCAACTGATGTACAGGACTACGAAAGTAGCAAAGAAGAGTCATCTTCCAGTTATGCTAGCAGTGGAGAACACAGTATAACCGAATCCTCGAATTATCACGACCTTCAACAACGGAAAGCTAAACTAGCAAGATACAAAAAAGAAAAGATAATCAAGCTTGACTTAAAATACGGTGGGGAAATGGATCTCGACTTAATCAATAACTGGTTGGAGCACGTCGAGGCAGTTTGTGCGCCTATAGAGCCCGATAATTCACTGTGGTCCGCAATGGCTCGTTCATATTTAATTGGTGAGGCTAAAGTTTGGTATAAGGAAGTAGATCCCAATGAACTAGGAATAAGTTGGCCCAAGTTTTGTCGAATGTTCAGGAATGAATTCTACACTGATTTCAACGAATATCCTTTAATGGTGCAATATCTTAATATTAGGTGTAAGGATAGTGTTGCAGAGTATGCTGAACAATACTTGAAAAGCTTGAAAAATCTTCCAGAAAAAGCTGAATATAGTCCATACTTTCAACGTTTCATCTTTTATATAGGATTACCAAAAGAGATTCGAGCGGAAGTAGATTGGAAACGATACCCTACACTTGACACACTTATAGCACGAGCAAAATACCAAGAAGAAATGATGGCTGAATATCAATTTGAAACTAGGTCGAACTTTCCGAAAGAAACTAGCGATTCTAAAATGGAATCAGATGAATATGACAAAGAAGTGCAACCAGAGCTTGTAACAGATACAACAATCAAGCCATCTGAGGACGCGGACACAACCATTCAGCCTGAAATACTCACAGACAATGAGACACCGAATACAACCATCCAGCCTGAAACACTCGCAGATATCGAGACATTGAAAACGCTACCAAATGTTGACTCTTCTACAAAACACGAAATAATATTGATTGAAAGCGGAAGCTCACGAAGTAATTCAATGACGGAAAATTATGCAAGCGAAGAAAAGGTTAGTTTGGATTACACACCGTCTAAGTTTCAACCTATGGTAGAGCTCAGAGTGGACAACAACCAAAATTATGGTAAGCGAAAAGAGAACTTGGATAGTCTTCTAAACGGGAACCACCAAAATGAAACAAACATCTTAAATGACATCAATAATTCTTCTTTTGTACAATCTGGAATCGAAGATTCTGATAAACGACACCTACATCAACAACCTACTGAAATATTTGAAACAGACCCAGCCGAACCAAATAGTATATTTGTGAATGACGAGCCTTTGAAGTCCACATCAACATTTACGCAAGAACCACGACCCACTCACGTAGAAGAATCACCAAGAAAAAGGCTTAAAACGGCTTCATATAACGGAGATTCTCGACCTCAAACTGAAACTGAAAGTCAGCCAATATTGTCACAAAATACGCACCAGGAAGCTGGAAACCTGATCATAAGCGAAAGAATTACTGAAGAAACTCCAAATCCTATACCTGAAATGCCAAATTTACAGGCCAATAAACAGCAAGAAACGATGTTTGCAAGAAACTCAGATCGAGGTAGCCTTCCTCCGAATGTTCCAAAAGGACCTGCTCGGTATACACGAATTAGTAAACGCAAAGCAAGGGCTAATAGGAGGATATTAGAATTAGAGAGTCGCCGCTCCGAGATTTCAGAAAGTTCCGCTCGGTTTTCTCAAGCTGGCAGTCAATTGTCCAAGATAAAACAATATATTAGTGCACAACCTTCAATCGATAAATATCAGAAAAATACACTACCGGCACCAAGACACCATGACGCAAGTCTCGATCGTAACAGCAGTTCTCGGAAGAGAATATTTTTCAGTAATCATAGTTATGACGTTTCGCAATATGTCTCGCACGATATGTTAATCGAGCATTCAAATGTCAGTTTAGATAGAGTTTCAACAGCAAATCAGAGCCAGGAAAGCCAAATACATATCGAAAGCTTCAATAATGTGTCAACAATATACGGACTTGGTGACAATAATAGCACTACAGTTGAAATTATTAACAGACGACCGGAAGATAACAGTAATTCACAAAACTTAAACAATTCTAATGAGACCCAAACTCACTTTAATTCCAATATGGACAACTTCAACCACGGGAATTATGGAAAGTCCTATGGTAATAACACTCATTTTGAAAATAATGCGAAACACAACAATAACTATGAACCTTATAAACCAGCCGACACTATTAGCGATGATACATCCAGTCATGATCTACATGGTGGAGCTGTTAGCTCTGGTAATATCTATCAAGAAATATATGCGCAACCCAGAAGCAATTCTACGGAAGATCATCATAGTCACAACTACACGTCTCATGCCCAAAATATTGAACATGAATCATCAGGAGTTAGTTACACATTTCAACATCGTTCAACGAACGGTGCTGAAAATGAATATAGGGAAGAAATTGAATGGGCGGATGGTTGGGAAAAAGAATATGATGTTGGAGAAGAAAGTAGGAACACAATAGAAACAAGACGAGGAAGTGGTAGCAGTAGCCGGAGAGAAATAAGTATAGAGAGGGGAAGAAGGAGAGAGAAAAAAAGAGGGTGGGATATAACGAGAGAAAGAGAAAGAGAAAGAGAAAAAGATAGAGAAAGAAAAAGAGATAGGGAAAGAGAAAGAGATAGAGAAAGAGAAAGAAAAAGAGAAAGGGAAAGGGAAAGGGAAAGAGAAAGGGAAAGAGAAAGGGAAAAAGAAAAAGATAGAGAAAAAGATAGAGAGAGGGATAGGGGTGATAAATAGGAAAGTGGAAGAGGGAGCTATAGAGGAAGTAGGAGAAGAGAGAAAAGGGGAGGCAGAGGTAGAGGTGGAAGTAGGGGACGATGAACTAGTATGAACCTCGAAATGTGAATACCAGTGATAGTGATATTAGAAGTTTTGGGATAATATATTCATTTGTGTACGCACAATCATTGTTGTAAATATTTACTGTTATACATGTTTTGTTTCAATTTTATGAATGTGTGATATGTGGTTATAACAATCTCACTAAATTGTATATACAATAAATAGCCATCATGGCACTTGCATAATTTGAAGTAACGGCCTCGATTGCTACTGTTGACCTTTAGTATCCATACTTCAAACAGCTGTATATCAGAAAGGTTGTTATCAATTCATTCAAGCCAGCCCTGATTTGACTAGAACAATAACCGTATAACTATAATAACTCGGTTTTTTTACATATATGGGGAATTACACTAAGATGCAAGAAAAATAACAATCATTCAATCATTTCTTTGCTAAAACATTTTTACAAATACTAATCCGCCCTCAGTGCAGTGTGCGAGCCTCAGTGCGCGTAGAGACAGGTTACTTTGACCAATATAATGAGTAGACTTGAGCCAGATCTTTTCAGCAAGGACTCCCTTAGTGGTTTAAAAGTATTGAGAGACTTTTGCTTATAAGTAGCCTCAAGGTCTGTGCCATTTCAAATTGCGACTTCCTTTCGTCTCCCAACCACCGTACAATGGAGATCTATTATGGATCATTTTTTCCATACCATACTGTAACTTAATTACTGATCTTAGAACTTGTTCAGTTCAAACGTTACAAATTTCATTGTTGTACCAAATTTTAAAGTGGAATTACAAAAAAGCAGTGAAGTTGATATAACTTGTTACAACTTGTTGGTATTGGCAGTTTCAATTAACTACAACCCCTATATATATATGGTATATTATACTAATCTTACAGCTGATTGTTATAGATCCCCCGTTTATACATAAAGCATGATAGAAATATCTTTTCCAATGTTCCAACATAGCTTTTCTAGCTTATGAGCGACTATTTATTATATTCTTATTAGCTTCTTCACTAGCTAGCAGTACTATTGTGTAGAGTTGAACATTTTCACGATAAACTGTGCAACTTACTTTTCCTTCAAATGAATGTCCAACAAAAATTTGTAATAAAACTGTTTCATTTTCTCCAAATCCAACGTGTGCATCACTAAATTTGATACTCTGTTTCTTTCAGTAGAACCAAATATTGAACAACGCATTTCATCCATTCGAGTAAAAGGTCGAGTTTTGTACAGACCAGGTTTTTTCAAGGAAAGAGAAATACCATAATTATAATCTCCTTCATTGTGATAAACTGCAGTAGTAACAAAATTTCTAGCCAGAAACGGGGGAAGCTTGTAGTGCACGCCTTTCATACACCTTGGATTGCAGCTGAGTGCCATGTTAGAAGCGCTATCCAGTTCATAGGCATCACATTTTTCTTTAGCAGATCGATAAATTTTATCGAAGGTTATGGTTCTATCATGACCAAACATGGCTACCGCCGATACCACCTCTAATTTACTTACAACTCCAAACAACATTAGTCTGTATATGTGACACGTACTCAGAATTTCTGTATCGCCGCAGTAGTATCTCAAGGTGTGCGCAAATTCTGGGTGCATTATGAATACCTGGTTAAGTACATGAGCCCTGTTGCTTTTATCCTTGGTGCAATCAGTTTCATATTCGATAGGTCTGATCTCTAATAGTTTTAGATGCAGTCCAAGATATCCCCAAAACAGCGGTGCTAGTCTTGTTTTGTTGGTCATGGGAGATATTGACAGTTCTTGGATATTGGGGAATTGTCCGAGAAAATACTCATTACCATCCAGAAATTGTTGAAACCTGTGAGTATAGACGATGTTCAGCTTAGTTACAAATTGGAAATGGAATAATCGAGGCAAGTAGGTCACACAGGCACTGGTGGCTATGTTTAAATATACCGTTCGTATTTCATTTTTGCTGATAGAAAGTAGAAATCGGGGGTCGGTAGACATTGTATGCATGTTGTGACAATCACTGAAGGCCTGTATATTAAAGTTTTTGGCAATCCATGGTGATGAATGTACCACCTTTAAGGCTTGTGAGTTTGCCTCAATAAGTTCATTGACAGTTTGCTCATACTTGGAATGATCTTGTTCGTCAATTCCGTGACGTGAATCTGCTGATAGTAAAGTAATTTTTTTCAAGCTTCTCATTCTGAGGGCAAAATCAAAGTCATTGACAGATTTTTCATGAACAACAAAGAACTTGGTATCTTTGTATTGGACGTTGCACATAAACGGGTGCCAGTAACCAATTGCGAAGTCATCAATCTTTGAGAATAATGCAGCATCGACGTTTGCCCAATCGT
This sequence comes from Geotrichum australiense, assembly GCA_030563945.1. Taxonomy (NCBI): domain Eukaryota; kingdom Fungi; phylum Ascomycota; class Dipodascomycetes; order Dipodascales; family Dipodascaceae; genus Geotrichum; species Geotrichum australiense. The sequence goes on along the minus strand of JAJMKR010000032.1, from coordinate 187,118 downwards.
AGTATTGAATATAAACGACCGTGAACTTGATATCCCAGTCACGGTTTTCATCACTGGCCAACACATCAGTGATGGTTTTGAATAGCGTCGGGGAACCTGCAGCACCAAAAATGATTCTTTGCAGTCTAGGAAAATTCTTCTGGCTCAATGCAGTGGGGTCAAATCGAGATGCCTTGACGTTTGAGATGATAGATAGTTCGCGGACAAATCTAAACGCAAGTTTAGGAAGAAAAGTGACCTGGACATCCACTTGGTCAAACACCTTAGGTCCACAGCGATTCAAAAAAAATTTATTTGTCAATGACAGATAGTATAGTGGATGAGTTTTGAAGCTAGGCACTTGAAAGTCTGCTGTCTCGGTACCATATTTGCTAGAATTGAGCGTGAGAATGGTACTCAACTTATCAATATAAGTCTCATGGTACTTCTCAGGCTCAGCCGCACATTGATTGATCTTTTCAAATAGTTCGCAAAGGAAAATACCACGGAGGGCTGGCATCTTGATGATATAGTCAGTATCTTCGATATTTTAAGTGCAAAAGATTTTCAACCTTGTAATTGTTGTTCAAACATCAGGAAGAGAAATCAGGTCTTTGCTATATTTATATATATTATTCCATGTTACAGACTACGCACTGTAAATGGAAGTCAGTTAAATTTTGCAAAATTGATTAATTTTAAGTATTTCATGAGCTAAAATTTAGCGTGCTTTGAACCAATTCATAGATGTAATTAAGATAGTTGGACTCTTTTTTCTCCCCAAAAATCCAAGTTAGCCTCAGTCATTCAATTAAAAATTTCCTTTTTGGGTTGGCGACTTTTGGGATTAAATGTCAGAGTATCAGAAATGTTCTCTGTCTCAGATTTAACAAGCTCATCAAAATGCTTCAATACTCTTTTACCTTTTCCATGGAATAATCAAAGCACACATTTTTCTCTTCAACTTCCATATTTGGATACAGAATAATCACTATTTCTACACTTTTGTACCAATATGTTTAAAAAATCTTCAACCATAATAGATAGAGCTGATATTTTTGTAATTTTCAAATGGCAAGCTTCAGTTTACTAGTGTTGTGTAGTCTTATATTATAAAACAGAAGTTTACAAAAACAGATTAAACATAACTCAAAACCCTTTCCATATCTAATAAACCCAAATTATTTCAATCAGGCAAATTATGGTTGAAAAAGTAGCTAGTCTATAAAAGGTCTTCTTTGACATCTCAGCACCAAGAGTGAGGTATTTGGTGGTATCATTTAATTATAGATTGTACCAAAAAACCGTCACTGATAGTAAGACTCCAAGATTTAGTTAACCATTCAAAAAGGTAAACCAATGCCAGTGTCATGAAAACATTGCTCTCTACAAATTCTGACGCTTGTCCTATATTTTTTTTTCAATGTGCAAAATTTCTAGAACGGTGATGAACAGCATGTAAAATAATGGAGATTCTTCAGAAGATTGCAGTTTAGTTCTGGACACTTTGCTGTTTTCATCAAAATAATGACATTTTTTCATTATTCTTTTTGTTAGATGAATTGAAGTTTCTAGCTCTAAACAGTAACTTCGTTCACAGATTTATTGGAGCCAATTACAAATACCTTTAAATCCTCCCAAAGCTCCGTTCAACCAGATTTGCTTTGTCACTACTACAAGGATACACCAAAAATGTTTTGTGAGTATTAGCTCAGATGATCGTAGATACCATGAAGACTTTTGGAGTTCATAGACATGTTTATTAAGAACAATTCTATCTGCTTTGTTTGGCACAAGTAGAATGAGGTTGGACAGGTCGTCATTAAGTGTATTATCCATTTCTTATTTTTAAAGTGACAATAAAATAGCGATAGAACGACATTAAGTCGGGGAAACCAGCAATTTTTCCCTGACCAAAATTGCAAACTTTAAATTATTGGTACGGCTGAATTTTTAACATTTTGGGCCACACTTCTTCATCAGCTACCACGCCTCTACAATAACATTCTACTCTAGAGTTATCGTGGTATACCAAACCTACTCATAGTGCTAAACTCACCTTGTCACACTGGCTATTGAGTTGAATGAACTGATTCTACAGTATTTTGGACGAGTCTCTCCTCACCTTTGATGTAGCTTGATCTCTAAATAGATACTTTCTCAGTTATCTGAAATATATAATCAAAAACTGGGGATGTCATCTGCACCTATTCGATTAGAGACTCTCTCAAATGAGCTCTTAGACATCATAATCGACTACGTGTACTTTCCTCAAGAATTCAATGGTTACTATATACCCGACACGCGATACAACCTGAAAGATAATGCCTACAGTGCTTGGTACAACCATCCCTTATATAACGTCAACAGGAGATTCAGGAGGCTGATTGGGCTAAAGGGTATCAATGTTCTTTCGTTCGACTTACACGTACCTTACAATATGAGCCATATCAAATCGTTGACCATGGGGCATACACAGAAGTATTTCAAGGTTGTTGTCAACTCTGGATTTGTGGATCATCGGAAATACATTCCTGCGTCGTTATTTACCAAAGAACTTACGCCAAAGCTACAAACAGTTCTTCTTGATCTCACATCTGAAAATGTTTCTAACTGTGATCTGCTAAGTAAGTTCATTACCGATATCGTCAACAGAAACGATATTATTATTCGACTTAAACTATCGCCTGAACATGTTGTTCACGTTCCACACGATTCCTTGAAAGACCTGCTGAAGCGTGTTGATGATCTGACAATAAAACTTATACGGGCATCCTATCCTCAAGCAAGATCTCATTATCTTGCGCTGAAATCTGATCTGATTGAGTGCTCAAAAAAATTGACGAAATTTGATGTGATCTGTTTTGATGTCAAAAACGATGAACTTTTGAAATACATGGAAGCCTTAGTCTACAAGATTTTGCTCGATAACGCAAGAACGTTAAAATTCTTGGATCTGGAGTATTATGGAATACCTACACATATTGAATATCCACCTTTAACCCTTGATTTATCGTCAATTCACCTGAATACATCATCCATTCCTTCTTATCTTTTGCACGGCAACCTATCCATTAAAACTCTGAATTTGGTTCTTGACTCTGACAGCCCTATTACTTATACTGGATACTTGACAAATATTACAGAGCTTCACTTGAAGCAGGGTGTAACTCGTCAAGATAAAAGAGATGAATTGAAGAAGGTTTTTCAATCTATTAACAGTTTAGACAATCTCTTACTATGCATATATTATCCAGAAACTCTACCATACATTGCCCCTTGTTTAACTTCTCTCGAAATCATAGAACTGGAGTATAAAAGCTCGATTAGAGCATCTGATTTGACGCTAGGCCATATCACTAGTCCAAATTCTCGAATCAACCGATCTCTACATTTTTTGCTGACTGAATTTGCCGCTCTTAAAGTTGCTTCTTTAGAGCTCCATACTTTCGAACTAATTGATTTCAACTCTCTCAAAGGTCTAGCCAAATTCAACACCTGTTTTCAGACCCTTATTCTCCAAGTCTCATGGCCCCGTGTGAACCAGAACATTTCACCCGATCTATTTCAAAAAATGAAAATCTACAGCGCCACTATTTTTGACGAATCCACTTGGGCCACCAAACCATACTACGAGGAAGGCGAGGAAAGTTATCTGATGAAAGACATATTTTGCGGGTTTCCGGAAGATAGAAGTGAATCTGAAATTTGCAGGTTTTTGCATAATGAAGAGAATGTGTTCAGAAGCCTGAACAATAAGGAAAATAAGGTGTGGTGCGAACAATCAAAGGATTTTAGGATGAAAACGGTGTTTTCAGTTCGCAATAATAAAATACTGGTAGACTTTGGTAAACTTAGGTCGCAGTTTTAGTTCCAATGCTTTGAACGAAATATGATGTATTCATTACGATGAAATGTGTGAGCAAACTGAATAGAAAAAGTAGTTTCAAAACAATAATTTTATTAAAGTATGCATTCATCAAACTGGTTTCTATTAAATTCTAAACATATAATATATAGAATCACTTTTTCTTCATCATATCCGATAACCCTTTAACGCTAAACCTGCTGTATTCCTTTCCACCATGTTTCAACTGTTCCGGAGAGATCTGCACCGGTCGTTGCCCATAAATATCCGGTTTCGCGGTCCCAAACGAGAAATAGTCCGGTTTACTCTGAACGCGATGATCATCAATTCGGCTGTTTTCCTTCATCATTGAAGAGGTGTAGTCAGATTGTGACTGCGTGTGACGATGCGAGGGCAGACGTTCAAACTCAACATTTTGACTAATTTGATGAGGTTTGGGTTGTTCGTACTCGTAAAGGGGTTGACTAAACGTAACTGACACAGCTCTTGGCTTCCCATTTCCACTTGAAAACTGTCTTGTACCGGGTTGCTTTGTGTTGCGACGACTAATATCAGGGTACTCAATTTTCCTGGTCCCTTGACGTTCAGTCAATCCTTTTGCGTAAAAAGACCAGTCTTCATCCTCTCCAAAGTCAATTTCATTGCTAGCTTCCTTCACACACTTTTCTCCACTAGGCAACGTCTCCATGATTAGGTTTTTGACGTGTGGTCCTGTATTCACACTCGGTCTACGGACTCGAGCTTTGATCTTGTCAACGTAGTCCTGTGGTGCTGAAACTCCAGATACAACAGTCACAGCGTCGGTTGTTTTGGTATGTCTAGTACTGGAGTCGGGATCGGTAAGTAAAAGTGGAGGCAGTGGAAGTGAAGTTGCGCGACCAGATTTGAGGTTAGATCTAATTTCTGCCCAATTGTTTCTACTTGAAGTGGCTGTCCGCGTCGTATTCACAGCAGAAGGGTTGAAAGAAGGCTTAAGCATAGGCTCGGCAGGAGGATCGAGTGTGGGTTTTGATATAGGAACATCTTGCTCGTGGAACTTTGTGTCGATAATTCCTACATAGTTCTCCTTGATTGAAGTTGCTTTTGGAACCGATAAATTATTTGGGTCAGGATCAAGAAAATTGATTGGGGTGGTGCACTCTACAGGATCATTTGAAGGTTGTAAGGGCCGATATTCTTTCTCGGCAATATATGGAATGCCCACAGAGTATATGTCGGGATTGACAGGTTTAGATGCTGGTTTTGAAACTGGCAATGAAACTGGACGAGGTGTAGGTGAGTTTTCTATAGGGATTGAAGCAATTGATTGAGCTCTTGACGTAGTATTAGACTGAGGGGGTCTTAAAATGCTTGGAATTGCAGCGACAGCAGCACCACCACTTCCTCCACCTCCGCCACCACGAAGAGATGGGGGTTTCTCGGAAGGTTTGACTCCAGAATTTTGCAATTTGACTCTGTCCGCGATCAAAGTGGCCAGTTCATCCAAAGACATAGGGCGCTCCGACTTTTTTGCTGGAGCATGATGATGAACTGGTCTATCAGTGGCCAAGTCTGCTAAGACTGAATGCCGTTTGACTTTGACTTTCGGTTTCTTTTGTTTCGTTTGGGGTTGCTTTTTAAGTGCTGATTTCAGAGTTGATTGCTCAACAACCGGGGTGTCCATTCGTGGTCTCATTGGAATTTCCTCTGGGTTCGAGTTCTCTAATATCCAGCTTGGCTTCCACTTGTACACATAGTCTTCTGGTTCAAGAAGTTTGTATATAGGATCATCGTCATCGTCGTCGAGTTTATGCATTAAATTATCATCCTTGTGCTTCTTTTCGTACTTTTTCCGTAACTTTTCATCAATAACAACTTCCCCAGATCCCATACGAGGAATTTTGCCAGCATACACTTCTTCTAAAACAACACACAGTCTTTCACGGCCAGGTCGCGCATTTGGATTGTTGATCTCAACGACGATCGAGCGACCAAATTGCGCTTTGATACGTTCAGGTTGTTCAGGCGACAATGAATTCATCCATGTCCAAACAAAGAAATCGTCAAGTAAAAAATGGGACATTTCTATCGAGTCATCTGGTTCTTTATTAGACTTGAATTTTGCGTAGTCATGGAGAACTTCGTTCCACGGTCGTGCTTCGATGGGGTGAGGAAGAAGAACGGGATCGTGGGAGGGGTAAGGTAGTTTATCTTTAGGAACTGGTATACCATTTATTACCCAGTTGTGGTGTCGTTCCAAATGATAGATGTTGGTTTTGGGGTCAACCAATGTGAAATCTAGAGGACTCAAGTAAATGTTGTTGAAGGTTGAAGACCAAGTTTTGCATCTCAAATCTGCATATGTTGCGTGGGGAGCTTTAAGATTTGGTTTCACAAAAATGTTGTTTGATCTAGAGATTTGCTCCAGCACTCTTTTCGACTCTGGAGACATTGCCTCTTCTCCCAAATTTTGCAATAATTCAAAGTCATCCACGGACGAGAAATTGCTCGAATTATTAAAGTCAATCAGATTACGTATCCGTTCTATTAGAATGAAAGGATTTCCAGAAAGCTTCATGGTTCTCAATGTTATTCGTAAAACTTTTCGGGGTTTGATAGTATAGCTTTCCGGTGGATCTTTCATGAATTTGTAGACGTTTTCAGGTAAGACAACTTGTGTTTTAAGATGCGGTTGAGGCAAAAATCCAGAAAGATAGATTCTAAATAACTTTACCACTGCTTCCGATGCTTCACTATAGGCAGTGACTCCTCCTCCAAACCCTGCTACCTTAGTGCTTTCTTTTGAAATATCAAAAAGCCAGAGGCCGGCCATTCGAACAACATTAATATCGTTGGAATCAGTGAATAGTTCCAAAAGAATCATCAAAAAATCAAAAGTTATATCTATTGTCTCTTGACTTTTAATAACGGATGGAAATAACTGGAAAACAGGCAAATCCACATCTTCCTTTATGCTGACAATCTCTTTGTATACGCTTTTAGAGCCCAGTATGCCACCATTCAATCTGCTCCATGCCCACTTCATGACACCAACCAGGGTAACAAAGTCAACTGAATCCAAAATCTTTCGAATCTGATCTGGTTCAGCGGGCTTTTTCTCAGGCGGAAACATTAATCCAATAGCTCTCCTGACATCCAGCGGGTCGACTTCCACACTAATTGGATCACCCACTTCACGCGGGCATTTTGGACGAAAGGCCAGAAGAATGAATGGAATCAAACTTAATTTCTTCTCAACGAACAAGATCCGGCATTGCCGAATGATGTTGGCAGCTTGATAAGGCGGAATCGCAGGTGCTGAATAAGTGTCGTACCCCTTCGGCGTTGTATAATTCGAGTATGAGGTCGACTTTCCAGACATTTGTTAATATGCTAGTAGTGTGAAGAAAGAGAAGATGTTGGCAGTGAAAGTTTTTTCAGGGATCATAACATACCTGGTAATATCGGTGCTAAAATGATAATCATGATGGTTGGTTCCAAACAGACGCTTAACCCCTTTTTACTGCATCAACAAAAACCAAAAGGCTGAACCAGGTTCCACAAAAAGTTCTGATTGTGAAATATTATGATTAATTTTACTGTACGTACTGTGTACGTGCAATAGTTTAAATACACGTTTAAGTCCCATGTACAGTAACATAAGTTCCAGGCGTAACCACAGTTTGATTCGAACTTGGCAGCAAAAGCACTGTACTGTACACAATATACAGTGGGCCGACTAAACAGATCTGTCCAATCTTATCTTCTGCAAGCACATTCTTGAGTTGGAACTAGTGTCAGGATCTCTGCTAGCAGTGTTCCTATAACGTTTATCAGATGGAGTATCCAATTCCGATAGTGGTTATACAACCATTCAGCGATTCCTACGATCTGCGGCCTATACCGCATTCTGATACTCCCCAATTTCTTGAGAAGTCGTCTAATAATGCACCCTACAAAAGAGTTCGGCCAGTACAGGATCACTCTTTCTTGCACAGTTTAGTTCAACGGCCTATAGACTCTCTTCCTTATGTGGAGTTATTTTTCAACGTGATGGAGCTGATAAAATTTGGCCGGACAAAAAGTGAAAAGCTCCGGTTGAGAGTCCGTGGGAACTCGAAAACGTGGGGTAAGGCTGTGATAGTGTTGTGGGCTTGGGCCAACCGGCGTGCCAAAGAGATTTCCAGCACTTGGAGATACGAAGCAACACTTCATTGTTTAGAGATGTACATTGACCTTGTGGAAGTACTCGAGGCTCATGCTGAAGAAGATCACATTAAAAATCACCATCCTGGAGAAATTAAACATAAAACACAGTTCATCTCCGACAAGCGAAAGGAAATACTTGGTCCCAAGTTGGAGTTTACCTATGAGCACCTGAACTCGATATTTACTGTTGCTTCTTTTATTGTTCCAAATAAGCACATTTCGCACAGGCTGGAGATTTTGGTGTTGATGTACGAAGTGTTTGAAGGGCAGAAGGTGATTTGGAGACAGCTCAAAAACAAGATCTTTTTGTTACAGCACGATGATGGGGAAAAAGAAGAATGGGTCGTAGAAGCCTTGGACTTTTTTTACGACTCTATCGAACTTTTGGTAAAGGTTGTTAAGTTTAATCCTGATCTGTTTTCTTCGCTGATGGTTACAAAAGCGACTTTAGGAATAGCTAGTAATTTGATAGAAATTAACTCATGATATATTTCACTTATAAAGGCGCTACATCAGGGGTGTAGAATCTACTCAAGCCGCTAGATAAAGTTAATGATACATGAAGCAACTTTCTATTTTCTGCATTTTGGTTTATCTGAGCAACGTAAGTATCCAATATCTGCTACAGTAACTGTTTAATATGAAAGTGTATGAACGAATTAGTTTAAATATATTGAAATCATTTTGCTTTCGCAAGAGCGATGCTAATTACGAAAATTTCTATTTCATATTACCACAGTCCAATATAACCAACGACAACCAAGCAAAGTAACATATTGCCTACTTGTTTGGCAACATTGAGCGTTCCACAAAAGAATCAATTTGGTCTCCATGAGTTGTGTACCCGCCGAAACCAAACTGTAGCTCACATTTTTAAAAGAAGAAATTGCTTAGACAATTTAGCATCAACGTGATGGCCCATATTTCACTGTTATCAGCCTACGACAAAATCAACTTTATAGAATAGCAAGCAATTTTGTGTGAACATCACAAAATCTATAAAATAGCAACAGTGGTGTATAAGGTGATTCCAGTCGCAATTCTAATTTTTGGAAGCGTGATAAAACTGATCAAAAAACAATGAAAAATTATCCGTTTAGTCGACAATAATCACAGTTTCTGGTGAGTTTCGAGATTTGTCTTTAGCAGCCTTTTTATTATGCTTAGGAGAATTATCGGAATTTTTATTTTCATGCTGACTGCGTTTCTCTCCTTTTTTACTCGATCTTCCCTCATTTGATTCGTAGCCATCTTCCTCTATATCTAAATCGATATAAATGCTTTGCTGCTCATTTGTCAACCCTTTTCCAATTTTTTCCATTTCATAACCACTCTTGATCTGCGAGACAAATTTGGTGAACTTGCGACCTTCGTTTGCAATGTGCATTTGTTGGGCTTGAAATTGAACAAAGTTTTCCCTGAGATCGTTCCAAGGTTCTAATAATCCCTCGGTTATCTGGGAAAGGACATAGTAGGGACCTTTGTTGGTAGACGGGACTGACGATTTCGCAGACGACTTACTCATTTGTAGGTTTTTCTATTAGCATGGATTATGAGTGAAACTCGTAAGGTGTTAATATCGTGTTTTAAGGATCAGCTATCGCAATACTTGAAAGGATTGCGGTGTGTGAAGTTGTCAACTAACCTCAACTTGCCAAAATTTGGAGGCTGCAGAGTAGTATCCCATTATGTAATAAAACAAAGTACTTTAGGTAATCAGTCCGCCCAGTGCCCAGCATAGAGTAAGCTTTCTGTATTGTACTGTACAGGACATAGAGCATACCACTTGCACACAAGCTGGTTTAAGTCTTAGAGAGACATGAAACTCCACTCAAAATAGTGCTGCAAGATCTACAGTTGATATTTGGAGAATAAAACTGGATACAGCATTTCTTCCTGTCTTTGTGCCGTTGAATGTGGACTACAGTGTAGTATTCGCTTTTACAAGTAACATCGTTCTCAAATTCAATTCATCCGGCAAACATTTTACTGAAAGAAAATTTACTGCATTGTGTTGGCCCACATGAAATAGCGCGGCAGGCTTAAATAAAGTTTCTGTCATTTGATAGCCCAATGCCTAAATGAGCCTAGTTAGTATAAGAGCACATCTAAATTTATCATTTCCATATTATAAAAGTGGTGGGTTTCATCTTAACGGGATTTTTATTATTTTTCAAAGTAGCCAAACCTTCTCTCTTCTCATCCATTTTATATATTTCTTAAAGAAGGTCATCGTGCGAAAAAGACTCGACTGATACAACACAAAACATGCCGGCACTAGTTCACTCAACGCTATCAAGCATAAAATCATACCTCCTAAAACCCCGCCCAGTCCCCCCTCCATCGACAGCTCCCAGCAGGTTAGTGCAATATGGGTACCGGCTACCACACGAAGATCCCGTCTATCGAATGCGACACAAAAAGAAACCAAAGCAACTTCTTTCACTCGAAGATCTAGACACCCGGTTTCCAGCACACGACAGTCCTGAGCACTTTACCTGCTCGATATGTCTAGGTGAGAGTTCAGATGCGGAGAATATTGGAGAAAATGAGGAGGAGACAGAAGTTTCTCATGAACAAGTGCGAACTTTGAGCTGTGGCCATCAGTTTCACGATCGTTGTATTACTACCTGGGTCACGAAAAGAAGTGCGAAATGCCCATTGTGTATGACTTCATATTACACCGGGCCCTCTCCTGAGGAGCAAGACCAGAGCCTCAATAGCTACCACCAACGTTCGACAAATAACCGCCATAGTCCTAGGTTGCTAAGGCGGTTTAGATTTACATCGTCATCGTCGTCGTCATCATCATCATCATCATCATCGTCATCATAAGTCAGAATTTTGCTTATAGAATGTCTTTATTGGCATACCAATTCATCAACTATTACCGTCGGTTTCTTCTCCATTTCATGTCCATATAGTCGTCATCTACTTTTCATGTTGTTTGCTTCACCTTCTTTCTCCTCTGTTTGTACTGTAGATATTAAATAATACGGTACTGCTAAGAACCGATGACACTTGTGTACACTGCATATAAACTTTAGTACGTACACTTCTTGATAAAGTTCTCAACTTTCCACCGATTTTTTTTTCTGTTCATTGTTAACTAATGCTATGTTTTATGCATCATTCTCGAAGTTTCAATATACCATAGTGGCATAGTGAATAGATTTTTTTGAATAGATTAAAAATTTCAATGAAAACCTTGGTAACGAGCTAAGGACGTGTCGCAAGACCGCTATTGATTTTCAGATAAATTGCAAAATTAGCAGTCTCTTGATAAAATCTAATGGGCGATTATGAGATACATCTAGTAGAACTCACTGTATACCAATCGTAGTATATCTTACTGTGTTCATTCCTGACCAGTCATCAGAATATATAAATTACGATAAGTTCAAGTGTAGTCCAATCCAAGAAAAGGCATACCCTGTATGCTGTTATTATTAAATACTAGAACCTAGGAATCTAGCAATTACTTATTAAAATTAGCACATTAGCTGGAGACTGTCACTTAGAAATATGGTTTAGAATCGGCTCACACTTAGCTAGAAAAATCACAAACACCATAGTTAAAGCAGGTTTACAAGATACCAAAACTAGAAGAAAGGGCATACTATAAATTTCTGTCAGTTTGATTAAATCCGTTGTACAGTATACCGGTATATGAGCAATTACTGTCTGGAAACCTTCGTTTTTCAAAAAGGGAGAGTTTTAATTAGATACATGTCAAAGTTTCTTCAAAGTTGATATTAATTCAGAGAACCAGTCCACTAACAGCTTCACAAAAAGGAGCGACTAGCGATCATTTTTGACAAATTCCTAGTTAGCTGGCTAACCTCTTCACAGTTTTTGGATCGTATCGTGTGCTCTGCATTTTATGACTTTGATGCATACTTTAAATACAGAATTTATAGAAACAGTTTTGTAGAAAAGAAAGCAGATGAATAGTTATTTTATCTTGATAAAGCATTTTTTGCTTGCTTTATGATTTGTATGTTTGAATTATCTAACCTTGTTATTAAAGCCTTAGAAATTCAACTGGAGCAAATTTTTTAGCAGTAGCTGCTATAGGCATTTCAGAGGTCTACAATCTCACTATGAAAATGTTTTGGTCTCTCATGAATATATATAATTACATTTTACTCTGCTGGAATGATAAAATTTATATACCTAGATATCCCTATATCTATGAGACACACTATGTACTGCGGTGAATTTAAAAGATGGACTGGATATAATATTACCTTATCAAATACACATTGATGGTTTGAGAAGTTTTCTTAAATACAATATAACGATGAGCTTGAAAGTACAGTATTATTATAAATTTAGCAGAGAGATCTTTTTGTACACTCTTCACTATCATCTACCATTTCTGCCATGATATAGCATCATAAAGTCAACAATTTTTGACTACTTATAAATTTATAGTATTAACTTTTTACTATTAAGTGTATACCGGTATACTGTACAGCCTAAACAATCTCCAGATACCTTCAGCCGTTCCGGCTACATGTATTTTTTTATGTGATTGCAAGAATCACCTAATAAATTTCCAATTCTCCCAGCGTTACGTCCCATAGAGCAAGATCATCAAAGTTTCACTTTTCCGTGTATACTCAACGATTCAGTCAGCCTGCTTAATTAAGCACACCTCCATACAAACCACCCAACTTTTTCAATTCCAAAAAAATTTCAGCCTTTCCTTTCGACTCTGATCCATCTATAATGCTCACGCAATGCCGTCAACCTTCCAATGACCTTTTCCTCCCCACCCCCAATTCGCACCCCCACACCACCCAGTCCCTTCCAGTCGCCATGCGCACACCCGGTTCGGCACGATCCCAATTACACGCCATACTCTCATCACTGAGTTCCGACCTACGGTCCCAACTTAAGGATGATTTCGAGTATGCCCAGATGCTGGGTCTGGAATTGCGGATGGATTTGGTAGAGGCAATGGCGATTGCGTTGAGGAAGGGTGACGGTGGGGAAGGGTACCGGCGGAGGTGGGCTGACGCGGGTGTGATGAGGGTGCGGTATGAAAGTGTGAGAGCGTTTGAGGTCGAGAGTAGAGAGATGCTTGGGGATGTTGAAAGGGAGATTTATTGGACGGGCGATGAGTGTGAGGAGGAAAAGGAGGTGTGGGGATATGATGATGATGAGAGTGATAGTTCGGTTACTGATAGTGAAATAAAGTTTGAAAATGGTGATGACTATGTGGATACTATTTGGAATGAATACAAATCCACAATTGAATTTGAAATCGGACGAGTCAGATCTGGCCAAACGACCAAAAGCAAACCTTCAAATGAAAATTTACTTTCTTCAATACTAAAGGTAATATCTCCCGAAACCGTTGCATATGTAACAGATAGCACTACCAAAATTGACGACGCATTACTTAACCATCTGGCTCAAATTGCACAAGATCACGATCTTCTCGGGCACAACTTCTACACAGAAAATTCATACGAAGACACAAATTTCGTAGACTACATTACAGACCCTTCAACCGGCGTCAACAACGACACACTAACGCTTTCCGATTTCGAAGACTACATCACAGACCCTTCAACCGACGCCAACAACGATATACTAACGTTTTCCGATTTCGAATACCACATATCCACTTCAGATTCAGAGTCAGAGAGCGAACCTATACTTCCACCAACCACAATTCCCATTCCTCCACGCACCCGAGCCCGGAAAAAACTTCCAAAAGTCGCCGTCACCCATCTCATATCCGATTTGGCCTACGCACACAAAATCCACCTCCCGCTGTCGGCTCGCCACATCCAGGCGATGGCGCTGGCACAGCCTCACGGGTGCAGGATCTCGAAGAGGAGGGCGAGGAAGTTGGGGGCTTTGGCGAGGGGTGGGAGTGAGAGTGAGAGTGGGGAGAGTGAAAGTGAAAGTGAAAGTGAAAGTGGGGGTGAGGAAATTTATGAGGTGGGATGGGGTGCAAGTTGTGAAGGTGTGGACTGGAATGGTGGACGTGATGAGGTGGACGGTGGTGATGGGGGTGGTGTAAGTGATTGTTCAACTCCGGATTTTGAAGGTGAGGATGATACTGATTTTGAGGAGCGGTAACATACAATGTTTTACATGTATATATAGACCTCGGAACGCAATGCAAATTTTTTATTTATTCATTTTTTAAACTGTTTTTTTTATAGATTGGTATTGGCATATCATTGATGTATCGTGAGATGACGGTTCTTATACCACGATTATTATATAGGCCTAGGTACAACAATTTGTGAGAACAAAATATAGTTGTGAGCTCCAGTAATCTTACGGTATTATAGTAAGTTTCAATTGACAGTCGCCGGAAAGATAGATTTATATAATATAACGTTAATGAATTACAAACCCCGTTAGAATATCCTCCAGTTTTTTTGATTGATACTCTAGCAACTAGCTCATGAATTTTAAGTCAAAATGATCCAACACTGTTTTCAAAAATATATATAACGGAAATTCGAAGCTGCAAAATACTCGGTGCATACTGTTGTGACTTGGGGACCGGCTACATACAGAAATCTTACATCCATACAGTTTTGACATATGACTGAAGTACTAGGCCTACCATAATTTTTTTTCTAGTTACCATTAAAGACATCCACTTTTAGGTATTTTAAATTTTTCATATTTGTATAAAAATTTGTACATGTTATTATATTCAATCAGTTTTGAGTTTTTTTTTAATTTTATTCATCACACTTATCATCGTCGTCGGATACCAATGTTTATAGATTTCTTGCAAAAAACAGAAAAGAAGAAGAAAAAAAGTAAAGAGTAATTTAGAAGATGAAGCGGGAACGGAGAAAGAAGGAATTAGGAAAAAGGAAATAAAAGGGGCAGGTTTATTTAAATGGCAGGAGAACCAGACTTTTTGTTGTTGTCGCTCAATTCAACAGCATGAGCATCATGGAAAGGGTTACTAGTAGTCATTTGAGACGCGTTCGTAGTGACCGTCGTCAACTGTTGACCCTTAGGAATAGCATTACCCTTTCCTTTTGTTGCTTCTCTAATCTTTGCTTGGTTGATGGCCTTTCTTCTAATTCTGAACCAGTAGAATGCAAAGCCAGCCAAGATGAGCACAAACACAATGGGGACAACAATGGCAGCTGCCAATTGACCCTTGGAAATACCAGACCCGCCAGGTGAAATGGAGTTCTTACGGTTGTCGGAGGGAACACGGGTGATGGGCTTGGTCGCCTCGGTCTTGGATGTGATGATTTGGATGATGGGACCACTCACGGTACCGGTGTGCTCTGCGTCGGAACCGGCGCTGACCAGTGGCCGCATGTTGACAAACATGTAACCGTTAGTGTTTCTAATACGGTAGTCTTTAAGAACGTTCAAAGGGAAGTAACCATCGGCGTTTGAGATCCAGTCAGTTTCGAAAACGACGTCTTCGTTTTCATTGATGGGCAGGAATCTGGCAAAGACCTTGACAAGGGTGATGTCGGTACCACCCCAGTAGGTGGGGTCCCAGGTGATCCAGTAGGTTTCACCGACCAGCCATTGGGTTCCGTTGAGAGGAGTGCAGAAGGGGAATCCGGGGGGTGTTTTGACGTTTCCGTCTTCATTGTCGGTTGGGACTCTGTCACCGAAGCATCGGAGGACCGGGGGTATGGCCGATGGGGTAGGGTAGTTTGATGGAGGGACTGGTGAGGATGAGATGGTGGATACGCCAGGAGAGACGATGGTGGGGGTGACCATGATGGGGATACCGGAGCCATCGAGACTTATCCAAGGGGTGGGCTTGGACTTGTCAGTTTTGGATGGTGGGGATGCGGAGATTGTGACACCGTCGATGGTTGTTGCTGTGACTAGTTCAACGACACCGTTTGAGTGGGTTGATGTCCAAACGGATTGGCCGATGGGGTTTTGGGCTCTTTTTACCAGTGCCGGGGTGATTTGGGGGAGTGCAACTGCGAGAGCAGTTGATGCTAATGATAGTAAAGTGGGTAGTGATAATTTCATGATTTAGATATTTAGTTGGAAGGTTTAGTTATGTTTGATTGGATGAATGGATGGTTGGTTGGTTGATTGATTGGATGAATTGGCTGATTTTATTGTAATCTGGTGATGAAATTTTGATTTGTTTTGGTGTAATTTGACTTGACAAATATTGCGTATATTATCGTATTGATAAATATTTATACCGAGAGAAAAGACTGGTATAGTAATCGTATTCTGTATATCTAATCAATCGATCAATCAGAATGAAGAAGATATCCAAAACCAGTATATAAGATGAGTGAAGATCAGATCTGATAGCTAGTTGATGACGATAAAAGGCAAACAAGAAGAAGAGGAAAAAAAAATTGGAAACAAGAAAAGAAGCAGAAACCAAGAAATATTTATAGTTTTTATTGGTCATATACATATATACATCCAAAGTATTAGAAAGAAAAAAAAAATTAAAAATGTAGGCAGGCATACGACTTTCGAATATGACGGACTGGGCCATTAACCCAAAAGGGAATTGATCCCAAGATCAATTGATCAAATCGCGTCTTTTTATTGGTCAACAGGTAATAAATTCTTTCAAAACGGCAAATATGTGGTCACCCACTTTGATTTCAGGGAGCAATTTGATTGGATAGATGGAGTAATATCAGATCTTTTTGATAGAATTTTTTTTATATTTTTTTCTTTGATCAGTCAGACGGTTTAGTGTGATGACAGTCAGGACTGTCCATGTCTGGGCTGAAAGATTTTTTTTTTCTTCTTCTCCATCCAATTTTTTTCTATTCAGATTAAGTCACACAGTTAACTTTTTAGTGCTGGTATGCTTCTGTTTATTATTACGTACCAGTAACTATTTAAATGAAGTCCCACATTGAAAAATAACTTTTGAGTTGGTGTGCGAAATATTCATATTCAGCGTGAAAATTGATTTGAAACTTTTTTTTTATTTCCTTCTCGAAATGAGCAGAAATTTATTACTGGCATACACACTGCACCATCCGAATGTCAACATACACACATATGCACAGGTCAAGTAGATTCATTTATTTATTTTTGAATGAAAATTTAATGAAATAATGAAGTACACAAAATAAATATTGCGCTCATGCAAATCTTTTTATTTTTTTTTTCTTTTGAGAAGATGAACTGATCAAAAAGATAACTTTGATTCCGTAAGTAGGCGGGTGGTTATTTTTCTCTAAACCCTAAACTAAAAGGGCAAAAAAAACAAAAAAAAAGTTTTTTTCTTCTTAATAAGTTATTTACAATAACCGAATTAACCCAACTATGCTAGTAAGACCAGACTAAATAACAGTGTGTATTATACAGAAAACGTGATCACTTAGGTTAAACCCACAAAATCTACCATCATCGGCAGTTGTACTGTACGCAGTGGATTAGGTTAAGTCACGCGTATTCGTAAACCTGAAAAGAAACCACAATATTGAAAATAAAAATTTTATCTTATCCATCATGATTCATTTTCAAGATCTTGCCTTATATTGTATGGTAAGTTATGACAGCACCAGATTCCACGGATTTATCTGATTCCTATTCTCTATCTTTCTGTATATACCATAGATGCTGTCAGACACAACTCTGCCATATTTATTAGAATTCCAGCCTAGAACACCAAAATCTCTCCAAACCCAACTCTAACCAATAAAACCATCAAAAAACAAAAAAAAAAAAAAAAAAAAAAAAAACTTTCTCTTCCCAAAACGTCCAAGCAAGAAAAAAACTTTTTTTTATCAGATTTCGCCATCACCATCACCATCATCATTTCTTTTTGTCTTTCTTTCTTTCCTATTTTGGATAATACAGTAGATTGGCTTACATAACCAGGTTTGGCTGGCTTGGACTGGTCTGGCCTTCGTTGTTGTTGTTAGGGAAAAAGTGTGCGTGACACAGTATGGAGGTGGATACAGGTGTCCGATATTCGGATCATCTCCGAGGAGAATGACAAAGTAAGAAACCCTCATTCTACGTATTGATTGTACAACAATAGATACTGTAGAAAACACACGAAGACTGGGAAAGCCGGTAGAGCTGGAAGTAATCTCGGTTGGTTATAAACTTATATATTTGCCAATAAATTTGTTTCTATATTATCAGATTCTATACAATGACATGTATGAAATCATTGAATTGAAGAGGTATGGGTGGGATATAGACTTAGTTTATGGGCTTGGTTTGTATCGTATTCAACCGTTGCGGTGCCAGAAAAATACTTGGCTTTGAGACATTTTTCTGTATTGTCGGGGTCGTGAAGTTTTTTCATATTTTTTTTTCGGGAATTATAATGGTGTATATTAGAATCATTATGTATGTGCGTGTGTTCCGGGTGAGTTTGGACTACAATGTGTGCAGCGTACGCTTCACTTTTCCTGAACCTATACTCGTCAAGGAGTTGACTGAAAAGACTCATGGTTGGAAGAAACTAAAGATCAAGACCATTTTGGCTTGGAAGTTTGGAAATTTACTGGTTTAGACTTGTTCTGGTCTAACATGAACCTCACAGAACCGGAAATCAAAAACTAATAATATGACGATATTACAGATCTGATAAGCAACTCGTCTCTAGTCAACACACAGACACACACATAAGTGACCAACCCACACCAATTCCATTTCTGGAACTCTTCTCTACCTCAGATCATTATCACATTAGGCTTTCTTCGCACCGTATTGTTGTAAATTGAACTTACAAAAGTGCATCATTACTAGTAGCATCATCCATGTGACGCGGGCTGCTATTGGTGATGATGAATAATGTAATCACGCACATACACACACGCATTTGGCATTTGTTTCTTTCCGTTTCGTTCTATTTCCTTTCACATAATAATAAAAAAAAGTCGAAATTGAGAAAAAAATAAATTTGAAATTTTTGGTTATTGGTTTCTGGCTCTGACATTTAAATTTAGAAAAAGAACCCTGAATTTTGGAAACAAAACAAAACAACAACAAAAAAAGGGCATGCTTGCAATATGGAATAGTTATTGAGGGCTTCGGCGGCTGTGCTCTGTTTCGGCTCGGAGCCGTTTGGTTCTGGAAGGTTTAAAAAAGTGGTATGGAACACGCAAAGTTGATGATTCTTGTTGCAATTGCATCCGGTGTTCAATTTCTTTGTGTACTACAGAATTCAAACTATTCTAGCACTAAACGTTCGTTCTTGCCTTTACAACGTCATACAATATATACCAGTATACCGGTCAGTTTTATCAACTAAACTTACTCATTATTCACTTTTACCAGATTTCTGTATTCCAAAGTCTAGTCGTTATAGCCAGATGCCGACTTTATCATTTTCTCGTTGTACAGTATACTAAATACAAAGACTGTTAGTGACATCATTTTTATTTGCTCTCCGGCACTGTCCTCACTATTATATTCCCTCGATACTACAGATTTCCATACCCGGCATTATCCAACAACTCCCAAGCACAGCATTGGTTCAAACACTTTTTTAAAAAAAGCACATTGGAGCCGTGAACTTTTAATTTTGTATAGATCATCATCGTATTCATATATCTTTACTTGCATAATAATCATATAAGTTTACAAGTACTACTAGTACATACCAGAAACAGATATCAATTCTTATAGACGGAATAATTTTTTCTTCTAATACTTAAAATATCATTAACTCATAGAAAGCCTTTTGGTGCCTCTTTGCACTGTTTCAGCACTTGAAGGTCTTTGAAATAGAATACAACATCAGTGTAAATTTTTATGTAGTAGTCAGTCGTATCCGTTTCAAGTATTCAGTCAGGACTACAACCACAACCTGAAAATATTCGGCAATTTTAAACGGACATATCGTCCGTTGTATGTCGGAAAATTGCAAATCACTTTTCCATGTGTAAAATATATGACTGAAAGATTGCTTCTAACTGTGATAAAGAAAAATCCAATATATCAGCTATATCACTTATAGCTGTGCTTTTAAATAGAGCAATGAATACAAATCTTTTTTGAGATATTTTATTCAAGATAAATGTCTTTAGATTTTTTTTTTCAATCTCATATACCGGTATATCTATAGTATAGAACAATTGTATAACTCTTAAGAATTGCCCGTGAATAAAACACAGAACAAAGACTATTGTATATTCCGCGAGACCGACCAAGACACATCTGTCCCATTACTCCCTCTGCTACTATACAGTTTCCTAAACGGACTAATTGTCTCCGGTCTGGCCGGAATACTTTTCCTAGACGCAGTACTTGTACCAACTCTTACCAAACTAGGTACCGTCCTTCCTACAGTACTAGATTCCCTGACCGTATTATGAGCATTCCTAGTCACACTTGCATCTCTGAGATTTGGTTTCGCTATGCTTATACCGGTTAAAGCGCTTTGACCCGTCGCAGTTGCACTGGATCCCAAAACAGATGGCCGTCCAAATTGACCTAGTCTCGAACTCGTCGTGCGCGTTTTGAAAACACTATTCCTGCTTGTGCCGGGGTTTGACGGCTCGTGTTTAAACTTATTAAGATCAGTGGTTACCGACCGTGGCCCACTTTTTGACACTTTCTGGTGACTGGGAATGTGA
Source organism: Geotrichum australiense (assembly GCA_030563945.1). NCBI lineage: Eukaryota > Fungi > Ascomycota > Dipodascomycetes > Dipodascales > Dipodascaceae > Geotrichum > Geotrichum australiense. The sequence continues at coordinate 166,532 of JAJMKR010000032.1, read as the reverse complement.
CGCTGGACAGAAGATGCAAAGTTTTTCTCGATGAATTTTGGGGGTTGTTTCATTGTTGAAGTCGCGGCTGGCGTAATGTGCGAGGTTGTAGGTGTTGTATGTGATGGCGTCTGTGTGATGTGTGATGTGGAAGGTGTTGAGCTCAGCTTTTGTCGCAATTGATCATTATCGTTTCGTAAACTTCTAACCTCCGATTTAAGCATTTCAATTTGTCTATAACAATAGTTAAACACCGTCCAGACCTATCTTATAGCCCTTTAATACTCACGACTTATACTCCCTAGCTTTAACAAGTTCTTCCCTTACGCTTTTAAGAACTTCTTTCTGTTGTATAATCTTTGCCTCCAACTTTTTTATTTCTTCTCTTTGAATACCCACCAGTCCCTCTATTCCCTCAAATTGAAACCTCGCTACTGCATATATATTCTCCAAAGCCGGTAAGAAGTTCTCAAAATACTGTTTCAGATTTGACGGTAATTCTTTCTCCGTCAGTTTTATTGTCGACACATGATCTGAACTACAAACTGGGCATATCAAGTTGTGGGATGAGGTAGAAGGCGTGTGCTTGTAGCATAGAATGTGTGCACACGATGTGAGATTAAACGGGCCATTGGATGTGTGACAAACACCGCAGTACACATAAGGTCGGCTTGCTGAAATGTCCATTGTTTTTGTGCTATGATGGTGTTTTGGAAAGGATCCCAAAAGATTGAATTATATTATCACAAGAGTTTAGTTTGGTGTAAGAATTGAACCAGATGTCTCTTATGTACCTGAGAGTAGAGAACACAATTTGAGCCCACAACATCTTGACTACAGATAATTGTAGTGTTACATTCAAGATGTCGCGAGTAGAATTTCATTAAAAATACGTAATGTACACTTGATATTTTTGTAAATGTGTTTACTCTATCTTACGTATCTTTTTAATATATCAGTTTGACAGGATTTCTCAATCCACACAGCTTAAAAGATAAAATCATTTGCATTCAGCTGCCAATTGGTGGACAAAAGACTAGATAATACAATATTATATACATATCAATCGTGCCTAAAAATGAGCGTACAAAATATGCCTATTGTTAGTCTAATGAGTTGTTTTGTCTTCATAAAACATAGAACAATGATGGAATGAAGAACTACTAAAAGTATTTCATCCAATATTCAAGCTTCCAATCCAAGATAGCTCACAATTTCAGATCGTTTACGAGAATAATAATTTCGGTATCTCAAGTAATTAGGTCTTTAAATAAATAGTATATTTGCTACCAACATTCTAGCTGACTTATTCAATAATCTCAACCAACAAAGAGCTATTCCTCAAACCAGACTCTCCAACAGTAGATTCCAGCATTGTCAATAGATCTCCTTTAATTGCTGGGCTACTTAGAGAGAAATAGCTTGATCTGGTGGTATCGTTGATATTCTTTACAACCCCAAAAACGTCACTTACTTTATCGTCCATTCTGAACCTTCTAACAACTCTTGTTCCATCTGCCATTCTAAATTGTATCCTTGTTGTGTTTGGCGTACTTGCATCAGGCTCAGGTGTGGTGTTTAGCGGAATCCTAGAAAATAACTTTTCTTCTGATACATCCTTGTCATCCGATTTTGCATCAGACATGACGTCTTCGTCTTCAGCTGCAGACAGAAATGATTCGTCTGATGAAGACTTTAAAGGCTCGAATGAATTTGCTGACCTAAACGTTGGTACGTCTTCAGCCTCGCTGAAATCTAACTCTTCGTCCCCATCTTCGTCAAAGTCCTCGTACTCATCGTAGCTCTGATCTTCTTCCTCATCATCCATTAGGGCGTCAACCTTGTCCGGATTGCCCATGCTTTCAAGAGAATGACTTTCGAGAAACGCCGTCACTTCATCTAAAAACTCTTCAACAGGAGCCATTGGTTGAGATTCCAGATCAGGAACCCATTTCCAGCGCCACATTTCCTCACCAGTTCTAGGGTCTATTATTCCGATATATGGTTCCCTTTCAACTGGATAATATCCTTTAAACTCAATCCCTTCTCTAGAGTCGTGATTGTACTGCACAAAAACAAAAGACTTTTTCACTAATTCCTTCACAGCCGGAGGTTTCCAAATGTCCCTGTTAACCATGTGACAGACGAAAGAAGTGTCCTGTTGAATATTGACCAGCAGCCATTTTCCCGTTTTAGCGCCTTTACTTTTGGCCTCATCAAAATTTAGATATGTGATGATGTCATATGGTGGTTCAAATATTTTCTGTAAAAATGACTTCTTTTGGGATGGGTTTTCTTCTTTGATCCCCCACAATTCACGGGGGCGTTCCACGGGCCCCGAACGGGGCATGTATTGGGGCTCCACTAGAGTTTGAGTGACAGGTCGTATAGCTTCACGAACATCTGACTCAGCGACTTGTTCTTCCATGAGTCTTCTAGCCATTGCTTCATCATCTTCGTGGACATTTGGTCGAGCACTCGATCCACCTGCGGAGGCTGTTGTGGGCACTGAACCTCCGGCAAAAAATACTTCAAGTGCAGTTTCTAGATTGTTGTCGGAAGCATCCAGATAGGATTTTGCTGTGCCTGAATCCGAGCCTGTGATCTCGCAAAATTGGGTGATTATCTCGTCGCTGTCCATTATAATAAAGAGTGTCTAGTGCTTATTCGGTGTGTAACACGATGTACAGGAACAGGATCTAGTAGGAAGACAGGTGAATAGGTTAATAATCTTAACTAGTGAATATCGAGGTTAGGGCTGTCAGTATAAAACATAAGTTATTACAGTATTACCGGTACTTGTTAAGTTCTTCGCGTTATTTCAATATTTCGTACACATTTGAACATTGCTACAGAACCAGGTATAAGTAGATTTCATATTCTTCTTGACATTCTTGATGTGTGAATATAAGCTCGAATATGTGGAATAACGTATTCTTGAAATGTTACAACAACTAGCATACATTGCATTATACTCTGATCTTATAGCTGAAGCTTGATAATATACAATTTCCCAACGAGCTAGCATATAGAGCACCAATACAGTGCCATCACTTGAAAAAACTATACTGTATGCTACCTAAAAAAACAACTGAATGATTGATAGCTTGGATGATTCAAAGCTATTCCTCATTCTCATTATCCAGACACAGTTCTATTACTATACACCTAAAACAATCTTTAGTTTTTACTTAATCCCACAATTTGGCTTCGTCGGAAATCACATCAACAAGGAATTCCACAGCGCATCTGTTTCTTCCTTGCTGGAGCCAATCGTAGGCCAATTGCTTTGGAGCTGTGCTCAAGCTATTAACTTCTGCAACAGCATCTACTACGTTTCCTACCATCAGGGCGTGATTAGCCCTTGCTATAACTGATTCCACATCGTTACCTTCGGGTGAACCCTTCTTTGCCCATAATAGATTGGAAAAGACCAAAGATCCAACATGTCCAGCAACACCTGCGTTATGCGGTAGAATACTAACTTTTCTGATTTCAGGAGCAAGTAGATGGAATCTAGAAGCCAGTTGTTGGCGAGTGAGAACTCCGCGATCGTAAACATCACTAGGAATGCTCGAAATAGCAACTTGAACAAGTTGGTCTTCTCCAGCTGCTTTTTGGACTGCTGTAATGTATGGTCTTAGGGCAACAGGCTCATCAGCTTGCAAAGCGGTTCTTAGGTTGCTGATGGCAAGATGTAGTTTAGCACTAGCATTAGCCTTTTCAATTGCTTTTTCAGCATCAACTTCAAGCTTTTCAACTTCTTCGACTTCTTTCTCTAAAGCTTCTAAGCCTGCCAATTTTCCATTTCTTTCAGCTTCGACCTTTTCTTTAATTTCTTTTGCGAATTGATTTGAGCGTTCGATATTAACTGCAATGAGCTGGTTCTTGGCATGTCCGAAAATAACTTGATTGGCAGCTTGAATTTCATTTTGAAGTCTGTCGTTGTAAGTCTTTTGTAGACGTGCTTGTTCTTCACTGAACTCCTTTGTCCATTTGGCTTTTTGTTTTTCAAGTTCGGCAATAAATTCAGCGTTATCCTTCGCCAGTGCGGGTGAATTGTTTGATAAATTTTCTTGAACTTTAAGGTCGATTTCTTTGCTAAAAGAGGTTTTGAGCTCGGCAATAGAGGCGTCCAAAGATTGGAGTTCTTCTGAGATCTTGTTAATTTGTGCGGAAGATTGCTTCGACTCATTGACCGAGGTGATAAATTCATTTAAAACGGCGACTGACTTTTTAACAAGCTCATCCGCATCAGCAGGAGCTTCAATCAAAGGCAATTGCCCTTTCTTTGACTTAGCTGAAAGATGGGGGCCTGGTTTAATGATATCAACTGCAGCTGGCTCCGAAACAGCTTTCCAGGTGGCACCTGCTTTTTCAACCTTTACGCTTTCCAATTCTGGTGTACTAGATTTTGATTTAGTTGCTGATGCAAAATCGTGGGACAATTGTTGGAACTCCTTACTCAGAATGGTGTCCATGATAGTACTACCAAAAGGAACATTGTCAACAAAAAAGTCGTGAACGGTGTCATTTTGGAGAGAATAATATGCAGCTCCTCCATAAGCCAATGCTCCAAGAACAATTGTAGACGCAACAAAATTCCTAAACTTGTGTGATTTCTTCGGTGGTTTAACAGGTGCAGGTGGAGGAGGGGGAGGTGGTGTAGAGGAGGAAGCGGCAGTAGGAGATGGTGAAGAGGTAGAAGGAGTAGGTGCGACTGCGGGCTTCACTTCAGGAGGTCCCAAAGGAGTGTTAGGCTCAGTTAACAGTTTTCCTTCAAACACCATATGGTTTCTCAACGCTGAAGTCTATGAACATGTTAGTTACCAATTAAAAGCAAACCCACCAAATAGCAAACATACCACAGCAAAAGCGCGTGACCGCGGAGGAGCGGTTAGCAATGCTCTATATCTAATACAGCTCGAAATCATTGTGAAAGATTGATTACAAGCAATTCGTGAAATTGCGTTGGTGGTCTGTATTTGAATATTACTACGAAGGTCTGAAAGTTAAAAAATTGAATTGACCAATGACTTAGTAGGGCTCTAGGGTTGATGGTTTAACTAAGTGTGCTAGGTACTAAGCTCCATCTCAAAAGATCGAAAATGAAATCCATTAAATTTTTATAAGTGTATCGATACAGTACAGTACATTGAAGATAGCGCAATAACTTTGGAAAACCCATTTCTTACTTGGAATTTGCCAGCCCTTTTCATCAATAAAAAGCATCATTGAACGCTGAAAGAGCAAAAGCTAGATAAGTCCTTTTGAATAGACAAAGTTTATTGATCCACACATGAATTGTGATGCAGAATACAGAAAAGCCCTATAGCAACATATTACATAAAGTATTGTAGGCGAGCATTGAAAAATAGCTACCGAATGCTATTGTCAGAAGTAGACTCGATACGCTTTTGTGCAAACTTGTATATACTGTAGTGCACGATATTCTGGCCAACTAAGGTGTTTATGTTTCTCGACTAATGCTGGGCCTAGTTTATCAAACAAATCATCAATATATGTAGTGGATTCGATCATTTTGTAAAAGAAACGAAGAGAACCCCTGTTAACTTAAGTCGAAGCCATATAACTTTTTATGAAATCATCAAATTGCAACCTCTAGTGGTATGTATACTTGTAATTTACAGAAATGAGGTCGCCGTGGTCAAATGCATTTATACTTTAACCACTCCTGTATGATGATGAATTACTATTACTTGTGTATTTTGGACGAGTAATCTTTAGCAGAAGAGTATTGTATCGGTATTGCATGCTATCCTAATCATTAAAGATTCTATGGTAAGTTCTATAGCATCTAACCCGGTGTTATTAACTTAAACCTGCCGAGTTTATTGCCAACATTATAACTTTTTGTCTCTTTACCGCAGATATAACAACTCTTTGTATCACTAAAAAATTTTAAAACTACAGGTGAATTGTGCCATACTAAGCGGCATATCCAAACCAAACCATTCAAAATACATAGGTATAGATAAATAACTATTCGTTTCTTTACAAAATCTCAAAATATTAGATCTTTCATCGAGCTATCAACCACGTCATAACTGCTAATAAATGCTGGTTAACAAATTCATCTGACAATGGAAAATAACAACATAACTTTACGTGCTAGTTCAGAAGTCAAGTCAGCTCTGCAGCAATCTATTTTCAATAATACAGTCGAAGCAAATCTGAAATATCCTAGAGTCTTGCTAAAAATTCACATGAAAAGAATTGTAGTGCCAAAAGTGCTTTTAAATTGCTTGCCAATCCGTCCAAATCTTTAAGATATAGAATATTGTCTTCTTAAATCAATAAAGGGGTCTGTAAAACACAATAAAATTTTATCTCGGCTTCTGTTCCTGGATATAGGACGCTTTTTGTAGCGAAATAAAAATAAGTAGAATCCATTCTTTTTACACGGAATCTTTTTTTGTCAAAATATCAGCATTTGAGAGGAAAAGAATTTTGTTTCTGAGTTACATCAGACACAACAGTTGGATTTTGTGGTGATAGAGCGTAAATGTTGAAAGGTCGGTATATATAAACGCTTCCGGAAATTTGAGAGCTAATATCAAAGTCTGAAATCTATATAGAGCTATTGTAGGAACCAGCAGAAGGTTGGAGCTTTTAAGATAGTGCACTGTCTTATATGTTGAGAAAAAATAGCAGAGAAATTAATTAATATCTACTATACTCTTTATACTTGATACCTCTTGAGGAATAGATTGCAATCTGGGAAGCACGATATTGCTTCTGGCTATCTATAACTCTCTAACCTTTATCTGTCGCAAAAAAAATATTTAAAGCGCATACTTTTTGTAAATTTTTATTTCATAAAGATTATAATTTTGTCTATTAAAATGAAAGATGTGTTGTGCCATAGTAAATAGTTTTTTGCCTTATCATACGCGAAACATGGCTCAAGCAGCATACTGTAATTCATAATCAGAAAATAGATTGATAAAATATACTAAGCCATATAGTTTCAGACTAGAAGGTCAACATTAATGAACACATCACACATTCGAAAGCTCTAGATGTTACACCGTTTTATGGTACTTAAAACAGACTTTCTTACTGAGAAGATATTACATTTGGCTCCACATTTATACCAATGACTATCAGCTTTGACAGTTAGTACCAAAGAAAAAGTAGATGGGCTATAAACGTATAAAACGCAAGGCTGACCCTTGAAGCAAAAGTTTTGCATGTGAAAAGATAAGCATCTGTTGCACAATCTAGAATCAAACATTGATTCTCCGATAACTCATAAAAATGTTTTTTCTTCTTTTTTTTCTGTTTATATATTCTCGAAGTTAAAATTAGTGTCATAAACACCTGGGTGCATCTAGTCAAGAGTATAATACCTACTATTGAATTGATCAAAGCACTGGATAACTATGAAATATGGAAAATCGTGAGTCTTCTTAGAGCAGCCGCATTTGAAGGGTATCTTAATATGCAGTAGGACTAACATAAAAACTAGGATTGTTACCAGTCGTGTGCCTGAGTGGGAGTGAGTGATGCACTACGTTTACAAAGTCCACGAATATCAAGAGTGCTAACATTTGATAGAAACCATTACATCAATTACAAAGAACTCAAAAAAGCGATCAATCAGATTTCAACGAATGCAGGAAACACAGATCATTCAAGTAAGATAAACAATTTACTGTACTAACACATTGGGGTTTCTTGAAATACGGTGCTAACAAAAGCAGCTTTCATGTTCATACTGGATCAAAATGTTTCCATGGTTGACGAATTTTTTGACTCCAAACTCACTGAGTTAACTAGCCAGATATCACTGCTAGTTCAGTATACTCCGTTAGAATCTGCTTTGACAACAGCAGAGAAAGATCATTTACTACACAAGGCACTTGAAGTAAGATCGGATTTGCGAAAACTACAATGGTATAGTGAGACAAACCTGACTGGAATCGAAAAAATTCTTAAGAAAATGGATAAGAAGTTAAACGTTGAAATAAAAGCACAGTATTTGCAAACGAAAATACAACCATTGGGAATATCAAATAAAATTGTGGACGCAAAGCTTGCTGTGATTAATGGATATCTTCAGGAATTGTCAGTGGCTATCAACTCGTCACCTTTCAATTCTAGTAAACAGATTAAAAATTTTGCTGAGTCTAAGACCTTGCAAGACTATGTTACTTCTAATGACCCTCACGGAATCTCTGAATTCTTGAATAATAATAAGATCCCAAACAGCATAGTTCTCTCTCTGATTTACAAGGCAGCAAAGCTCAGATATATGGAATGTATCAAAATACTTTTAAATTATGTTGACGAACTGGAGAACCCAAAAGAGCTTCATGGCAGAAACATTTTACACAAGTTGATACTGAACAACGCCAATCCCTCTGACACGGCAAATAATGAGCTTGATCCAGCCACAATACCAAGCTCTTTATCAAAGCTGTTTGTTCCATATAGTCTTGACGGGACTAGTTCAAACGATGACCCTCAGCTACTTGCTTTCATTCTAGAAAATCTCAGACCTTGCCAACGAAATACTTTAATCTCCGTCGATGAATTCGAGAGAACTCCACTTCATTATTCTGCGCAGCATGGGATGAAAGAATCCACAAGAACACTAATTTCCTATATGAACAAGTGGAATTTGTTAGTTGAAGATAGCGGATTTCACGGTCCTGAATGGAGGGATTCCAAGGGATTTACACCTATTGAGCTAGCAGTCGGGGGTAATCACCCACAAACTACACGCATAATGCTGGAATCCGTTCCTTTTTCAAAATGCTGCCTTCAAAAAATGTCTTATCTACTACATGTTGCCACTAATCATGGATCAGCAGAACTTCTACGCCTGCTTTTGGAACAAAATCTAGATGTCAATGCTCTTCCAGATTCTTCAAAAGGTGAGACATGCTTGTATGTGGCAGTAAAGAACCAGAGCGTAGACTGCGTGAAAGTCTTGTTAGAGCATAACGCCGACACTGAAATTAGGGAAATGGAGTTTGGTTGGACGCCACTATTTATTGCATGTGTTACGGGCAACGATGAAATCACTCAACTACTGGTCGATGCAGGTTGCGATAGAGAAAAGTTAGATGATTCTGGATGGACAGCGATGGAACATGCAGGATTGAGAGGACATTTAAAAACTCTTGAAATAGCTCGCCCTGAGGCTTCAAAAGAACTTTCTAGTTTGCCTGTCAAATTTGCCGACGGCCCTTCTTTAGAAAGCGATTGTTCTTCGGTCATGTCTAATAGCTGCTTGAGCTCGGGCTCTTCAACAACTTCTATGCAGTCGCTGTTAAACGACAAGCAAGCCCAACCCACAGTTACAACTACTATTGGACACCCCTATTTGATTGATAAGTGCATGGTTTTAGTCAATTTAGGTAGTATGGATATTAGAAACAAGACTCCTCCAGTTCAGCTGTATAGGGTTCCATATTCCAAAGCTCCTACTACCGAGCTGGATACTTCTTTGGTACTAGTGATCAGTAGTAACTGTGATAACAAATCATACAAAGTCGATTTACCAATTTCTTTCACAAAACTAACACAATCAATGGATCAATACTCTTTCACAGCAGATTCGTTGGACGATGTTATAATTTATTTTGATATTGTACCAAAATATCATGGATTAAAACCAAAGCCAATAGGTCGAGCTATCGCATTGGTTTCGGACCATATCAAGAAGCATGAAAATACAAACATGAGGAGTTTTCTACGCACAAATACTATTCCCATCATCGAACTTTCCACACTCGAAGTTTTGGGCAAAATCCAATATGAGTATTTGGCAGTAAAGCCTTTTCATCATCCTAAACTTGGAATCGAGAATTCTTCCACATATTGGAAAACATTGACAAGTACAAGGGTTATAGGGCATAGAGGTTTAGGCAGAAACTCAATCACCAAACGAAGTCTTCAGCTAGGAGAGAATACCGTTGAGAGTTTTGTTCAGGCAGCAAGCTTAGGGGCTAGCTATGTCGAGTTTGATGTTCAGATGACAAAAGATTTAGTTCCTGTTATTTATCACGATTATCTAGTTAGTGAAACCGGGTTCGACATTCCTGCGCAATCGTTAACACTGGAACAATTTCTGGGAATCTCGGATCAAAACCACACAATACGCAGGACAAGATCACCACCTGTGAGAAGGCCGAGATATTCGTTTGATGAAGATAACTCTAGTGATTCGGATAGTCGGAGAGGATCGTTTTCTATGTATGAAGATTTGTCTGCCATGAATTTGAGGATGAAAAATACACGGGATATGAAACTAAAGGGTTTCAAACCAAATATAAGAGGACATTCAATTCAGGCGCCCGTTGTGACTTTGGAGCATGCGTTCAAAACTGCGCCTAAGCACATTGGATTCAACATTGAATGCAAGTATCCGATGATTGATGAGTGCGAAAATGAGGATATGGATCCTTTCGGGCTGGAGTTCAATGAGTGGGTTGATAGTCGTGAGTATCAAAGTTTTGAAAGGTTTTTGAAATTTTATATTGGGTGTAGTGCTAACTTACTTAAACTAGTGTTGCGATGTGTTTACGATCATGCCAATGGTCGAGACGTTATATTATCAACTTTCCATCCTGAGCTTTGTATTAACCTCTCTTTGAAGCAGCCGTCATTTCCAGTGATGTTTCTTACTGAAGGCGGCAACTCTCCTTTAGTAGATATCCGTGCAACTAACATCCAAGAGGCTGTAAAGCTAGCAAAGAGATTTAATTTGCTAGGAGTGGTGTCGGAGGCTGTCCCGTTTGTGAAGTGCCCAAGGCTTGTGAGAGTGGTGAAAGAAGAGGGGCTGGTATGTGTCACTTACGGTGATTTGAATAACGCACCGGAGGTTGTGAAAAATTTGATGAGTTATGGGGTAGATGCTGTTATTGCCGATTCGGTTCTTGCAGTTAGAAAAAGTTTGACGGGAGAGTGATTATTGCATTTCATAGATCAATAACAGTTCAAAAATTGAATAGATAGATAAATAAATAAATGAATCAACAGCTGGATAGACTTATTGATTGAGGTCTCTTAGTAGATAATCAAGGAAGATAGATAGTTTTGTAAAACGCCAATACCCCCAATAGTCTATGTAGACAAAGACTGATTCGGGAGTGTGTGACCTGTTTAGATAGTTGTGATCATTGTTGACCATACAAGGTCAGACCATTACAAAAAGCTATGGGAGGAGTATTATAATTATAGTGACCATTTAAATGTCAATCGACATGATAAGAACGAGACGGTCGATATGCTGCTTTATGTTCATTTCTGAGCTAGTTTTATCTGTCAAAAGTCAAATTCAAGAAGACTGTTTGAGCAGACTTACTCAAATCTGATTGCATTACAAGACCATTCTCGAGTTCAGCATTGTTCCGGTTTGCTACTACGCACTGATTTTATGAGTAGCAGAGAATTGATGTTTTCCACCTTAAACATTTTTTTTTGGTGGTGAACTCCTAAGTCCATAACATTATAAAAAAAAATTTTCACTCTTAATTCTATTCTTCTCTTCCTACCAACTTTTTTCCTTCTTATTCCTTTCCACTTACCGTAAACCAAGCATTGTCAACCCAAAAACATCTACAAGTAAGTATATTGCAATTTAAAAACAAAATCAACCACAGCATCTGGAGAAATCTCTACACTACTCTATTCTTTTATCTTTACTCCTTTTTTTGTTGTTGTTATTTTGGTGTGATGAAAGCGATTTATTCATCTGGTTTGACTTTTCAGTATGACCTTATAACCAACCTCTAAGAAGCCCTGACCAAAATGACAATGAGAATTGAGAAGTTATTAAAAGAATGGAGCGATCTACATGCGTGGTTGCTTTTTGATTTGGTGAAAGGGTTTAGTTTGTGTCGTTTTTGCTAACTTGTTTTTTTTCTTCTGTGGTTTTAGGTAGAGATATTTTTGAGGGTGTGCGGATTGTAGTATAGACCGCGTTTTGTGTATTCGTTTATATAGAATGGTAATTTAATCCAATTCAATCAATTTTAATATCGTTCAGTTTGTTCTAAGAATCTGATATGGTTTGGAAAAGGCTTTTGGCTGAGTAGTTTCTTTAACACTTTTTTGAAAACAGTATATGGGCGGTGTGAAAGTCTTTTTCAATTGTCAACATTGGCCTTTGGGATGCAGTAGATGTAACTTAACCGATTTTAGTATACTCCTTTATCAGTTTAAATCACATTTTACGTTCGTGATACAGGCATCATACAGCTAAAGATGTCCTTTATCTGTAAAGCCCATACTTTATCAATCAAAAGATGGGTTTGGTATTGAAAGTTGAAACACTGGAAGAAGAACTTTCAAGTAGTCTATGAGCTCAAGTATCAAGCTCTATATATTACATCTTAGGTTTTTCCACATTTATGTAACGAGAAAAAAATATTGATATTGGGAAGAATTGATAACTTTTTTTTCACAATACATTGTTTCTTATCCCACCACAATCACCGTTGTTGGGTCTTTGAAGTCGATGAATTATTCGTTCTAAAGATTCAAACGGTGTACTCTGTCACAAAGAGACTAATATAAAAAATAACAAAAAAATCTGCATTTGCTTTATTGGCGTTCATCATAGTATACCACATATATATCAACTATACGATATCTTATATAGATACCAGTCTTGTTGGATCTTTCATCCTTTGCATGCATTTGTCTATTCACCATTCAATCATCTAATTATTTCTCAATCATAAATCTAATACCCCTAGCATAATTTCTCAGATTACTGAGAGATGACATCATTATATTCCCTTGTCCGTTCACACTGGAGGAGTTCACGAACACCCCTCCCCGAGCACCTCGCATTTCAGCGCTTTGCCTACGAAGAACGCGCCGAAGTGATTCGCTGGTACACCCAACGCGCCTCCCGTATCGACGAGATCCTCTCAAACCCAAACTACCAGTACCGCGGCGAGTTCATCGTTGTGCGCCCTCGATCCCACGATCCGCAACCGCAGACCTACATCGTCACCCAGTCCGGCGTCGTCAAACGCAAACGGGAACCGAAGCGGCCCAAAAAGTCTACCGTAACCCAATCAATTGGATACGCGGAAATGTTGCACACTCTTGATACGCGGAATGAGTTGGAGGAGGTGCAGGACAAGATCAGGGCAAAGAAAAAACGTAAAAGTGAAAAGGCGTGGAAGAAAATGGTCGAGCGGCATGTGCAGACGATGATAGAGAAGGGAAATCAACAAGGGGTGGAGGAGTATAAAGAAAAGATGGAGGAGCTGGCGCAGGAAAGTAAAGAAAATGGACAGCAGGATGTTACAACGTTTCATTTTGTCGGGCTTAAAACCGGGTTTTTCTATTCTTTCGACGGGACGCCTATTCATAACAACAAGCGCATGCTGGTCCAGACTTTTGAAACGCCGTACGCAGCTGACAGTATCAACAACTCTGAGCGTTTCCAGAACGCGCAAGAGATTATGGACGACACCGAGCGTGGGCTGTACGACTACCTTTCGTCTCGACTAACTGCACACGACAGTTTAGCGCAGCTGGACCCGATGACACCGAAACTTATGGACTCGCTGTTCTGGATCCGGGGCGACATGCGGCCGCCTTACCTGTCGTATTTCGAGCTGGAGGCGAGCGGGCTCGAGCCGTTCCCGGGAAAACCGGTCGTGGCACGGGTGAATAGGTGCCCAAAGAAAACGTTGGAGAAGTTTAAAGGGTTGAGTGAGAAGACCAGGGCTTTTTTGGAGTGTCAAAATGCTGGTAGAGTTGGGAAAAAAGGTGAAGATGGTGATGATGACGATGACGATGACGATGGGGTGACAGTGAGATTCCCACCTGGACTTTTTAATATATCGCTTTTCAACAATTTTGGGCCTTATCACGAATATGTATCTGATATTCAGCGACAAGTTGCAGATTGTGTAACAAGCATAGTTCACCAAGCCATGTCTGCAGGCGACATGAAACTTCTTGAGAAAGCATTTACTGTTGCATTACGTCTCCCGCACTCCGACATTCGTCGAATCTGGACCATCGGGTACGAGATTCTGATCTGGCGCAGCCAGCGGCGGGCTCGAAGTGGTAACGGTAATGTTGGGAGATCTCGCACCATTAGCGCATCGACTGCCGCGAGCGAGTTTACCGATTGGCTGGGCCTTTCGTTTGAGCAAAAGGGAGAGCTCCGCCCTAGGATGGAGCGGTATGATGGACGTAATGAGTTTGGCCCGGCGTCGGTTGTTGCTGATTTGCGGTGTGGTGAGGAGGCTAAAGCGGTGGAGCGGCTGGAATCGGCTGTGCTTGATATTGAAGGACAGGATGAGTATTTTACGTATTTGCTTGTTATTGCGTATATTCAGTTGGGATACAGGTACTTACGGGAAGCGGAAAAAGAGGAGGAGAGTGGTGGTAGTGGTGACGGCGGTAGTGTAATGGATGCGAAGTGGGATAGGTTGATGGTGAAGTTGAGGGATACGGTTAAGATTTTGGAAAAGATGAGTTTGGATTATCCGAGGAAATTGGTTAAAAATGAGATCAGAATGCTGTTGTTTAGGAAGAAGAGCAGAGGAGACGGGGAGGATGACCGAAGTGGAAGTGAAAGTGAAAGTCGTACTGAGAAAGCTGGGGATGAGAGTGAAAGAAGTCGGAGTGGAACTGGTGAAGATGATGGTGAGAATAGAAGTAGAAAGAGAAGACGGTATGATGAAGAGTTTATTGAGGAAGGTCCGTCTTATATCTCAGTATTGAACGACGTAACGACATATACGTGATCGATGGTTTTTGATTTTATTTCAACAGCTGTCATAGCTGTATCATATTTATATCTATACAGGTTCATTGTGAATGACCATTATATATCATTACATAGTTGTATCTTATTCAATCAACTCTAGAAAATGGTGTTTATATAGAAAGTCTCTTTATCCCCGTCGCACGGTATAACTATATAGATGACTTCAGTGTTATAAACTTAGTACACGTCATGCGAGACATTGATGATTTCATTTTCGGTTCCAACCTTCACAACGCCCTCATCGACCACCATACTCTATTTCATTTCACATCAGCCCCAGGCGCTAAAATGCGCCCTTCAACCGAACCCAGATCCAATCACTGCGTGGACAAACTTGATCTTTAAATGAACTGCACCATTTCCTTTTCTACCACACAATAACATTTCTGAAATGCCATATTTATTAGAGTAGTGTATATAAACTTGGATTGGAAGAAGAGAGGCATTGGGCGTGCATGAGTGTGGAGGTTTTACTTTGCCATTGTTTGTTGGTATTGAAGTCTTACTCCCCGCCTACCAAATGGGGAAGAGGGAACATTATACGTAATATTATGACCATGTTCCCTGGTTTAAGTTTACACCGGACTTTGATCTTACAGTGGAATCCAATTTTTATATTACGTACCAGTATATAAAGTGAACTATCTATAACACAAATCCCACGCTCTCGGGTCTTTCGACCGGTGAGGACATTACTCTTATTGTTGTCGTCACAGGCATTTCTTTTTTTGTCTTTCGTTCGCTTTTTATTTTGAAGGCGTATCGGCAAGTAAGCTTTTTTGGCATCAGGATTAGGGTTTTATTATTTGACGTGAACAAAGAGCGGGAAAAAAAAAAGAAAACCAATTAAGCGAAGTGAAAAGAAAAGTTAATCTAAAAGCCAAGACTTTTGTTTTGTTTTTTGTTCCGTGGGGGGTAAAAGGTTCAGGTAAAAGTGATATATTTAAACAGAATTGGTTTGTTAGTCAGGAAAGAGAACGTGGAACGGTGAATTGGAAGGGATAGGAGAGTATGGGGTAGTAGTGCCTGGTGGTGATGGTTATGGTTGGTTGAGTGAATCAATTGAGTTGGTTACTAATGAATTATTATTTTTATTGTTTTTATTTTACGAAATAGAAATAGCGGAGTATTCAAAATGGAAAATGAGGAGGAGGAAGAGGAGGCTGTGTACAGTTCCAGTCCAGTCCAATGCTGCTTCTGTATGCATCGTTGTTCCCACTGACAATTTGTGTTCAATGATCACCACCACCACCTTCACCACCACCAAGGCAGTCAAAGGCATAGGCATAGGCATAGGCAACAACTATTGACAGAATCGCAAAAACATTCAAGTTTGTTCTACTAATCCGTTCGATTTGATTTCAATTCAATTCTTTTCATTAATGTATATTGTTGATACTAATTGTAGCGAACTGCTCTTTTAAACCAGAAATGAACAGTGCACTTCGCCCACACATGTAGGCCAACTACCAATCAACCAATCAATCAACAAATTCCATTCTGGCCTGCCTGAGTGACTTTTTTTTTTATTTTTTATTTTTTTTCTATTTCTTCGCAGAATCTAAAACAAAGGCGTTTTCCAGTTTGCAAAATTCAATGGATTTTAACTAATCAGTCCAATTTATTATGCATGTGTGCCCCTGTGTCCCTCATTCATCCACGTACCGTACAGTTTACAAATACAATAGAAAAAGAATAATACGTACAAAAAATTATATAAATAACCAACAATATCTCTCATTTTTCATAAAAATAATAATAATAAAAACTTTTTTCAACACAAAAACCTCTTCTTTTTCTTTTAGAGATACAAATATCAAATTTACATTATATATACAACAGTAATTAGCAACAATGGTCTTCGGTTTTGGTAGCAATAAGGACGATGACAATCGTCGTGATAACGACAACTCTTATGGTTCCAGCAATGACAACAACAGCAGCTCTTATGGTTCCAATGATGACAATTCAAACTCTTACGGTTCCAATGATGACAGCTCCAACTCATACGGGTCTTCAAACAAGTCATCTTACGGTTCTAACAACAATGATGACAATGATAACTCTTATGGTTCTTCAAACAAGTCATCTTACGGTTCTAGCAACAACGATGACAATGACAATTCTTATGGTTCTTCTAACAAGTCATCTTACGGATCCAATAACGATGACAATGACAATTCTTACGGTTCTTCTAACAAGTCCTCGTACGGTTCCAACAACAACGATGACAATGATAACTCCAACTCATATGGATCTTCTAACAAATCTTCATACGGTTCTAATAACGATGACAATGACAATTCTTACGGTTCTTCAAACAAGTCATCTTACGGATCTAACAATGACGACAATGACAACTCGTACGGTTCTTCCAACAAGTCTTCTTATGGCTCCAACGACAATGACAATTCTTATGGTTCTTCTAACAAGTCTTCTTATGGCTCCAACGACAATGACAATTCTTATGGTTCTTCTAACAAGTCTTCTTATGGCTCCAACGACAATGACAATTCTTATGGTTCTTCTAACAAGTCTTCTTATGGTTCCAACGACAATGACAACTCCGACTCTTACGGATCCTCCAACAAGTCATCCTACGGATCAAACAACAATGATGACAATGACAACTCTAACTCCTACGGTTCATCCAACAAGTCGTCTTACGGTTCCAACAACGATGATAATGACAATTCCTACGGTTCTTCCAACAAGTCATCATATGGTTCCAACAATGATGACAACGACAATTCCTACGGTTCCTCCAACAAGTCTTCATACGGTTCCAATGACAACGACAACTCTTACGGTTCCTCCAACAAGTCTTCGTACGGTTCCAACAACGATGACAATGACAACTCCTACGGCTCTTCCAACAAGTCATCTTACGGATCCAATAACGATGACAATGACAATTCTTACGGTTCTTCTAACAAGTCTTCGTACGGTTCTAACAACGACGACAATGATAACTCTTACGGATCTTCTAACAAGTCTTCGTACGGTTCTAACAACGACGACAATGACAACTCTTATGGTTCTAGAAACAGTGGAAACGATTACTAAATTTAAGCCAATCGAGCTAACATTTTTTCTGAAATGAAACAATAATAAATAAAACAAAAAGATGTGTATAAAAGGTATATAATAAGTAGAATAACACATGTTTCAATGTAATAATGAATATGAAAAAAATTATGAAATTAAATTTTGTATGAATTGTTTGATGATTTCTAGATCTTCATTTTTGACATGCATTGATTTGTTTAACATGCAAGGTTTCTAGATATTCGGTTTTTGCACATGTTAAATGTGTTGATGTTTGTGAAATCTATTCCGACTACCATAATATGATCATTCTACTCATTCTTCTCTATCATATTGTAATCACTACTTTGCAACAAATGTGTACTATCATAATACGATATAATAAGATACAACCCTCTTCTTACTTTTTCTTTTCATAAGCCTCAGTCAACATCCTAAAATGTTCCTTCTCACTATTAACCAACCCTCCACCTCCAACACCAACACCAACACCGCCACTGCCATTGGCATCTCCATTATCCCCTCTCTTTTCATTTTCACAATACGTAACCTCGCCCAATATAGTACTGACCAAAAAGTAATTATTATACAAAAACGTTTCCCTTTTCCTTTCACTCTCACCACTTTCCTCTTTTCCCTTCCCAGTCTGTGCCGCCGACGACG
The DNA here is from genome assembly GCA_030563945.1 of Geotrichum australiense. Lineage (NCBI taxonomy): Eukaryota > Fungi > Ascomycota > Dipodascomycetes > Dipodascales > Dipodascaceae > Geotrichum > Geotrichum australiense. Next base: position 148,066 of record JAJMKR010000032.1, on the reverse strand, counting down.
ATGAACCAGAAACAAACTGGGACCGGCTAATTTTTGTCAAAAGCGCTTCAAACTCGTTCCGCAGCCGGACCAGGCTCTGCGCCACAGGCTCCGATTCGTCGTCGCAGAGCGTCAGCAGACCAGCCAGAAAACTCGAAAATGATTGTGTGATGTGGTGCGGGACAAGGGCAGAGGTTGTGGCTGACGAGTTGATCACGGAGAGTTTGGTCGCGGCGCGCCGGAGGCTGTCGCAGTGGGCGTCCATGACGGTTTGCACGCGAGGCCACAGAATGAGCAGCTGAAGGTTGAAGTAGGCTTCGCCGACTGGGATTCGGCGGTGCTGTAGTTCGAACTCGAACTTGCGCGTGAGCCGGATACATATTAGCATGCCGTAGACGTCGTACGAGTCGGTTGTAAGGAATAGAGTGTATTTGTGGCCGATTGAGTAAGTTTTTTCAAAGACTTCGTTGAATGTGGATTCCATTTTGGTCCCGGTAAGCTTAAAGAACTCGCTTAAGAATTGGAACTCGACTTCAATGTTGTCGAGCATGGCAATGTTGAAACTACGGAATCCGGTTTCCATCCAGTGTGTCATGTGGTTTGTCTCAGCGATGGTAGCTAGCATCACCGACGAATCGTCAGACGTAACAATATTAGCTCTTGCTCCCAGACTCAGGCTGTCAACTGTAGCCATTGAAGTTTTAGCTTGTCGGAACAGACCCCGTCTTGTTGTTTCCTCTGAACCTAGCAGTACTGATTTGTCTGGTTTGTGAAGTGCTAGTTTTTCAAGGGCTTTAGCGTACCTACTAAAGTAAGTATTGTAATACCAGATCATTGTATTTTTGTAAGCTTCCAGCAGTCCAGTCCCCAATTCTGGTTCTTTTTCTTCCAAGAAATGAAACAGTTCTCTATACTCTAGTAATTCTTTCTGTATGGCTTGTGAATTGACCGTCGGTACTCGTAGTGATTTTATTCGACTTACAATAAAGTCTCTGATGCGTTCAACTGCTTTCCCCGACAGCAGATCTAACTGTTCTTGCGCGCCGGAGATAGCTCCATACTCTCCTTTTTCCTTCAAAAGTCCCAGCTCATGCTGTCTCCGGGAAAGGTACGAGAGCGCTGATTTCCATTGGACCGATATTTCACCTGTTGCAATCTGTCTAACGATATGTGGAGGTACTATCAGTGCCTCCAATATAGGAGCCAGTTTTGTTTCGACCTCCACTTTGGAATGTAAGTTTGACGATATCTGCTGTGACCTTGTTTGCAGGTTTACCATTTCATACGACAAAGCGTCCAAATCCTTCTGGCAATCCTCCAAATACTTTTGCAGCTCCAACAATTGCCCGTCACTAACTTTAATATTCGCTCTCAACTTTGTGAACTTTTCCATTTTCTCCTCATACATTTTCAGTTCTTCCTCGGTCCCAGTCTCGTCCTCTTCTGCCTCCGTAACTACCACGTTTTCACCGCCATCCTTATCCGGGCCCAACGAAACGTCGCCCAGGATTCCTTTCAGTCTATCCAAGACCTCTATCTCGCTCTCTTTCGATCCAGCAGGCAAGTGACGACTAAGCGACCGTTTAAGCATCGTGTCACCACCACCACTACCGCCGTTACCCGTGGTCGGCTCGGATGCTGACGAGGCGGTTATTGGCACGGGGAGTTCTAGTTCTTGGTCATCTTTGGGTGCCGAAAACGTCGATAAGGAGCTTGTGGAGTTTGCGTTAGATTGTGGCTGTGAGTTTCGAAATTGAGTAGCAAAGAAGTTGATTGACTTCATTTGGTTATCGTGATGTGAGGATGTGAGAGGTATGAAAGATAGTTGGTACTTGTTGATAATGCTCTTGGTTAGAATGTTAGTGACAGGTCGTCATTTATCAGGGTGTAAAGGTAGAGTCTGTGGTGGTGTCATGTGATATTTTAGCACACAGCCGTACGGTTTCTTTCAGAGGGAAAAATTCAACTTATCCTGATTTAGACCTACTTTTCAACTTTTTGGACGTAAATTGAACTTGGTATGAAGACAGCAAGTCCAAGATTTGTACATTCCTACTGTTATTAGGAGTCAATTGTTTAGCTTGCAGCTCCGGTGATATCTACTTATAGGAGATTTTAAAATTCTTCAACTGAGCTAGCATTTGAATACATGTCTAAACAGAATGCAATTCTAACTACTCTGAGAATCTAGTCTGAATCTGTATTCAATTGTAAGAACACGTCTAATACATCTATTAAAAGCCTGGATTAAGGCTAAGCACTTGTACTAGTAGTAAAATATCTAGTGAAGCCATTAGAATTTCTGGATAACTTCAATGCCGTCTCTGTATTATAAAAGGCTGTAATCCTTGCATTTTGATCAAAAATTCTAAAAAAATCCAATGCCCGCATATCAAACCACTTGTATTGCAATTCTATTTTGTACAACTAAATGAATGGATGAGATTTTCATTGCATGTCTAACTATCGGCCCAGTCTTAAGACGATCTTTCAAAAAAACAGATTGCTCGAAATCCGTATTGATTATGATAAAGCAACAGAAAAAGATGTTACCATGTCTGTATACTTACTTATTTTAAAGTGCATAATAAACTGAATTACCCCACATAAAACATTATCACAATAGGGTTACTAGTGCTTAAACATAACTTCAATGAAATTCTGCAAATTCATTATCTTGTGTATATCACGAATATATTAGAAAATACAAGAGGCTCTTTCCCTCTAATGTTTATTGAAAAAACTCCTAACATATTAACTTATAACTTAGACTTAACTTTGCTTGCAATTTCTTCTCCACGTTTTGCATAATAATTGTCCTGCTCCTCGTACTTGTCGGCCAACAACTTAGAGTCTTCATCATATCTCTTCGTATCCTCAATTACTTCATGAAGCATTTGCATTCTAATATGACTATAAGCAGGGCTTTTAACATACTTGCCGGCAGTTTGCTTAATCAAAGCTTCCACTTCCTCCAGACCACCTTTGCCATCAATCAAGTGTTCCTTCAAAGCTTCGTCAGCTGCAAATCTATGACCCTCCAGTCCAATCTTTCTACAGATGGCAGCTCCAAACTTGACTCTAAAGATTGACATCATCGGGGGCAGAAGGTCAGCACCAAATGCAACTTCGTTCATACACAAGAACCCCTTCTTAGGGTTCATAATTCTGTAATCGTGGCAAGCGGCAACCATGAACCCGGCTGCGAACGCGTGGCCATTGACAAGGGCAATAGTTGGCCAAGGGAATTCAAGGATTGTGCGCATGAGGCGGTAGTAGTAGTTAGGGAAGAATCCAGGCGTGGAAATGGCAGCTTCAAAGTCGAGCCCGTTGGAGAAGAACTTGGGTATAGATGAAGTGGTTACAAGAACTCGCGGGGTTCCTTGGGTTCGGATGTAGTCGAGAGCATCAAGGTAGGTCTGGATGAAGGATTGGGTGTAGCGGTTGTCAGGTGGAGAGTTGTAGGTCAGGAGGTAGTAGGAGTCGTCGGGGGAAATTGTGACAATGATTAGATCTTCGCCTTTGGGGGCTTTATCGGGGTGGGTTGCAGCTGGGAAGCAGATGGGGAAAGACATGTTTACTGATGTTGTTCCAAATTCAATAATTGTTGTTATGAGATTAAGCTAAACTCAATTTGTAGATATTGTCAGCCTGGTAAAATCGAAACAGTCGGAGAATGAAGAAGTAATTGTGCAAGGGTGGAATCAAGTTGAGAATTGTAACTACTTTTATACGAGAAAAAATTGGCTATTTTATGAAATTGTGGAGAAGCCCTCGAAAACTTTATTATGAAGTTTCATGAAATTTAGCAATTTCTATGACCAAACTATGAAGATTCTATTAAAAACAATAAAGTCGTAAAGTTTTAAGCTTGAGAAAAGGGGTCTTATTTAAAAATATTTATTTTCGTTAGTGAAAATGAAATTTAGAGTTAGTATGGTATATTGTCACACTAAATTTACCTCGGTTGATCAAGGTGTATTCAAACAGAAGGAAACATCATAGTAATTTTTGACATGCTACACGATAGCCATACGCCTAATAACTCAACAACTACTGCTGTGCAGGGTATCCCAAATGCATAATTATCGTAAAGAATTCCACATGAAATCCAGGAAATACTAGCCATTTGAAATATCTATGCTAAGCTACTGGTTTAAAATTAGCGACTACTACTCGATTCTATCAATCTCTTGAGATGCACTGTACAGCAGAAGCTGCGACATAGTAAATTTAGATGTTGTTTGTTCATAATTCAATACCCTTAGCTTTAGTGTAGCTATCTCAGAATATCTTTGATAATCATCTATCTCAACAAGTGTATAATATCAAGCAAGATGAGAATGTAATTCTGGTCTGAACGAATAAAACAAAATATTAGTATTCGATAAAGGTCGACACTAAAAGATTGAAGGATTATACAACATTGAAGGTCAAAAGACTCCTAAGGTATATTGGTACAAAGGTCTGTGAATCCTATGACCACTTCAACTAGGAGGATCTTTCATTGCTCGTACCTTCAACTTCTATTCATATTCACAACAGGAAGAGCACATCTTTGTGGCATATCCTAAAACCCTACATCAAGAAAGCTTTGACGGATGCAGTTTTTACAGTAATAGTAACAATAACAGCTTTTATTTTTCCTTTATGAGTGCTGGAAAAGCAGGTATAAATGTGTACGCTCATAGATTATCTAAAAGCTAATATAATATGCCAGATATGGAGCCTATGTTAGTTAGATAAAATAAAACTCTTTTGAACTGGGAAGCCTACTGTCAATTGTTCTTGCACAATGCTAAGACAGAAGTTCACTGTGCTGTACAGTACATAGTGTTTACGAAGAAATAAACTACCTCAAAATTTGTAGCATGTTATTGTAGCTAGAAATATTATAACTACGTTCTAAACGGTGAAGGGATTAGCTAGCCCACCCGACTTGTAAACATCAATATACTGTAGTGTAAATTTATATTACATATTATCATGTTACTGTTTAGCTGAAAGGGCTTTCACTCTGCTCGCTTGAATTGTAAGCGAACCACTTAACATGTTTTAATCGCATTGTACAGAAGGAGACTCTGTATACCTGTTATTTGAGGAAATCATTTCAAGTCAATATAACGACATCCGGTCCATGGTATATTAGAGGCATGTACTACTATCTGTCTTACTCATATGTTCAAAATACAAGCTATATAGGACCTTGATTTCAATGAACAAAAGACAATATATTTCAACAAAAAACACAACAACTAACTGCTTTTACTTAATTTAAAGATTATAAGTTTTACCATCTCAAATCGTGTCGTCACTCCTTCAGGTAGGTTTCCGCTTTCAAAAGCATTAACTACTTCCATACTATCAACAGTGAACCCAACCTAAACGACGACCTTGACACAAAAGATGATAATAATAATGACAATGATGTATACAACATGAGAAAATTCTATTTCCTAACAAATCCCCAGACTTAGTTTTGAGCTTCAATCAAAGCATCAATATCAGTAGCACGATCAGCAACACCTTCTCTCTCCATGAATCTCTGAATCTTCATTCTAACACCCAAACCACTTGTAGTCTTCGACAACTTGAACGGCCACAAGAAGTTAGCCACTCTCTTAAACTCCGGCCCCATATTATAGATTTCATGAATGATATCTTCCAAACAAATGATTCCATATTCTCCCAACGCATCTTCCACAATTTGATTATCAGTTAACGCAACTTTTTCTCCATTGACCTTGGCATAACCACGCTTGAACACAAGGTTTCTCACCGACGCCAAACTGGGATAGCCAAAAACAACATATGGCTCCATTATTCTCAGCAGCTCCGCACTGCTGGCGTTAAGCTTCATAAAAACACCACTTTCATGATCCAAAAGTCTCAACAACTGAAGCACCTTTCTAGCCTTAGGGGGGATGCTCTTTACGCCTTTCACTCTCACGACGAAGATCAGTTTTTCACTACTAGGCAAGTCCACCTCTTGTTTTGTGTCCAGCACCTTCTTGATTCTCTTCTCCTCTCGCTCTTGTTCACGGTACTCCTTGACGAACGACTCAATTCTTTTGAAAACAACTTTTCGACTCTTTTTGGAAGCGTTTCTAGCTTTTTGTTCAGCAATCCTCTGTTGTTTCTCAACACGTTGTCGGTCAGCGTTCTTACGCTTTTTTAGTAAAGTCTCCGCAGGGAGTGTGCTATCTTTAGGTATTCCGGCTGCCATTTTTGGTTTTGTATTGAAAGATGTTGATATGTGATGATAACCCTTGGATTAAATAAAATGGAAAAAATTTCTGTTACTAACATACTGATAGAACCAAAAGAGAGAAAAAAATAATCTCCCAAATGTCCCAACAAGTACCCTAGCCCAACTACGGCTACAGCCGCATAGATATAGTTTAGTCTTTAAGCATTAAGCTCTAGGATATGGTATTTAGTAAAGGTAACAAGTTCCAAAATAAATAAAAAACGATGCAGCTAAAAAAAAAGCAAGCAAGAGACTAAAAAAACAAATGTCTATTTTACTGAGCCGATCAACTTTATAAGCAATAACTGAGACATGATCAAGCACCCAAAGATTAGAGACAACGATAAATAATAAACCCATTTTACCGTTTTAGAACCTTTTATCCGGTTCGAGACTTCGTGATCTAACTGTCGCTAATTTTTCAACCTCCAGATACCGCTTCCTCAGCCTACTAGGCTTCCTTCCCACATGAGCCTTGGGCTCTTCAACAATTCCACCAAGGTCTATACTTTCCCCAATGTGTGTGTTCTGCGTATTTGATGCACTTGTTGACTGCGGCGATGGTTTCCTCGATTTGCTGACAGCTTCTTCGAGAGCTTTACGCAGTTTGTAAACTGATAAGGCGTCGTCCGGTGAAGGGGTACGTTGTCGTGATGCCTGGGAATCTAAATTATAACCTCTCCAACCATGTAGCCTCCGCAGTTTTGCTATGGCATCTTTGGGCTCAAGAAGACCCTTCACACTTTCAATGGCGTAAAACAAGTCCTCTTCTGTAACGGGTGAAATATTAGCGACCGTGTTCTCTTCGTAGCTTAGCAACATGTCCATTCCTGATCGAGTAACCCAGGGGTGCTCTCTTAACTCACTCATGCAAATGCGTTCTTGAGGAAGCTTTGCTAGAATCTTTTTGAATAAGTCCTTGAGATTTTCGTCTGCGTCTTCGGGCAAAATAACCTCCTGTGTAACAATACTGTCGTACAAATCAACCATATTATCCGATCTAAACGGCAATTGCCCATAGAGTAGCAAGTAAAGTGTTACCCCCATGGACCAAATATCCGTAGCTTTTCCTGAAACGTCGGAAATGTTGATTCCTTTATGCGCTGCGTGAGTTTTTAGCTCTACGTTGGACGACAGAGCTGCTAGTTCTGGAGCCATATACGCAGGAGACCCAGCAGTTTTAGTTACTCTATCATTCTGGTCCAAAAATTCGGAAACTCCAAAGTCTGAAATTTTAACAACATCGTCTTCGTCCAACAGCAGGTTGTCAGCTTTGATATCTCTATGAATGACGCCTTGTGAATGGAGATACTCTATCCCTAATATTAAATCCCTGAAAAACAGCCTGCACTCTTCTTCGGTGTACCGAACGGAAGTGTGCTCGTCTAGAGGCTGTTTGATGATAGCCCCTTTGCAGCACCATTCCAAAATCATATAAATACAATCTTCATTTGGGTCGTCCAAAACTTCGTATAGAGTTGTCACATTGGGATGGTCCAATTTTTTCAACATAGCAAACTCATGTCGAATCAAGTCGAATGAATTTTGGCCTTGCTGCACCTCGAGCTTGGTTCCATTTCGTCTTGCATCTCTTCTCTTTTTCAAATCTTCATTCATCTTTTGCCGTCGCAGCATTGACTTGGAGTACTCTTTCATGGCGTAGTGTTCGTTTGTAGTAGTATCAATGACAAGATACACAGTGCCAAACGAACCCTTCCCTATCTCGTCCAAAATCTTGTACTGGTTTATCGTTCGTCCCTTCTCATCGACTTGTGTCCTAGCATTTAGAGTCTCTTTAATTTCTCGAGGAGATGAATTAGGAATACGAAATTTGTGTCTAGTCGGGCTAAGTATCGGGAGAGATGGGCTCGAGTGGAATCTATTCAAATTAGGCCTGGGATGTAACTTTTCTTCATTTATTGTCACACCTGTGTACCCAGATTGACTCGTAGACTCTCTCGACATTGTTGGCTCGGATTCATCAATGATGAAGGTAGGAACTGAAGAAGGTAGAGGTTCTGAGTCTGTATTTTGTACTTTTTGTTTCATTAGAGTCTCAGGTGAGCTCTGATATTCCACAGACGCAGATTGTGGGATATTCAATTTTGTTCCTTGATGAGCCACAATCATCGGGACGGTCGGGCCAGTACATATATGGAGCAGAAAGAGGGTATTGTGAGGGATATCCAGCGAATGAACAAAGGGTTAAAGAAAGAGAGATTAAGGAATGAAAGTAAAAAGGAAAGAAAAGAAAAGGTTTTTACAAAATTACAATAATTGTTAAATCTATCAAATCCGGAAAAACAATAAATTGTTGAACAGTAAACCTGCTAAATTAGGTCTGTCGCAGTCGGCTTTGGAGATTGCCATGAATTTTTTGTGTTTTAAGATTTAGGCATTAACCTGCCAAAGAAAATCACGTATACCCCGCAAAATTGGATCACATGACATGACTGTGTACGTATCGTATAATCGACCATTATGGTAAACTCTGCTCATTTCTGGAAAAAAATTTTAAAAATTATTATTCGATTAGAAAAAGTTATTTATAGAATTCTAAAGCCATAAAAGAAATTTATTCACTTTGCCTCGACAGCCTTTCGTTTCTTTCCCCTGGAAATCTTCACGGCCTGAACATTTTCTGCTGGGAACACTCGGGTGCCCCACAGGACAAATCCACCTCCTCCACGCATAGTCATGAAAGGGTGTACACGACCTGGCAATGTTTGATATTTCCTAACTCTAGTTTCCATCATCGTTGGCGCAAGGACTCGTAGATCTTTGATAAGTACATGGGAAAGCTCCGTCAAATGCTCTTTAGCTGGATCGTATATCACAATTGGACGTGAACCCCCAATAGCTGGAATCAATTTGGGAACCAAGGTAGGAAGGTAGAGCTCGGTCCCGACTATCAGTGCATCGAACTTGGCTGTGTCTATAAGGGTTCGGACTTGCTGGTAGTTGTCAAATCGCGCTTTTCGTCGGTAATATTGACGACGTTGATGAGTTCGTAGCTTGGCGAGGGCTTCTGGAGATTTTAAGGTGAAAGGTTCCGCCTCTGAAGGGTCAAAATAGTCTAGCCAGTTAACGGACTTCACACGTTTCTCAATCCATTCTTCGGTTAGATTCATGTATCTCAGACAATCTAGATTAGGATGTTCTGATTCATGAGCAACAACAATGGTACCCTCACCTTCCATGCGTTCTAATAATGCAGCGACTAGTAATCCACTCATGTCGTCAACAACCAGATAAGTACCACCTGGTTTGATGTTACCCATACTCATTATTAATGCCAATGATTCCTCACTTATATCCAGAACTTTGTGTGGGTCTTTATCGAGATAATACTGAAGTAATTCTGAAGTCCCTATAGCAAGCGGTGTAAACCTCCGAAGAAACTTTTGTTCCTTTCTTTTGATGTATTTCTCTTGGGAAAACGCAGTTTTCTTTTGAAAAGCAGCATGACTACTAATGACCTTTTCGATAACAGTTCGACCAGCATCTGTAGATGATTTTTTTAGCTCTTCAATTTCTTGCATTGTCAATGTCTGTGCCGAAGGATCATCGATCAGATCCTGGTTGTTCTCATAATCCCCTAATTCGTCCACTTGGTCTTCCTCAAACTGCTCTGCAACAATTCGTAGTTGCCTTTCTCCAACTATATCATATGTGAGACCAAAAGGATGCCCAAGAATATCGTTAGTTTTAAAGGACCCGAACTTTCCCAAATTAACTGATGTTCCTTTAGTCAATTTCTGAACTTTGAGGTTGTTTGAGGGAAGTTTCAACATAACATAATTTCCATCTTGAATCTTCGAGGGATTGAACAGTTCATGGTTGTCTTCAACCTCTTGTTCGGGTTCTTTTTTCCCTGCACTCCTTGCTGAATCCGTCATTGTTTTACTTTCTATGAGAACACTTTTCCGACTTGAGTGCAAAGAAGCAAATCTCTTAGGTTAGTATAATTTTCCAGGGTAAGGTTTGACTGATTGGGAGAAATGAAAATTATCTCCCAACCATCGTTAGGATTTTTTTTCAACTAACCTCTTTTTGTGTAACTTTCTTGATTCACAAATATTGCAATAATTAACGGAAAAAATGGGTAGAAGGGCAAAGAATAAGCAAGGTGTTCCCCCTACCTTGGATGAATTTCAGCAGAATAAAAATGGAGCTGGATCTAAGAGAAAGTCTGATTCAAAATCAAAAAGTGCTCCCTCAAAGAAGGTAAAGAAGTCCGAAGTAAAGGAGGTTGAAGTTACAAAAGAAGAAATTGAGTCAACTAAGAAATCTTTATTTGATGATTCCGACCAGGATGAAGAGGTTAATGACGAGTTTGATGTTGAGAATATGGAAGATAGCGAAGGCGATGATGAAATGTACGATTCTGAAGAAGAAAACAGAGCCAAACCTATGTTTAGTGACGACGACGACGACGATGAAATGTTGAAAGAAGCAAATGATCGAACTGTTGCTATCGGAATTCACTCTGAAGATGAGGACGAAGAAGACAGTGACGCCATGTTTGCGTCTTCTGGTGACGAAGCTGAAGATGAAGAAGAAGCTGAAGACGATCGTGCTAAGATTCTACCCGATGTTGTTTCTGAAGAACCCGAAAGAATTCCTTCGGATTTACCTGTGTTACGTACCCGAATTCTTGAAATTGTCAAGGTCCTCGAGAATTTCAAAGCACTCGCCGAAGAAGGGCGTAGTCGATCTGAATATACTGCTCAACTCATTAACGACATTAGCACTTATTACGGATACTCCAAATTTTTGGCAGAAAAGCTTTTCAACTTGTTCAGTCCTTCTGAAGCAATTGAGTTTTTTGAAGCAAACGAAGTTCCTAGACCAATTACTATTCGAACAAACACATTGAAAACTAGAAGACGTGATTTGGCTCAAGCTCTAATCAACAGAGGTGTCAACTTACAACCTATCGGTAAATGGACTAAAGTCGGTCTTCAAATTTTTGATACACAGGTACCTATTGGTGCTACTCCAGAATATCTTGCTGGTCATTACATTTTACAAGCAGCATCTTCGTTCCTTCCTGTTATGGCTCTCGATCCCCAGGAAAATGAAAGAATTTTGGATATGGCTGCTGCCCCCGGTGGTAAAACTACATATATTTCAGCAATGATGAAAAACACAGGATGTGTTTTTGCAAATGATTTCAACAAGTCTAGAACCAAAAGTTTGATTGCAAACATCCATCGTCTGGGATGCACCAACACTATTGTGTGTAATTATGATGCCCGAGAATTTCCTCGTGTCATTGGAGGGTTTGATAGAATTCTTCTTGATGCACCATGTACCGGTACTGGTGTCATTTCCAAAGATGCAGCGGTCAAAACAAGTCGTACAGAAAAAGATTTTATTGAGATTCCACACTTACAGAAACAACTCTTGCTGTCGGCTATTGACTCCGTTGATGCTAACTCTTCGACTGGTGGAGTTATTGTGTATTCTACGTGTAGTGTAATGGTTGAAGAAAATGAGGCCGTCGTTGATTATGCTCTTCGCAAAAGGCCGAATGTTGAGCTTGTCGAAACCAACTTGGAAATTGGAAAGCCTGGGTTCACATCTTTCAGAGGAAAAACATTCCACCCAAGCGTTAAAATGACGAGACGGTACTACCCCCACACATATAATGTTGATGGTTTTTACGTTGCCAAATTTAGAAAGATCAGCAGCGGTGTCAACGACAAGAGCAAGATGGGAGCAAGAGAAAAGGAGGATCTCGCAAGAGCTGAGGAAGAATTAGAGCCATTGATCCACGAAGACTTCACAGAGTTCAACGCAGAAGAAGATATCGAATATATTGAGAAGTCGAGACGGAGGTCAATGAAGAAGAAGGGATTGAACCCTAAGGCCGACAAGAGAAAAGCAAAGAAGAATGTGTCTGCTGAGGACGGTGCAAAGGACTCTAGCAAAGAACTAGATTCTAAGAAAGAGTCAAAGAAGGTTGAAGAACCTAAAGAATCGAAGTCAAAAGATTCTAAGAAGACTGAGGAACCTAAGAAGTCAAAGAGCGAGTCCGAAAAAGGAGAAACTTCCAAGAAGACTAAGAATGTAACAGTGAAGGGAGCCAACGATTCTGAGAATGTTAGAGAGCCAAAGAAGCAGAAGAAAGTTGAAGGTTCCAAGAAAGAGAAGAAGGTTGAAGATTCAAAAAAAGACACGAAGGTGAATAAGAAAGATTCTTCTAAAAAGAAATCCAAGAAATAGATTTTGATTTACGCTGCACAGTTTTATAATGTTAAATACAAAAAAGAGTTCATTGTTTAGATTATAATTCATATCCAAGTCTTTATATATATCTGTAAAGATACGCTGAGGCTGCATAGGCCTGATCATGTAGGGACAGATTATAGCTTGGATCTGACTTTCTGGAACAGAAAAGCAACAACGGCCACACCCAATACTGGGGGTCCCAACCATCCAGCCAAACTGGAAACTTTAGACGGTCTAAGTTTTTCCAGCACCGCATCTACTTTTTGATACAACTCCTCCACACCCTCATCATTTTCCACCACGTAATCCGACCGTTTCCTCTTTTCATCCAGTCCCATTTGCGAAGCAATTCTCTTTTTCGCATCTTCCAGCTCCAAATGCTGATCTCTTTTCATCAACCTTTCAAGCTCCACATCTTCAGGACACGCCACGACCAAAGTCTTTGAACAGAACCGATCAAGTTTGGACTCAAACAAAAGTGGCACGTCCAACACAACGACATCGTACCCTTTGATCCACGCCACAACCACCTGCCGCAGCATCTCGCGTCGCACCGCGGGATGCACAATTCCATTGAGCACCAACCGGTTGGGCTCATTCCCAAATACAGCGCGCCCCAGTGCAGGGCGGTTCAATGAGCCGTCCGGGAGCAGAAGGTCGGGTACGAGCGGGGAGAAGTGAGCTACTATTTGGGAGTAGCCTTTGGTGCCTGGAGCTACAACCTCGCGGGCTATAAGGTCGGCGTCCACTATGGGAAGACCGTGAGCAGTATGGAGGTGGTTGGAAACAGTGGATTTGCCGGTAGCTATACCACCAGTGAGACCGAGAATTAGCATTTTTTTTCGTTGCAGTGGGTTGGATTTTTGAGTGTGGGGTGAAAGAAGGCAAATCGAGATAACTCGGCAAATTCGTTGGTTCCCTTTTGTGTGCTGTTGAATTTTATGGGGATTGAATATGGTTGTCCCTACAAGGCCTATGTCTTTTCTTAAGTGCTAATAGTTAGTATCCAAAGCCTAAAAATTAGGTATCCATACAACTAAACTATGCTACAGAACTCAAAAGCATGTTCTTAAACCACAATAAGACGTAAATAGCCGGTTACGGTAACAAGTTAAACATTCTTTCTAGTATTTAATGGGCATTAACATCTCAAACACTTTCTTCGGTACAAAAACTATATAAATATTTCATCTGGGTGCATCAAAGACTGTAAACATTTGGTTCATGAGCGGGTGCAAATTCTGTGGAAGCAAGTAGACTGTTGGGTCTTGTCAGAATTTCGACAATACAATGAATTAATAGTGTTGAGCAGACGGAATGACCCTACCAAAGTCGTAGATATCTGCCACTCATAGTAAGAATGTAAGACATAAATACATCAATTAAACACAACACCATCAAGTCTGAATAGCACACATAGAATCATCAACTTTTTGAATACTCCATTAACAACAACAATCCAAACACATGCAACAGGCAAGGCCTGCACAAAGACCGTAGCAGCATCCACCGTCGTCCTTCCTTTCTGTTTGTTGTACAAATACAGGTTGAGGAGTTTGATGATATCCACCGTGATGTTGATTGTAACCGCCTTGTTGATAGCCTCCATGTTGAGGGCCCTGATTATAACCTCCAGGGCCTTGGTTGTATCCGCCATGTGGAGGGCCATGATTGTAACCACCTTGTGGAATCCCTTGATTATACCCTCCGTGATTGTAACCACCTTGATTATAGCCACCTTGATTATGACCGCCTTGATTGTATGACATTTTTTTTAACTATATCTTCGACTTTGTACTATTTGCAGCGATAAAAGAGATTTATTTCTTTGTAAACAGCATTTTGAATAAACGAGAAATCATGTTAAATTTATATTTATACCGACTAAACTACAGTTTGCACAAGACTGTCCAAAGTATAAGAATTCTCACCGTATTAGGGTTGAGTCAAACTGGTTTGAACCTTGCCAAAACGGAATATCAAAGTCAATAAATCCATCGTCTATCAGCACCCAACACAGAGCGTTATAAAAGCTTGTAAAAGTATGTGTATATATACTAAAATCTATATAGTAAACTACGTCATTGTCGTTAAACGAGTATAAAATGAATATTTCACAAATGACCTGTCGGTTGAGCAAGGCTGAAGGTGGACATCAAAGTTATGCCTTGTGCGTCTGTTTTCCTGCTCTTTGCTAGAGCTGCAAGTCACAGAACTTAATTGCTAGCTACCAAGTCGGCACCGTAGCGGAAAATCATGAAAGTAGTCTAAGATCTATATATTAGGTTATGTTACCTAGCCATCATATACTAAGTGACATCCGCATATTCCTACGCTTATTGTCAAAGAGGGTCCAGTAAACGCCGGTTACATTCACCCAAATTTAACCGCCATCACATGACTGTATTTTGAAATATCCCACTCTTTCCCCGGGTTCAAGGTGCTAAATGTATTTCACGCTGGAGTGTGGGGAGTTATAAAACAGGGCCATAATTCCCTACATTCGACTAGTTTTCAACTATTCGTACACACGCCAATCAGCTATGAGGTTCACTCGAGTTCTCTATCAAGTTGCCACAAATATCAAAGGTGTTAATACACTTCCACTGAAAGGCTTGAAAGTTCTTGATCTTACCCGGGTTTTAGCTGGTCCTTACTGTACGCAAATTCTTGGTGACCTGGGCGCGGAGGTAATAAAAGTCGAAAATCCAAAAGGCGGTGATGATACTAGGGCCTGGGGACCTCCTTTTATTGAAAATTACCACGAATTTCTGGGTATCCCTGCTGGTGAAGCAAGTAAGCAGTCAGCGTACTACCTATGTGTGAATAGAAACAAGAAAAGTATCGGTATCGATTTTAGAGGTAAGAAAGGCCAAGAAATTGTTCAAAAGTTAGCACAGAAGGCAGACGTGGTGATAGAAAATTATGTCCCTGGAAAATTAAGCGAGTATAACCTTGATTTTGAATCGCTGAAGAAAAAGAGAAGCGGACTGGGATTGGTCTATTGTAGTGTTACCGGGTACGGGCAGGAAAATAAGCGCCCAGGGTATGATGTTATGGTTGAAGCAGAATATGGCATGATGGGCATTCAAAGCGGTCGCAAAGCAGGTGTTGCAGTTATTGACTTGATGACTGGACTTTATGGTGCAATTGGAATTCTCGGTACTCTAATAGGACAAAGATTGAACCCTCAAGAGAGCACGCATCTTCAAGTCTGCTTGAAAGATGTTCAAATTGCCAGTTTAGTCAATCTTGGAATGAGTTACTTGGTATCGGCGTACAACGCTCAATTGAAAAACGTAACCTTGAAGAGGTCCACAATTCAAGATTCCAAATATTCACTCCCCGACAATGCCCATCCATCTATTGTACCTTATCAGAGTTTCCATACTTCCGATCCGGCTCAAGCACTAATGATCGGATGTGGAAACAATTCTCAATTCGAAAGCTTTCTTGCCATGCTCCAAGATTTGAAGCCCTCGCACCCCGATGTCAAATATATTCTCGACAATCAAGCTACATTATTCAGTAACAATGTTGTTCGTGTCAAGAATCGTGTTGATTTGGTAGCCCGAATGAACAGCATCTTATCTACCGAGTCCCGAGACTTTTGGCTAAATGAGATCAGAGCCAGAGATGTGAAATTTACGTTTGCCCCAGTTAATGCGCTTGAAGAGGTATTTGAACAAACACCTGAGAGCGTCATTGGAGTAAAGCCAAAATCAAACAATGGTCCGGAATTGAAACTTATAAAGAACCCAATTGTGGCTGACAGGTTCGATGTAAATGATTCTGAAAGAATTAGTATTCCGCCATTTCTGGGACAGCATACTGAAGGAATTTTGAAAGAACTGGGGTACAGTAGCGAACAGATCAATGATCTGAGAAGTGAGGGTGTCGTTCGATAGAATTACAAAATCATTGTAGTCAGTGATATAGAGCTGAAAATCAATAGAATAATGATCTTTCAATTAAATGTTTAGACTAGACTTCCATTAGGTTTTTATGAATATCTTTCTTTTTTGATGAAACTGCTATTTGACTGTAGAAATGCCATCTGAATTCAGCATGAGGCGTGAATGAGGACCCATTCATGTTTGAGTTTTTTGACGTTCCATGCCATGTAGAGGCACTCTAAAACTGCCGACTAGTACGAAACTGGTCAGAGCCCAACGAAATTTGTAATAATGAGGATAATTACGTCTTTAGCACCCTTAACCAAAGATGAGATTCAGCTGACAGAGATCCAGCATTGTACCACATCAGATGCAGTACTTAAAAAATATTAGTACTGTGTGTCTATACCCGGAGGTTGTGCTTAAATCCTCGAGACCTCATCTGTTGAACTGCACCTTCGCAATTTCATGAAAGGTGGACTTGAACATAGCATAGGAGGGTGTGTGTTAGAAAGTCTCTGTTGTTGGACGTTATACTGGTGATAAGTAAGGTATTTGTAATTGTTAAAGTTATGTTTGTTCCACGCTTGAGTTAAATTTCTTTCGACCTCCTTTCTTCTTCTTTCTCATTTTTTGAACTTAAACTTTCACTCCAGTCCACATACTTTTCACAACCCACTGATCCCAACCAAACGTAATTTTTCACATCCAATTATGTCCGTATATCAGAGAAGACACTCTAGGAATAATTCTTTTACTGAGCGATCTGGTCTTGCCATAGCGTCCTACACTCAACCTCTTTCCCAAGTCACAGAAAAGAATTTTCTTCCCTCAGCACCGGCAACTCCTTCTGCAGTAACTGAATACAACGCTTACGAGAAGGAACTCTACGTATATCTGACGAATCCTGCAAATTCGCGCGAGTATGAATCTGCGTATGAAGAGCTCCGGCTTGAAGTTGAGGAGTTTTGCAAGAAGGACAAAGTATTTGATGTGCCTAAACTTACATGTGGTGCGTCAGGTGAAGAATTTATAGAGTGGAGAAAAGTGTTTTTGGGATACCTGGGTGATCTGGCAAAGGCAATGATCAATATGTCGGGTGAAGATGAAGAGGCTCAAGACGATCAGTTGGAACTAATCGAAAAGGTTTTGGCCGACACTACTCGCCCTGAATATGCAGAATATCTACGCAATCAAGGTACTTGTAAATATGTTCTACTCGTCAGAGACTACAATCAGCTTCTGCTCAAATTGATCTCTGATAACGTTTCGAATACACTTTACTCTCTTTTTGCCTCAACCAAAAGTGCATCCGAGGCATACAACTTCCTCAAGACGAGATTTAACGCAAAGATCTGGACAAAGTCTATCTACCAAATGTCGACGATTCCCACACCGCCAGGCATGCATCTCGACCAATTCAAAATTCTCAAGTCCTCGATTCATGATGCGCGCGAAGTGCAACCATGCGAGGTTCCAGCCATGGAGTTTGCATTCATCAAAGAGTTTCTTCGCTCACGACGAGAGATCAGAGACGATATTGGAGTGTCTGATCTGTACCAACGAAATCTAGCACAATACAAAAACAAGCAGATTATGGTAAAAAGCGAAATTGATAGACTACTGTCGGCGATCGAATCAGCGGTTGTTAATTCGACGGATGAAACCTTGGTATCTGGAATGGCAGGACTGGGAATGAGTGAAGGTTCTACACCCGTCACACCTACGATGACATCGTTTGAGAATATTACGAAAAAGGTGAGATCTAGAGGGGGCAGGAGAAGAAGAAGTGTTATGGTTAAAAAGGATGGATCCCTTAGTTAGGGCCTTTATTTCCATTCTGGATAGATCAGAGTGTATATTATTTTTATTATTCTTTTCTTTCTGTGATATAGAAGGTTCTGGGAGTTCTTTTATTTTTCATTGTATTCATTGTTCTATTCTTTATATCGTATAAAACTAGTTAGATATAAATTCTAATTTTTGCTTTGGACTTGGTGTGAAAGAGCTTGCACAAATGTGCACACATCTTTACAGTGTTTACTTGAAGAAAAACGATTATATCGTACGACACGCCGACAAATAGTCGACTTAGACAATGAATATAAGTAATTTGTATTATTCCCTCTCAACTTTTTTCATTCATTCATAATCAGTTTATTACCCTATTTCAACTTTTATTAGGAGTATAGCTATATTACCTTATTTTCATATCGCTCCGTGAAACACGAGTGGGCTTTAGAAAACACCAACACGTCTTGAGAGGGTTTATTTCATTCATGTGGGGTTATAAGATATGCAATTTGGATATGATTTTTTTGGACGTTATTTTGGGGTCGGTACCGGCATAATGCGCACAGCACGCACAGTTGCATAACGTACGGTAACACGAGTTATTGCTGATCCCAGAAATCCTTTCAATATATGTAAATTTACGCCACAGCCAAGTATTTTGGGCCCTTGTTACAGTATGATAGTTTTGAGCGCTGAGGGGGGTTGTTGGTTGTGACTGATGGGCTGTGGAAGTTGGAGATGGTTGTGCTTTTTCTGGATATGTGTGTGGAATGGAAACTTTAGGGGAGATGTGTTTGTGGTGTGAAACTAGGGTGGAAGGGTGTGTAAAACTATGAAGTTGATTGTACTAGTAGGTGAGCTGGATTGAAAGGTTTTTGTGAACTTACAGTAGACAGCCTTATGTGTCCAGAACAAGTTGCATATAGTAGGCGAGCACGAAAGCATGATATGGCTCATTGAGTAAATCACAGAGTGTGAAATGAAATGACCAGTCCTAGCGCATAGCCGTTACCACAAGTTCATTATTTACTTACTACAACTAAAGGCGATCATTAAGGTCACAATAATCATTTACGCTGCACACTTTGATAGCGCCGACAAGAACCAAAATATAAATATACACGAACAAACAAACAATGGAAACGCTACTACGTGCATGGATATTCTCAATTATTAAACAATTCATTAATTTTTGTTTCAGGGAATGTTAAAGTCTATCGTTCATTGTCTCATTAATTGCTTAAAGAAGAGTAAAATCTTTCATGTCTTCTATCTTCTTTATTTTGTTTTCATCTTGTTCCTCAGTTCTGTTTTTTCTTCTTTTTTTTTTTATCATTCTCGTACTGTTTATATTATTTTTTTCTTTTCTTTCATTCTTTTTCTTTTTTTTTCTCTTCATGAAAAAAATATCAAAATAAACAAATCGTATACATATTTATAACTCAATATAAGCCAGGTGTCTTAGTTTTCAACAGATGTATCAACACGTAGTCATTTTTTGGTGTAACGCGCTTAAAAAGACGATAATCGTAAAAACAGTGAATTGATACCTTAGTATGGCGCACCGCGTCCCCTACCTCTATAACCACCTCGTCCCCTAAATCCACCTCTGAATCCACCTCTTCCTCTTCCTCCTCTGTTGTATCCTGGTACATTTGTTCTCTTAGGCAAAATCTTCAATGGTCTTCCTCTGAACATACTTCCGTTAAGCACCAGCGCCTGGGCGACAAGTTGGGGTTCGGCAAATTCAATGTAAGCGTATCCCATGGGATGTTGAGTAAATTTGTTTGACCCTATAGTGATACGGTTGATTGTTCCACATGCTTGAAAATGTTGTTGAAGCTCTTCTGGTGTTGCGCCGTAATCCACATTTCCGACATAAATAGAACGCGCGTCTGTGTCTTTCTTGTCTTCTTTGAGAACTTCAGACTCTTTGTGTAGTTCGGACTGTAATTGTTGCAAACGGTCAGCCTCCTCTTGTAGCTTTTGGAGGCGTTCTTTCATTTCCTCGACGGATTCTTCCTATAAACAAGACGATAATAGTTAGTTTTTGTGCTTTTCCAAATAAACCCCAAAAACGCGCTTAGTGGTCTCTTCCCTCCAACATTGAAAACCAACATAGGACAATTGATTCCAGCAACGGGTTGATAAGACTAGTACTTCAGAGGTTCTACTTACAGTGACACCAGCGTTTTCTTGTTCCATTGTTATACTGCTTTCTATGATTTGTTCTTGTATAAATAATGAAAAATATTCCAAATAAAATTGTGAGGAAGAAAAGAAAAAGATTCAAAGTGGTGGAAAAATACAAAATTAAAACTCCCAATATGTCACATGATATATAGATTATGTAATATATTAAGTATTGGAAGGTGGAGATTCTTAAATTCTATGAAAGCTCCTATGGTGGAAATCTGCAGAAATTCGGACAGTACAATAATCAAATTGTTTGATTAATGTCATCTTCAGTTCTCGTCGTGGCTCGTGTTAACATTCAATTTCACGGCCTGAAAATATCGTGTTTGTTCAAGTAGTATTTATTATATAATGGATGAGTTTTGCAGTGACTGTTTTCTATGATCCAATTTGACTTTTGAATCTCAAGTTTTGCCGTTCAATTGACTTTACTGCGCAACCTCCATTTCAACAGGGACAGGTTTTCTAACGGTGATGACATCTTCGTGTGGTGGTCTTCCAAGTCCGTTCTGGACGGCTAAATAGACTAGAATTGCTACACATAACAGTGCAAATAAATAAGCCAGAAGCTTCTTCTGTGGTGTAGTCAAGTACCCATTTCGTCGCCTGGGTGCAAAATCGGAGTCCAACATTTTGGTCGTGTGTTGTGAATGTTATGTTGTGTAAGCGGTGATATGTAAGAATAAATCTTTATTTTGTGTTTTATTTTTCTTTATATAGACCGTCCTGCTTTCTTTCACTTTTTTACTTTTCATGAGGAAAATATTCCATAGAGCTTATTCTCATATTGACTACCGACTGATATACTATTCGATCAGGGATTCCAGATTTGCGGGGTTTTTGGTAACACAACACAGCTAAAACTACTCGGAATGAAATAGATTTGAATAGGTGCAAATGTTATTACCTGTAATTGCATCAGCTCCTCCAGTATGGGCCCCAAAACTAGATATTTTGATTGTTCCGACAGTAGAGCCAACTACGCAAATTAGAGCTTACAGGCTTTCAGGAAGTTCACTTTTCACACTGCCGTTCCAGCCTCCTCTCAAATTTAATCCGACCAACACCCGACAATTTATCGCATGCTGCTCCAAAGACAACTCAATTCATATTGTGGATGTTAATAGTCCGCGATCTAGTAAAGCATTGAAGCTTCCCACTGATAGAAAAATAGAGGATGTCGTTGATGTAGATTGGTACTGCGCAGATATCAGCAGGGAAGATGAGGAGGAAGGCCCAGAGAGTTATTTGCCCAAGCTTGGTGTGGAAGAGGAAGCAATTGACGTGTGTATTTTGGCGTACGAATCTACAGTAGGGATTTTCGTGAATTCGGATATGTATATTGAACAAAATCTAGAGCTAGAACCCGGCGATGCTATTACATCAATCAACAACCAAGTAATCACTACTCGCAAAATGATCTACTCCCTAGATTTGTCCCGTTTAGACCAATATATGAAACATGCCACAGTCACACCTCATCGAATATCACTTCTGCTAGCTTCGCTCAAGTCTTCACTATCCTCTTTACAGCTTCCAACAAAACTTCCAGCCGATCCTCTTTCGCTTCTTGAATCTGTTATGTTTGGGAATCCAGTTGATACCATAGTTATTAACGATCTACTTCGATGGAGGAAATCGCAAACACATCATTATGATAGTATGCGTCGAACTATTTTTGAGTCCATTATTCCTGTTTGTGAACGAATAACACTTCTGTTGTCGAACCTAATAGGTATAGCTAAGTGGAGTTTACGAGGCAAGCCACTGGGACTGGAATTGAAAGATTTGGAACCTGTATACGACGCTGCCGCTGCTATGTTTCAATCAGCGCATGAGGAGCTATTTAAACTGAACGAAGAGTACAGCCGGGTTAAAGAGTTCGGCCTTTATCTGGACTCAGAGCCTTACAGAGTAGTTCGCGTCATAGAATTACTGACTGACAAACAGCCCGAAAAACCAGCTTCTTCTCTGTTAAGCATAGATCAGTATACAACGATTCACACAGCATTTAGCCAAGTGTTGTCTCGGATCAATCTCCGTATGCAATCCGCCATTAACTTTGTCAAACTGCAACCCGCACCTTCTCCCGCTATCAAAACACACAACAATGTTTACGGGTACCTTGAACTGTCAGACAAAGAAGCACATGTATTTGTTCACGACTTCGAAAATGAAACTAAATGCCATCTACTTATTCCATCTAAAGTGTTGTTTTGGACATTTGTAAATCCAAATCATCTATTGTACGTGACAGGTGATGGTAAGTTGTGTGTTTTTGATTACACTGGGACACTCAATGAAACATTAGAAAGCGATTCTGTACCGACAGTTAAACCGGAGCTAGAAATGAAATTCGAGGGCATGGTGGGACAAGGCATGGTGGGTGTCAATTATGAGAGAAAGGTTGGTGCTTATGTTGGAAATGGTTATGTAGAGATATTTGAGATTGATTCTGAAAGTGAGCACGAAGAGAGTGAGGAAGACGCGGATTAAGGAGAATAGGGGTCAGATTTTAAAGTTAGGTTTAAAATGCATTTATTTACTGCCATTAGCTAGATAATATTATTATATATGGATAGGTATCAAGTGTAATCGTCCGGAATGATACACTTTGTTTATGAGGGTATCGCGAGTTGGGGACATTTAGCATACTAGACTATGGTTTGATGTTGGTAAGCGTTGGCAACTACTAGAAGAGGATAAACTTTGTAAAGTTTTACTGGGTTTTCGTAATGTGTAGAGTTCGCACACCTATGCACACACTTAAAAAATGCTTGTTCTAGAACAATACGTTCCTTTCCATTCGTTTCTTATTATTTTCTTCATGCCAGTGCAGTTTCTATGAAACAACATATTGAGGGCCCTAGTGAAATAAATCAGAGTGAATCTACAATGTGTATACTATATTTATTATACTGAATATGATAGCATTTGTACGAAATAAAAAGGGGTAACATCTCCAACAATCTGACTAAACCAAACCACCTAACATCAAGTTTAGATGGTGTCCAATTGCTGAGTGATCTCATCCAATTCAGCCACTGAGGCATTGTACTTAGCCTTCAATTCCTCATACTTCTTCTCCCAGTCTTCCACCTCCTTCTCCAACGACGTAACCTTACGTTCGAAATGCTCAGCCTTGACGTCAGTCAATCTCAATTTCTCAGTGGTCTCTCTCAATTTTGTGTCTGACTCTTCAAGTTCTTCTTCAAGGAGGGAAATCTTCTTGGTGAGGGATTCGTTGGCAGATCCGTGGGCGGCGCCTTCTTCAGCGGCACCCTTGGCTTCGGAAAGCTTCAATTCCAATTCCTCAACTTCTGATTCAAGAAGGCTGTTCTTGTGTGTCAAAGAGCTGATTTCCTGATCTTTTTGAAGGGCTTCAGATTCAAGGACTTTGATCTTGTTTTGAGCCTCATCGACCTTTTCCTGAGCAGTTTCAGTCTCGAGTTTAAGCGAGTTGATTTTCTATTAATTGACCGGCCGGCCGTTCGGCCCCACCAGAATGGGTTAGTTCTGACAATTAAGAAAATGGAATAATGGAAAATAACGACTTACTTCTCTTAGCTTATCCATTTTGAGTAGTTTATGTGATGCGGGTAGTGTGGGAAAATGAAAATGGTCAAATTGACTTTGGAGAAGAAAGGGAAAAAAAGTTGTGAGGTGGTCAGAAAAAATAAAAATAAATAGAGAAACTTAGCAAAAAAATCAAAAAAGGGGAACAAAAGCAGGTGGGTTTGACTTTTCTTACATGTAATTAATCATTGAATAATCATCAGTGGCATATATCTGTATAGAATGTTCCTACATATATCAACCTCATCAGCTACAGTCTACAATGCACTCAAAATATACAAACATATATTCTGCCACTTAGCAGAAATGCTCATCTACGCTCTGCAAGAACCAGATCACCAGGGTCTGTTTTGATGTGTGTGCTAGACCTTTTTGGTGGACTGCTTTGCTTATCTTAAGTCTTATATAAAAAGCTTATTTTTTTTCTCTAGTTCTTCCCCCTAACAAATACTGTATTCTGGGTTACACAAGCTTCCCTACAGCAACCAACTCCAATATCACACATTGAGCTGTGTTAATTATTAGACATAGCCGATACACGATTACTGGAATCAATCGTGTGATAGTATATAGTGTGAGAGGAGTGTATAGCAGTGTTTTTGTAAGGTGGTTGAGAGTATGAACTGCTTTGTTGACATTGCATCCATGGTATAACGATTTTATCACCAACTGAATACCCGAAGTAAATCTAAGAAGCTATAAAAACCTCAGGAGCTACAATACTAGAATTTTGGATTAATTGTAGAGCAGTTACATTGCTAGGTACTATTTGTACGTGCAAATTCTACTTGTTTGTATAGTGGGTGTAGAGATTCAGCTGAAGTCTGCCTCAATAATATGAGCTAATATACTGTAGGTTTTTCAAGTAAATATTCAACACAAAGCCAGAAATAAATATGGAATTGTAGTAATACCTATTGAACAACTTTGGCATGAAAAGACAGTATAGAAGCTTAAGAATACCAGTGAAGAGACTAAAATTAATAGAATATTAAGCACACCTGTGTCTGGTAAATATTTATGTAGGTAATCTGTTTACATGTTGAAGCTTTTGAAGAATTTCGGTATTTGGTTGTCGTTCACTGCTTCATATTCAACTTGGTATGTGACAAAACATATCCCTACACAACGACCAGTATTTTTGTTAAGAAGAAGCTGGGTGTGTAACGTTGGAGATATCAATTACCCCCCTTATAAATTCAGTTGAAATTTTCATTACAAAACAATTTATTATAATGCCAAAGCTCGTGTACCTTATCACCTTAATTTCTTCTCTTCTTCTATAGAGCTTGACTAACAGAGCAAACTCCTAGGGGGTTAATATTCAGGGATAAGCAATTCCCTTAAACATACATAACCCTCTTGCGCCTTTCAAATAAGATGAATTCGTACTTTCCAGTACTAGAACTAACAATGTTACAAATTGGGGAGACCAGAAGATACTTGAAATTGGGCTAAAAGGTCTTTTAGCACCATTTACATCTATTTCACTGAAAAATCCTAGTAATTACTGTAAATATCTGGGGGAAACCACCTATATGAGTGATGAAACCCCCCAAAGGAAGGTTATTTCGAAATGACCTGCCAACTTCTTCAGTTAAGTATACTAGCGCAGCCATAGCAGCCATACCATGTCTATAATATATTGACATAATTTTCTGAACAAGACTTAAAAATTTAATACCAATCCACTTCTCCCCTTATTCCAAACACAATACTAACTGTTTATAAGAAAATTTCTTGGTTGTTCAGACTCTATCAATCAATACAATCTAAATATTCAACAAAAACTATTAAATTTTTACACTAATATATACTATGAAATTGAATGTATCCAATAACTAAGAAGAATAGTTTGATGCTGTTCATTTAGCAATAGACCCAGAAAAAGGCCTTTTTCTTCTGTTGTTAGAAAGAAGCCGTTTCTGTATCCAAAGGATGGCCAGCATATTTACTCTCAAGCAACTGAGCAATAGCTTTCGTATCTGAGCTGCCGTTGCTAGAGGCTTCTAACTGGGCTTTTTTTTTTCTTTTTCGAAACCTTTAATTATTTTCTGCTAGCTTTGTTTCGAGTAGAGTGATCCGTGCATTTAGGTCTTTTTGAGTTCTATAAGAAGCCTCTATTTTATCCTCATAATCTCTTATTTTTTTGCGCAAGGAAGTAAGCTCGTTTAAAACAGCTTCTTTTCCTTGTTCATAAAGATTAAGATCACGCTTTCTACTACTGATTCTACGAGGTGGAGTTCGGTCCGAGATTTTATGTTTAGGAGGCGTCGGGATCTTTACCAGAGCATTTTGATTGGAATCTTTGTGTGACCGTCTGTTGTACTCGGTTATGGCAATATCCGGTTGATCGTCGGGAAGCCCAGCCCTCTTCCAACCACTGATGATAACTTCTGGCCTGTATGCATGAGGTCTGAGGGTCATATAAATTTCATGAAAGTGGGTCATTAAGGGAGATATTCCTTCGATAAACTCTTTAGCCGCTCTACGACTATTGTAAAGCTTTGCAACTTCAAAGCACGTTTTGTCTGAGGGCTGAAGTATATTGGCCGTTTGAGAAGGGAAGTAGAGAGGAATGACCCTCATGGAAAATAGTTTTGTGACAACTTCGTCTGGAGTATGGGGGAGATAGTCGCCCAATAAAAGAAGACACCATTCATCACTGCCAGAAGTGGGGAGACATACATTGAGCCATTCTAAAAAAGTCTTCCCGTTCATGGACCCAGAAGGAGACTTAGAGGCAGTATATGAGCTCTTATCTTTACATGAAAACAAGTTGGTCCTGAGGTAAGATTCTTGATAAATGAAGAGTGGTTCAGCAACTTTACCACCCATAGAAATCAATTCCAACACAGTTACAAGCTCACTGGATGTGTTCGTAACATCACTAGCAAAGTTTTCCTTATTCACTAGCTGGACTCTGCCGCTTAACTCATCTATTTTGAACCCGGCTTCGTCAAGGTTCAAAATGTTATCAGGTTTAATTGAAAGCCTACTCTTATAATAAGTGAAAAGTTCTAAAGACAAATTAGTCTGCTCTTCTCCATCTCCTCCTGTCCTTGTAATACCCAATTCTTGGCCTTTATTCAGAATCAGAAAGAATGAATGGTCCAGAAAACGTTTGAGCCAACCATGCGAGAGAGGAATCTCAGAACCGCATAACTTTGCTGCCAATGTTCGAACAACAATTCCAGTGGGAGGAGTCATATTTTGTACCAAATATATTATATGAGCCTCGAGAAGATACTGCTGGTATTCAGAAAGACGACAACGACGCTTTGCTGACTCTTCCACGCTCGCCGCTCCATTGAACCGATCGTGCAACGTGGAGCGTGGTATACCGAATTCGCGCGCAATTTGACGAAGAGATTTGGTGTTTTCTGGAGAGTTAAGGATATCAATCGCTTGAGAAATGAGTCCTTCGTTGATTCCTCCTTTTTTCATTGCAATTCAAGCGTTATTGGAAAAGTTATAGAGAAGAAAAGAACGATGAATCAACTTTTGTTATTGAATTTCTAATGTGAACTTGTCAGGGTTGGGGCTGGTCGGAATTGGAGTTGGAAAAAAAGCAATACATAGGAATATTTTGTTAAAAAAATGTACAAAACTCAGCGGAACGCACGTCTTTTGGATAATATTGGAAAATCTGAGTTTTTATGTTCCTTAATATTTTCAGTTTTATACAGATACTGAAACACATCATTTACTTGAACGGAACGTACCCTTAATGTTGTCGTTAGGGGTTGTGGCTAGGTCCCGCTGGACTTTGGAGAAAAGGGAGTTAGTCTTGTTCATGTATGAGGAAGAATGTGATCAGAAATAACACACCGGGGTTGAGCCTAGCTCTCATGGTTCCTGTAAAGTTCTGGACGGGAACTACTCCCACTTCTACTAGAGTCTCCTACTTTAGGTCTTCTGGTAAAAGCATTTCTGAGTATAAAACCGACCATGCGTAATACCAATTCTAGTAATAGAGTATTATATATCTGATATATCAATAGAATCAATTCTCGGACAATGCTGCTATAAATTCATGTTTTCTCTGGTGGATATACACAAATCCTCGCTTCTCTAGGTTCTGTAATTGTCAATTCAATTATGATTTATATAAGTACATGCAAGATAATATAAATGACCAAGTTCGTGCTTTTCTAGAGTTGAGCTCCATGCATATCACGGTATTTTGCAAGAGATAGTTTACTTTTTACCAATCCCACGAACAAAGAGTTTACAGGCGTATTTATTTCGTACTTCTTCCCCAAATCTACAATGTAACCGTTGATGTTATCAATTTCAGTTTCTTTCCGAAGTCGAATGTCCTGAACCATTGACGTTGTAGATCCATGGTTTCTTGTAGTCAAGAACAAAATGTAGTTAACGTTCTTCTCTACATCAAAATACCGCTGTTCAATTTCATGCCCAACTTCAAACCCTGTGTTCGCCAAATGAACTCGAAAAACTTCAATAGCTTCGAAAATTATGCTTTTAAGAAATTGTTTGTATCCTTCCAGTTGAAGCATTTCACCGTTACCACAGTCAAATACTGCACTAATTGCGTTCATACAGCAATTAACCAGAAGCTTCTCAAACTGGGCAAAATAAAATTCTTTATACTGCATTGGAACGACGTTCAAGTCCGTCTTCAGCAGCATCTTTACCAAACCATTATTTTCGGTATCTCCATTAACTAGTGATAACTTCAAGTCACCTATTCCGTTATGCTGAAAGATCCATGGCTTTTCAACCTCAGACTTCACGCCATGCGTACTAGTACTAAACATAAAATTTGGTGCCGGGTTCCATACTTTACACAGATTCTCATACATACCCATTCCGTTCTGCAAAAACAGGATATTTGTATTTTCACTGATCCATGGACGTAACCCTTCAAGAGCTGATATAGTTTGAGGAACTTTGGTTCCCACCACAAGATCGGTAATTGTCGAGTTTATATTGTCCTTTGTGACAGCGAGAGGAAATGTTGTAAATGGAGGTCCTCCTTGTTGAGTGATGGTTAGACCTTTGAGCTGCTCATACTGTTGAACTCTCGCAACTGAACGTAGGATCAACGTGACGGGGATAGACGCCTTGCATAGAGAAGCAGCCACGACACTACCAAGATTCCCACTACCAAGAATGTGAACAGTCATATGGAGATGGTTAATTGATGTACTAGTTGGTAAGATCGTTTTTGCAACTGTGTACGATGTTTTGTGCGCCGATACTCACCCATATCAGCAGGGTTTAGAGCACCCTAAACCTGATAATATCAATGTATTGTATCGATAAATTGTAAATTCAGCTGGTTTAACAACATTGTGAAGTTTTTATGGACTGAAGTTACCATCTCTTAACCAACAGTAGGATACTATTGCGTTTATTTCTACAGAAATCGCAAGCTGTTGCATGGTATATTTCCAATTCAGATCATCATATATGTGTAAAATGAGCGTACACTCCTCATTGAGGTCGGTAGCTGAGGATCTATATTATCATACAGTTTGCGTCTAGCTAACAAAAACATAAGATCAAGGATTAAAAAGAGGTTCAGCAGCATTATTTGGAGAAACTCTGCTCTACAGTAGGATGAAGGCCTTAACTCATTCATGTTCAAAGTTCAACAACGTCTCATTTGTGCGATTTCAAATTTGTTCAGTAAAGTAGTTTCAAAAGTACCTTTTTTTTTTCAATTTTTATGAAATTTTCATGAAATCTCTATTTTACAATAAAGTATACCTTTTAGTATAGCTAACCATTGGAAATATGTCAAAACGTTGTTTTTCTTTTCTTTTCACTTGGATAACCTAGTATTTTATGATAACGATATGGTCTTGACAGACGGAAAAACACAAATCGTGATATAAACAAAACCTTTTAGATTTCTTGTGTTGCTATTGCATCGATTTTATAAGCTGGTGCAACTATCTTTGGCGATTTTTTCTGGAAAAATGACTGACGAGATGTTTAACGCTTTTATCTTACAGTAAATGAATATAAGATTGATGCTGGTAAAAAAGGCAGATAGCAGCGTAAAGCCGGGAAAAAAAAAAAAAAAAAACACGAAACGTGTGAGAAACAAATCACAATACTTGTACGGCTCATATAAAGCAATCACAGATACTAATTGAAGTGAAATACTACATAAATTGTCACAATCTGCTCAGAAAATCATGACAATAGTTGTATTGGTAACTGTGTCTCGAAAGTTCTCAATGATTCAAATTGTATAAGCTATCAATATAATCATTGTTATTGCATAGTGCATAGTCATATGTATACTGCTGATCAAATTATTCAACGCTTTAATATCGATGTTTAGGCCGGTTTCACTATTGGCAAATGTACTCGCAGCTTGCAAAATGGTGAAAAGTTTTATTCGGCAATATACGAAAAGAGTATGCTATATTAGAAGCCAAAATATATGCAAAACTTATAATTTTCACAATAGAGTAGAATGTGTATACAACTTTACTTTTCGTTTAACGAGCTTTTCCTAAATGAAGTTACCAACGTGAACAAAATCAGCATGGTATAAGAAATATTTGGCTCGGGATATTTGTACCATGTGTATCTCTTACTTGGACGTTTGATTTCAACTTTTGCACACAGTTGACTAACTTGTATACTATGATATCAGCAGTAAATATTTCTTCTGAATATACTGTATTGTACAGTATTGTGCGTGATCATATTTTGTTTCACGTAAGTTCTCGAATGGTACTGTAAGTCAAAAATCTTTGACATTTTATTAATACATTCGTATGAATGAATCTAACTTTCATAATCAACAAAAGCTTGTCGTTTTAATTTTCAAAAGTTCCTCAATGCGCGACGATAATGAAATAAATTAGTATAAGTTTGAAAAAATTGATTGGCTACAATCAGTTGATTTCATTTTTTTTGTTATTAATCTAATAGTGTAACTAAACCTGTAATTGGCCTTTCTTCAAAAAACTTTTTATTGAATGCTAAATTCATTTCCTTTATCAGCCGGTAAGGTGATAGAATATTTTAGTCCGGAAAAGCAGGCTATATTGCAATCGGTGTAGGATTGTCATGTTTACTTGGCCTGTCAACTTTATTAAATTCTGTTATTCAATATTCAGAAAGAAAAATCTTTGTTAAAAGAAATTTTATTGTGATTCAATTATATGGGTTTTATTCTAATAAACGTACTCCATATCAAATCAATCTCAGCACTTAGTTGTGTCTTTCCAGAGTTTACCACAGCTATTTAAACTTGAGACGATAGCAAAATGATGTAGAGAAATTGTGAACGCGTAAAGTTTTAATTAATGGACCATTATTTAGAGTTAGAAAGAGCGTGTATGTGTATATATACTAGAGCGTGAAAATTATAATGCTGATTCAAAATGCCTTATTTTTGATATTTCATTCAATCCACCAGCAGCCGTACTCGAAAATTACACGATACTAAATTTGTACTGCCATATAACGGTAACATATCTGATCCTTTCTTGTTCCTCCTAAGTACTGGATTTGAATGAACGGACCGACCATCACCCGGTGGTATACTGTAATTTTCATTTGATGATGACCATTAATTGATATCGTTACTGTGGGGTCTGACTGAACTGGTCTAGCTAGAATTATGTTAACATACTCTTGTATGTTTTATAGCAATTTAAACCCCCATTTTCTTTCCCAAAGATTTTTGAATAAATATTTTTTTGAGTAAAGCAAAAAGGTAATTTCCTTTTTGTAATTGAGGACAGAAAGGAAAACTGACAATAGTTATTTGCTTCCGATGTGCTTGTTTGGAGTTATCCATTTAATGTTTCTTAGCCTTTATATATATATTTAATGATTAAATTTCCTTCTTGATGAAAAATTTTGCAAATTATCTATCATTTCGAAGGTATCAAATTTCATAGTTACTATTGCTCGATATCACCAACATGATAAAGAGGTCGTTATGTATTCTGGCGTTTGCCTGTTCAGTATGGGTCAACGCTCAGACCTTTTTAGACAACAAAATAGTATCATTTGATTTGCACAAGTCTGTTGAATCTTCTACTACCACTTCGTCTCGCAATGGTAACGCTGTTACTGCAAAAACTGTCGACCAACCCGTTGTTAACGACATCATCATCTACTCTATTGATTTCTATTTAGGAAGTCCGCCTCAACGTTTTTCTCTACAAGTTGACACCGGCTCAAGTGACCTTTGGGTAACTAGTTTTGTAAATCCCTACTGTGTGGAAAGTGGTATTGATAACATCTTGTACAATTATACCAACCAGTTTCCTTGCGGTCACCAGGGAATGTACGATCAATACAGCTCTACCACCTACAAATACTACGATTCAGAAGTCTTTATTCGTTACAGCGATTACACTTTTGCCCGTGGTGACTTTGTTTCTGATACTCTTACGCTTAGCACTACTCCTGAAGTTGTTATTCCAGAAATGAAATTTGCTGTTGCTCAAATTGCAAATACTTCCGGTGTTTTTGGTATTGGTATTCCTGGTCTTGAGTCCACTGCTCATCGGCACACAGCTCCATTTGTCTACGATAATTTCCCTGTTAGGCTACAAAAGTCCGGATATATTAATTCAGTCGCATACTCTATTTGGCTCAATTCGGCTAGTGCCAGTATTGGTCAACTACTTTTCGGAGGTGTTGATCATGCAAAGTACGAAGGAAATATTGTAACTGTGCCCATGGTGCCTACATATCATTTTGTCAATGGTCCAAAGGAAATTATTGAGTTCACTGTTGCCGCCGATTCTGTATCTTTTTATAATAATAGTTGTTCCAAGCCCCAAACTCTTTACAACCATAGCATGATTGTGTTAGCAGACATTGGCGCAACCGCTTCTATTCTACCTACTACAGTTGTTGACCAAGTGATTAAATTGCTCAAGCTCAAGCGAGACCCTGAGACCGGTGAGTATTTGCGCTCGTGTGATTTTGAGGGCGACGATCATAAGTTTATTACTATTTCTTTAAGCGGTTTTGATGTTATTGTTCCCGTTCCCGAATTAATGATTCGTGCTACTGATAGACTTGGAAATCCCCTTTATCTTTCTAATGGTCAGCCCGCTTGCTACCTTGGTCTTTACGGTACAGATGATCCCACATTCTGTAGTTTTGGTGACAACATTTTACGTTCAACTTACATGGTGTTCGATTTGGAAAACTTACAAATTGGTTTTGCTAAAGCCGTTCATGATACCGCCAGAACTGATATTGCTGCCATTGAAAAAGGCATTAGAGGTATTCCAGGTTCGATTCCCATTGCCGAGTATAAACATCAGCCCATTAAATGTGATTCTTCCAAGAAAACAGACTTTCACTCTGAATACAAACCCAGAACTACTACAAATACCAGAGTTACTCCTTCTTGGGAGCCTGCTCCTTGGCCCAGTGAAGATGTTACTACAACGCAAATATCCACAATAATTGTTACAAAGCCTGCCCCCACCACTAAAAGCTCTTCTCCTCTTATTACTGCTGCTCCCACACCAACCGACGCTCACACTGCTTGTCACACTAGTACTACCTGCGGAGGTAAAGTCTACTGTGACGATGACGACAATTGTTTTACTAGTTCCTTTTGCAAGACTACAACTGACTGTGGAAAGACGATTGCTCCTACTGGAGTTAATTGCCTTACAACCAAAGGCTGCGAAGAAGTTGTCCTCTGTTATGATAATGACAGAGATTATAGTTATTCCTGTGAGACTTCTGAAGCGTGTTCTCCTCGCGTTATCTGTGCTACTGGATCTGTATCTGTGCCACCTAGTGTTCGTCCTACTGTCACTTCATTTTTCCCCAGCTGTTCTCAATCCACCACATGTTCACCTTCTACTTTCTGCGCTCCGACAGATAAAAACCAATGCTGGACGCAGGATGTTTGCTCTATTGGTGGTTGTGGTGTTACTCACTATCCTCTTACGTGCTCTTACTTAGAATCTTGCTACAAAACTACTGCTTGCTCAACCGGTACCGACGGAAAAGGCTGCTCTGTTTACGAAGAATGCACTTCAAATATGAATACTGAATGCTCTAAGACAACTGCTTGGATTCCTGGCTCTACTGTTACTCTACCAGTTCCCACTATTACTTCTTGTGTTCCTATGGAGATGTGTGACGAAATTACTCGATGCCACAAAAACAACAGAGGCTACAAAACTTGTTCTACCACCACTACCTGCTCTACCTCATCTTGCGCTTCTTCTGGCGATATTGTTTACACTATTACTGCTGCCGTCCCTGTCACTACTTCTAAGTGCACAAGATCTAGCTCCTGTCAATACGTTACTTCCTGCTCTAAAGTTGATGGAACTAGAGATTGTGAAACTTCCAGGGCTTGTAAGACTGGTACTGAAAGTGTGTGTTCCACTGGAGTTTACACTACAGATAGAACTATTGTCACCACCGGTCATTCAAGTCTGCCCTCCGGAAGCTCTATTGTGTACACGATCACTAAGCCTACTGTTCACAGCACTACTACTTGCTCTAATCCAACCTACTGCGATCTAATTTCTTCTTGTTCCAAGGTTAATGGCCGTCGTGACTGTGAAACCTCCAAAACTTGCTACACAGACGACGAGACTTGCGAAAGCACATATGTCACTAGAACTTCTGTTCATGTCACTACCGTACCTGCTCCTGTCGTTACTATCACACACCCCTACGAAACCACCAAAGTAAGTTGCACACCTCTATCTTCTTGTAGTGTAGCCACTTCTTGCTACACTGTCAGTGATAAGATGACTTGTATCTACTCTCAAGCCTGTTCATCGTTGAGCCAAAAAGATTGTATTACTTCAGTTCACACCACTGCCAGCACCGTGCATGTTCCTAATCCCAGTTTCACTGTTACTTCTCATTACGTCACAATTCCCTCAATTTCTTGTTCTAAACCCACCTCTTGTGAAGATGTTACTTCTTGTTCCAAAATTAGCGGAACCAAGGCTTGCAATACTTCT
This sequence comes from Geotrichum australiense, assembly GCA_030563945.1. Classification (NCBI taxonomy): domain Eukaryota; kingdom Fungi; phylum Ascomycota; class Dipodascomycetes; order Dipodascales; family Dipodascaceae; genus Geotrichum; species Geotrichum australiense. The sequence continues at coordinate 113,177 of JAJMKR010000032.1, read as the reverse complement.
AAGTCTTGTTATACCGCAGTTACTGAAGATTGCTCTACCCATCACGTCACGTCAGTTTCAGTTACGTCTGCTATCCCTACTACCATTATTAATCCCACTTTCTCTTCAAGCACTTTATGCTCTTATCCTACAAGCTGTTCAGAAGTTACTTCCTGCTCTACTGTCAGTAACAAGATGACTTGTGTTTACTCGAAATCGTGCAGTACAGGTACTTCTTTACATTGCACTCCGGCCATTATCAATACTACCAGCCGTCGCTCAACTATTCCTCTTCCTACTACTGTATCTCTCACCAGCTCTGTTTCTACCCATTCATCCACCTCTCATCACTCTTGCTCCCCCATTGTTAAGTGTACAGATAATGCTGTCTGCTCTACTCAAAATGGTTCTAAGTCTTGTTCTGCATATAGAACATGCAGTACATCCACCCCCGTGTGCGGTATCTCTTCTACATCTACTTTCCATGCTACTATCACATCCAGTTCATCTTCAACCCACGTTTCTCCTCCCTCTAGCATTATTGTTTCTCACTCTTCCACATCCAAGCAAACTGTTCCTTCAGGATACACATCGCGTACAACATTGACGGAGATTTCAACTGGAACTGGTTTATGTGCTCCTACTACCTCTTGTACCAAAGCTACCGTTTGCATTGGTGTAACTAGTCCTGGCGTTTCTGAAACTTGTTCCATCAACATTGGCTGTTCAGTTGCTCCTAATACTCAACCCGGGTGTACTACTTCTGTTTGCAGTCCTGCCACCTATTGTACTGCTATCAACGCTTGTACTACTTGGAGTTTCAGTGGCGTTGGAAGTTCCATGTGTGTTCCTACCAATTCTTGTGTCACTACCCATCCTTCTGCTTGTGGTGCTACAACCCATACAGAAACTTTGACAAAATCTTATCATACTGTGGTATCCAGCTCAATTTCTACTGTCACTTCAGTTATTGTCTCTTCTCCAGCTGCCTCTGATTCTACACCTGTTCCCAGCAATACCCATAAGACTATCGTTTATAGTACATCTTCTTCTGCCACTTCTATCCCTGCTCCCTCGACTTTCACAAAGACTTCAACAAAATCCCATTTCACTATCGTTTCGACTTCCACTGTTACTTCAGTAATTGTATCCCAATCCACTTCTATCTCTGTCTCAATCCCCATCCCTGTCAACACCCACAAAACTATCGTTTACAGTTCATCTGCTTCCAGCACATCTAGTCATATATCCACTTCTACTTCAACTTCTACATCTATTGTTTCTACTTCCCGCTCACATTATTCTTCATCATCTACAGTTTATCCAGAAAGTAGAAGTAGAACTTCATTTACTTCCTATACTACATCCTCTTATGCCTCAATCGGAAGTGAGTCCTGCGCACCCACAACCTCATGCACTCGAGCCACTACTTGCTCTGGTATTTCTGAAGGCTCTAAAACCTGTTCTGTTGACGCCACCTGCTCCATCGTTCCCAATACAAATAACGGTTGCTCTACTGTTTCTTGTGACCGTGTCACCCATTGCGCAACCTCTATTGAGTGCACTACTTACAGCGGAAGTGCCTCTGTTTGTGTTCCTACCAAATCTTGCGTGGTCAGTAACCCTAGTTCTTGTGGTTCGTCTACCTCTACAGTTGTAACGTACGTGACTTCAGTACCTGTTCCTGGAACTGCCAGTTGTGGCGCCTTGTCCTTTTGCAATGATATTTTCTCGTGCAATAGCTTCAATGGTGTCTCTTCTTGTGCTACTTCCCGTTCATGTACAGTCACTGCGACTATTCCTTGTACGATGGTTATTCCTACCACTAGTACTACAGCTATTGCCTCGCATTCTACTAGTGTTATTACAGTTCCCGGTACTATCGCTAGCTCTAGTTCGACCATTTACACGTCTTCCCGCTCTAGTATCAGCACTATCATTTCTTCTTCTTCACTCTTTGAAGGAACATCCACCATGGTTTCCACTGTTAGTTCCAGGGAATCAGCTGTTGCCTCTCCTTCCGCTTCAACTTTCACTCCTACAACATCTTCCACCTCCACTACTAGTGAATCCACTCCTCATCACTCAACTTTGAGCTGCGTTCCTTTTACTACTGTTGTTTCTGTTACTTCTTGCAGTATTGGTGGTTCGACTAACTGTGCAACTGTTCTTTCTACTATTACTACACTTGCGGCCTCCAACTGTCCTTCTCCCACCTGTTTACCAGTTACCTCTTGGACAACTTCTACGTCATGTACTCAAATCAACAATTCTCAATCTTGTGTTAACGTTCCTTCAGCAGTTATCACTTTTAGTGGAAGTAGCTGCTCACATGTTTCTATTCCTCCCTCGTGCACTCCTGTTGTGTCCACATTCACTGAATCCTCCTGCGACTACACTGGTCCGACTCGAACATGCATCATCGTTACTTCGTCTTACACTACTGTTACTGGTTCTAATTGTCCCAACACCCCTACTATGGTTGATCCTGTTTTTGCTACCAAAAGCAAGCCATCAAGTACTCCATCTCTTACAACTTTTACTGCTCCTTCTACGATCATATCAACTACCTCAACTGCTCCTTCCGTTATTTCTCCTACAGTGTCTACTGTTTTATCCGTCTCATCTTCCACACACACCTCTTCCGTTTCGTCTGCTGTTTTAACTAGTTCCGTTTCCTCCATAGTTACTCCGCCATCTTCTACTATTACCTTGTCATCTTCTACTATTGTCTCATCATCCTCTACATCGACTTCATTGTCTTCCATTACCACTACATCATCTTTGGCCACTACCCCAACTCCCTCTACTATTACCTCATTGCCTTCTACCACAAGTACTGCTGAATGTGAAAGCTACGTTGATTGTGAAGAGATAGTTGACTGTGCATTTTCTGATGGCCAAAACTTTTGTTCCACCATTACAACCTGCTCTACTATCTTTGAAGGCAACTGCGCTACTACCATTGCTCCTACTACATGGGATTACACTCAAAGGCCTGAAATACTGCCCACTATAACGTCCTCATCTGTCGAAGCCACTATCACTCCTCCTCCTGTTGCTCCCTCTTTCTACACTTCCACAGTTCTGATCACCAAGGGTACCACTATGTTAGTAGTTACCGTTACTACCACTGTCACAGTCACAAATTGCGAGAGTAAAACATGTTCTCTATCGACTTGCAACACAACATATACTGTCACCACTTTTGTCAGCTCTACTGGTACATCTACAGTTACTACTACAGGCGTTATTTCTCCTGTCACGACCAGCTCCAGTGATATATCGGTCATAGTTTCCTCTTCGCGCTCTACTATTACCTCTATTAGCACAGGTAGTACTAGCTCAATCTCTCCCTCTACTCACTCGGCAACTGGAAGCTATAGCTACACTCTTTCCTCCTCTCCAACTACTCACTCTGCCACTGTTTCTACTACCGTTTCAACAGCCTCTCAGATCTCAACTTCTAGCCTTATTAGTGAAACTGTCACACTCACTCATCATTCTTCCATACCGATTATCAATGAGACTACCATCGTTGGAGGTAGTACTTACACTACTAAAACGACAATCTCTCAGCCTGCTTCTATTACTACCGAAACTATTAGTGAGAGTGTTATTACCATCACTACACATTTACCGGGCTCGACGTTCACAGAGACATGGCTCAGCAGAGGTTCTATTGTCACCGATACTGTATCAATTCCTGGCTCTACAATCACTCACTACGAAACTCACAGCAAGAGCACTATAACTAAACACGTTACTCCTCCACCAACTGTGATTACTATTACCCACATAGAAGGTGGTTCTACTGTTACTAACACTGGTCCTATTATCACTGAAACTCTCATAACTCCTCCCGATACTAACACAAAATCCGTTATTTCCACTCGTTCTCCTGTCACTCTCACCACTACCGTCCCCAATATCACTGGTACCTCCTTCACTAAGACCAAGACTATTCCAGGCTCTACATCAACTCACGTTACGATCACTGGTGGCACTACCAAAACTAGAACCACTTCGGCTCCTTCCGAAACTGGATGTAGTCCTTACTTGGCATGCACAGAAGTCACCACCTGCTCAAGAGTTGACTCTATCAGATCTTGTAACTCTTTTACCACTTGTGCTACTGAGGTGCCTGCTGGATGTTCTACCTTCACTGGTATTCACCCCGTTCCTATTACTCCCACTAATGCCACTCATTCTAGGATTTCTCCCACTCACAGCTTCTCTGGCCCCTTACCTTCTTACACAAGTCACATCTCTTATTCAACAAAGTCAGGCATTTCTTCTCATGCATCTAGCACTGTTTACCATACCACTCATACGTCCACTCGAAGCTCTATATTGTCTTTCCATAGTACCACATCTGTCCCCTCCCATGTTATCACTACCATATCTGGCCCTATTAACTCTTGCAAACCTGTTACTGAATGTCAAGAATTCACTACCTGCCGTCTTTTGAATGGATCTACAAGCTGCACCTCTCATGACGTTTGTCAAGTTACAACTCCTGCTTCTTGTCCTTCAAGTGTTCATCCCACTGCTTCTTCTGGGTGGACTACTATCACTTCAAGGTCAACTGCCACCCAGTCAGTATCCCGCCCTTCTGCCACTGTCACTAGAAGTAGCTCCACCCATACCAACACCAGGACAAGAACTCTCACCGATTGTGAACCCGTTACTATCTGTAGAGAAGCTATTCGATGCGATTCCAATGGTTCACACTGCACCACACGTCACAGCTGCACTACAACGACTCACACTTATTGTTCCACACCCACAGAAATTGATGCTGTCTCCAAAACCAGCAGTAGATCATCACTCTCCACATCCGTTTCTAGCTCGGTTTCTAGCTCTGTTTTCACACCAACTTCAATTGAACCTGTCTTCCAAACCACCACTCCTTCTTCTTCTACCACTACTCACAGAATTACTCGAACTCGTACCTTCCCTCCTATCCCTACAAACGTCCATACCACATCCTTTACAAGAGTGACAAGAACCCATTCTATTCCTCAATCTTCTACTTCTACTTCCACATCTACTGCTTTTGTTACTCGTTCCAGCACATCGGTCGTCACCAGCAGAACTTTCACTAGCACATCTACATCCACTAGAATTGTTAGTACTGGCACTAGAACTATTACCAGATCCACCAGGGTTTCTTCAATTTCCATCTTCACTCCTTCTTCTATATTCGCCAGACCAACTTCTTCCTCAACAACTAGATGGGCTTCTTCATCCACAACTTCCGCCGGAAGAACTTCATCCAGTTGGGCACATTCTCCTACTGTATCTACAAGGAGACCTTCTACTACGTCCATTTCTTTGGGGACTCCTTCTTCTTCCACGTCTGGATGGATTCCTTCCTCTACTACTAGAAGAACTACCTCCTCCTCAACTGAATGGATTCCGTCTTCTACAGCTTCCAGATTGTCTCCTCCCAGTTTCTCTTCTACAAGTTCTGCTTCAATGTCTGTTCCTTTCCTCACTTCTCCCAGGACTTCTATCATCACGTCTACTTCCACTATTATAAGCTTGCCTAGCAATAGACTTTGGACTCAATCTTCTCCGTCTGTTATCACTATCACTTCAATCACTACTCTCAGCGGTGTCCCTACTACCAATATGCCATGGACTCAAACTCTTCCCCATGTTACCACAACTACTTCTATTAGTACTCTTAGTGCTACTCCTACTACAAAGCCCTGGTACTATACCTCTCCTCCTGGTGCCTATCCTACCACATACACTGTCACGCAATGTTACAGCTCAAAATGTACTGTTCACACAGCCACAGGTATTGTTACTCAAACGCCTTATACCCTCACTACTACCAATCCTTCTGGAAAAAGAGTTACTACTACTGTTTGGGTTGATTGTCCTCCTTCGGAAATCCCAGTACAGCCAACCACTTCTTCAGTTCCAGTTGTTTCTATTCCTATTCAACCTACTCCCGTTCCTGTCCAACCTGTTCCTGTTCAGCCTGTTCCTGTTCATCCTGTTCCTGCTCAGTCTGTTCCTGTTGAATCTGTCCCTATTCAACCTGCTCCTGTTCACCCTGCTCCTGTTCAACCGTCTTCTGTCCCACCAGTTCCAGTCCAGTCTGTTCCAGTTCAACCAGCTCCCGCTCCCACTCAAAGTAAGCCCATTGTCGTTTCTGGAACGCCTATCTCGTCACCCATTGGCTCTCTGCCTCCCTTCTACACTAGTCCTCCAGGAGTCTATCCTACTACCTATGTTGTTACGGATTGTTCTTCTACTGTCTGCACACCCAAGACAACCACAGGCTATGTCTCGCAAACTCCCTACATTATTACTGGTACTCAACCATCTGGCGGTGTCACTGTAACCACGTTGTGGGTTGATTGTCCTCCTACTGACTCACCAACTTTACCTTCGGATGTTCCGCCTAAGCCTACTAAGGAGGCCCCTGCTACTGGTGGTGCTGCAAGTGTTTCAGCTACTAAATGGCTCATTGTGATGGCTATTGCTATATGGATTGTTTAGAATTAGTGATGGATGTTGTGTATTTTTATTATTTTTATTTTGATAATGTGAAAGAATATGGTAACTAAATATTTTATGTCTAGTTTTAGTTAAATAGTAATTTTTTAATATATTGGTTTTTATTATAATGTTTTGATGTGTACAGTTGTATTTCAGACTTTCATCTTTCACCGTGCTAAATTAATATAATATATGAATTTTTTACAACATTTTATAAACCTTCAATAGCTAAGTCGAAATCCAGCTATATAAGTTTTGTGTACACAGTATCGATACGTCAACTTAAACCCGATGTAGTCTTTTATGGTGGGAGAATCAGCCAATGGTTGGCGCAAAAATATTTGAGTTATCGTTGACTGTAAACTTTAAACCTGAAATTCTATTACTTCACAATTGATAAAAAGTTAAATCATAACAATGTCGTGGTAACCAATACAACAATAATATATTATAGCAGTAGCAGTTCAGTTATAGCGGCAATAATCTAAGCACCAAACAATCAGTTTTGCCACACTTTTAAGAAGGAAATACTTTGCACCTAGTCATCGTATCTGCTAATACATGAAATATTATATCAAGTGTGGGCAGTATTCTCCAAGCTATTTCTTTGTTAAGTTTAATAGTTTTTATAAACTGAGGTCTATAGAAAGAGTTCTCCGGTTATGCTTGGTCATTAAATAGTAATTTTGATGCAGTATTGAGTGAAGAGCAGGTATTCAATCTTCGTTGAACGAAGTTAATTCTAGCTAATACTAGTAGCTGAATGACTTTACATCTCCAATGTATCTTCAAAGGACTACTATAAATAAGGCTGTCATTTAGCACGACCAGTAAGACTCAAGCCCAATTAACACTTAACAGTGTATCACCTGCGTTTATATCGACCCTTCTTATCGTACAAGAGCCGGTGGCATTCATTAAGGCAAGCTCTATGTCGCTATGACCTTACACTGACTAACATCTTATAACACACAACAACCCTCTCTAGTTTCTTCTGGCTATTTTCAACCTTTATACCTCTCTCTGACTTACTCTAACTTCTGAGTGTTATTAGTCGCATTTATTTATTTTCCCATCTGCTTATATCGCCTTCCCATATAAAAAAAGATTATCTGTTTTTCAAAGTGACACATTATGACGGTGCAACTTTCGGAGCTACAAAACAAAAAATCGGGATGTAGCTTGTAGTCTAGATATTTATACGGTTTTAGAAATAATACCAATTCAAAGCGTTGGCGGTATTGTAATTTCCACAAAGTTGGCTGACGATTGAGCTAATATCATGTTTGTTCCCTGTTTCGCTTCTATGCCATGTAGAGCATTTCAATGAATTTACAGTAATTGAAAAATTTAATCAATTTCAGTATGAAAACTTTTGTCCGGGTACAAAGATATGTAACAGGACAAGACAACTCAGTAAATACAGAAATTCATTAAACTAACATGATAATATGAAAAGAAAAAAAAAAACACATGAAGAAATGTAACATAAAATTAAACATAAAACAATCTAAACTATCTAGACAACAAAATTAATACTTTTTATCAACAGCTTCAATATCGTGTCTTTCAACGATGTCACCATCCGAGCTGGTGCTTTCCTCCCTGATCTTCTCAATATCACCAGGCAACTCAGGTCTGGATTCGCCCTTAGCAGAGTTATAAAGAATGATACCGTTTTCAAATGCATCCTTTCTCTCATCGCGCTTGAACAGGAACAAGATCCAAAAACATAGAAGGATCTGGCAGAAGGCACTTGTACCAGCAAACGAGTAACCCTTGAGGAATCGCGGACTTTCAGAGGTCTTCCAGACTAGAACGTTTGTAAAGGCAGTGGTGGTTTGACCAAACATATTCATGCAAATGGTAATAATCGCACGTTGCGATTGATTCTTTTTCATAGAATCAGACATCCAGCCAAATCCAACTGCAATCATTGCCCAACCAAAGTACTGCAACATAAACGCAAACCATTTGGCTCCTTCTGGTACGTGCCAAGCTGCAAGAATTGCATTACCAATTGTGTTAAGTGACTGTGAAAAGGCAATAGCCGCAAACCGTGAACTGAACAAATCAGAAATATTAACTGTCAGCCAAATCCAAACAATACCAAGTGCGGGTGTGATGGTGGACAGCTGGTTCACCTTGGGGGTAGAGTAACGTCCAAGCGACTTAAGCCAAAGAATATAAGAACCAGATGAGGCGTTAGAGTTGTTCCAGCCAAGAATGTTAAGCAAGATAAAAAGCCAGAATTGCCATTTGGAAAGAAGGTCCAACCAAAGGTTTTTGTCAAAGAAGGACTTAAGAGGACTGGCTTCCTTGTTTGCCTCCTTGGAGTCTTCCTCGCTGGCAACGACAAACTTGTGCTTTCTCAATCTCTCTCTGGCAATGAAAATTTCTTCTTCGGTGAGGAACAATGAGTAGCACTTGGATGGGATTCCTGGAAGCATGTAGAATCCAAGAATACCAATTGGGAAAGTAATAATGGCATCGATGATAAACATCCATCTCCATCCTTCAAGGCCGTTAACAAAGTGAAGGTTTTCAAAGGCAGCAGCTTGAATTAAACCGGCTGTCAAGACACCAAGCATTTGGCCCCAGTAGAACATACCACCTCTTCTAGCATACTCGTTAGGAGTGTACCAGCATCCAAGCAAATAGTTGATAGTGGGATAGAAAGAAGATTCAAAAACACCGACCATAAAACGGTATCCTTGGAGTTGGCCAGTGTTTTTAGCAGTGAAGATAAGTAACGTGAAAAGGCCCCAACCAATGTCCATAAGAGGAAGCAAATAGTTGGTGGGATAGTTATTAATAAGATACATGAAAGGAAGTTGAAAGACGATTGCGCCCACGGTATAAAGTGATTGTGTAGTCGACAGATCATTTCCCTTCATGCCCAAGTCTTCTTTCATACCCGAGACGTATGCATTGTTAATATTAGTTTGATCCAAGTACTTAACCCAGTACATGATGAATGACAAGAAGCACAACAATATATCCAGCTTCAAAATCAGCTTCCTTTCAGCCGGGGTATCATTCTCATCAAACCATCTAATATTTTTGAAAATTCCTGTTTTTTTGGTGTTGGAAGGCTTACGGTATTCAAACTCCCAAAAGAAGTTGTACCACTTTCTATTAGCCTCGTCACGAATTTCGTACACAACTGGTTCAGCATCGTCCTCTTTTCGTGCAAACTTCTCAGCGAGCCTCTGGTCGTTTTCTCTGATGCGCTCTCGGATTGCGTTTTCGTCGATTTCACGTAGGTGGGGGATGAACCTCCACACACCTTGAGGTAATGGCACTCGGGGGATATAACTTTTGGATTCCGTTTCTTCGGCCATATTGTTTCCAGATGCTTTCAGGTATATGGTTATAGGGATGTTAAAAATGCAAAAAAAGATGCTTTATAAAAGTTCATTTTTTTTTTTCAGGTTCTTCCATGGGTGATTTATAGAAAAAAATTTCTTCACTTGAAAAGTATTCACAAACAAACTAGATCATAGTAGTCTTTAACTTTCGATAAACAGCGATTATGATCTTGGCATCTTTTTACTGTTTGTTCTTATTTATTTTTATTTTATTCCTTTTTACAAAAACCCTAAAAAAACGATATGACTGCTCGTAGTTAGATCGTGAGTATTTCATCATTTCTGAATTTGGTTTCGTCATTCGGACGTGTCTGATATAATACTCATTTTTTTGCAAAGCTTTACCGGGCCAAAAGACCCTTTCCCGGTGCCTTTATTTGTTTTCGGGCCCCTGCTCCCTGGTGTATTTTGTGTATAGTAGCTCTTTTGTTATGACACTTTAATTTTGCCAGAACTGTTCATATCCAATCATACTAAAGTTGTAAATATACTACCATGTCAGTAATATTTAAGAATGCTTTTAGCTCCCTGTTCCTTGTACCGGTATTTTAAGATTAATAGATTTCACAAAAAATCAAATATCACTATGTTCACATACTCAGTTTCTATCAGTATAATGAAGTGCACCCTTCGTGGAACGCTCCTATATTGGAACTCCAACATTTCGCCGCCACAAGAAACCATCATCTATCCATATTGCGACTCTCCATCTTCAATTGACGTGATCCAATAGTTCGAGTATTATCATAAGTTGATTTTATTGTCCACTGTCAACCAATATCCTTCCTACTGTGTGTATCTTGGCTGATAGTCGGTCAAATATATAGCCACAGACGGTGAGTGCACCTATAGCGACGTTGCACGTTAAGCTCTCAGATAAACATTACGCGGCTGAAGCCAGTTACAGCGAAACCCGGAAAAGCCACAATATTTTTAGACTTCGATGCACGTTAAACTTTAATTTAACTACTATTAGCTTTTCTCTCCAAAGTTTTTCCTCCCCCCAAGAAATATCAAGTCAACTTTGACGGGAGCTGTCAAAAAGGTGCTTTGACACACTGTACAATGTCACTTACATGCCAAAATGTTGCGCTAGACTCCAAATAGAGTCTGATACAATCCAATCCTTCAAAGAGTTCATTGATGGAAGGGAGAGGCATTGAAGAGCTCAGAGTGGAATCGAATGTAAGCCCTCCACAGAATCAAAACTTACCAAGCGACTCCAAGACGAAACCAAAAAAAAATAAAAAAATAACGAACAAAACCTTCCGAACCCCTGTTTCGGGCATAGATATCCAGGTCATGTGACATGGCGAGATTGCCCACAAAAATGATGGCATTGGAAGAAGCGAAAAATACTTTGTTTTTTAATTACACCTATCCATATAGTTAATACTTGCCACTGGTTGTCGTTTAACCATTCAACTTGATCGTTTAGAAAGTCTTTCTATGTGGAGAGCATGCCGAAAGATCGCGATCCGGAAACATTGTGCAGTATAATATTATATAGAATCTATACCGTAGGTTCAAGTTCAACAAACTAACTTAACTTTCCACAAATTAGTCTTTCGCTTTTGTCCATGCAATGATGAGTCTTTACTTTCGGACTGGGACTGGGAACAGCAGGCTGGTTGGCAGAAATACCCCGGTGGCAGCCGTGTGATTAGTTGCACAGGATTCTATGCGGTGGAGGATTGTTGTAGGGATATAAATTTATACTGAAAATAATCTTAAAGTGGAATAAGATGGAAAAACAGGCACGGAACTTTGCAATCGTGGGCACGTATTCAATACACGAGGTCTAGTCAAAAGAGATGGTATCGCAGGTCCTGAGCATATAATACAGAAACTACTTTAGCCAGCGTTTTTTAGATTGTTAATAAACTTTTTCATAGAGTTACAAGTACCCAAAATAGTTATTTGTTTATTTCAATAATTGAGTTTATCAATAATTTATTGATTTTGTCAGTGATTTTTAAATTCGGGTTCTGTTGGGATTGTCCAATTCTGATGTTACTTCTTCGAGCACAGTTATTGGCTTTGTATTTACCTTGATCACAGTATTTTTTTATAGTATACCTCTTACACCAAACTCATCAGCTTTTATTCACCTATCTATACTTTATACGGGACCAAGAAAGCACTGCCTCCCCAGACGAATTCAATACGGTCAATCAATTTTATTTCTAAAGTATTCATAAATATCAATTGATGATGTGACAACATGTAACTACATCACATCAAACTATCATCTCAGGTTACATACAGGAATCAACTATATATACCTTGGGTGAGCAACTGGTAGTGGTCATACAACCTGGTCGAAATGCTTCCTAAACTCTTTCCAATCAACCAAGTTTCCACATACTGATCAATTTCGTTATCACTCAGCTGAAGTTGAAACCGTTGTTTCAGCATAGTAACTGTTGCAGGACCTCCTGTGAAACACGGTAATGAAGAACCTCTCATCATCATTTCAACTAAAATAATGATACTATCGGATTCTTTCCTCAAGTCTCTAAAGGCCTGTTTGACCAAATCTTTGAAAAGTTGGAAAGGCTCTGAATCCACACCTCCCATCAACTCCACATACTCATGCGTGAGTTTGAATGGGGAAGTTTCGAATCCAAATCCACCTGGTGCATTCGATAATATAAACCCAAAATCAATGTGGTTTACATGCCCCTCGTTATCAAGTAAAATATTACCATTATGACGATCTTTAATCTGCAAAATATAACAGATAACAGAGTAAGCCGCAAGTGATCTTACAAAGTTATCGATGGCCTGGTCGTATCGTTTTCCCTTAAATTTCATGTCAAAATATTCTTTCAAAGATGGGATTGCACCTTTGGGGTTCTTCCCGGACTTGATAGATGCAGAAGTCATTGCCTTCTTAATTGAATGGATACTTAATGCATTTGTAATTGTTTCCACCAATCCAGCCGAATTGTGTGTGATCAAAATATCATACTTCTTAACCCACACACCAGTGTTCGCTTTGGTCCAGCACATTTGAATGGCTTGAATTAGCTGACAAGCAAACGCTTCTTGACGTAGATCATCACCCGTTTTAACAATCACTGAAAACAAGTCCCAGTTGGGTAAGTGACCAAATGGCGAAGCTTTCCTAATTCTTTCTTTTCTAACGATCCACTCTTCTCCCAAGTTTAAAGTTGCATCTTCTGATTCTTCCGTTCCCATAGTTTTAAGATCATTTTCCATCTTTCTTTCTCCGGCTTCACCAGCCATTATATCCGTACGGTATATAGTGTGTTCTTCCATTTCTTGCATACTGGCAATAATCTTAGCTTTGATTCTAGCTACTTCTTCCTTGGGTAATTTGTGTGCACCAGCGCCATCCAACTGATTGATCATGACCGCGGCTGTTCGCATATGCGTAGCAAGATCACTAATATCTCCAGCACTGTCAATGGGGAGAGAATATGCAGGTGAGAATGACAAGTCTGATGATCTTGGAGAGTTTCCTTCGTTGCTAAATAAATTCGAATATCGTGAGATTGAAGTCACTGATGCTGTTAATGTTTCTTGCTGAGTAATATCGCGTTTGTTGTCGTATAAATTTATGACTGAAATATCACCCATATCTTTTTCTTCTGCAGGGAATGGATCATTCAAGTCAGTTTCGTCGTTATCGTAACCGTTGTTTTCATCAATTACAGTGTTTGATCTTTCTGTTGCAAGTGTATCAAAAATATGTCTCCTGTCGTCCTCTTCCGATAGAATGTGTTTATTAGCACTGGATCGTGGATCAAAATCAAACTCATTTCTCAAAAACTCAATCAAAAGTAGGTAGGGAACTCTTTCAGCTGAATTCAGTAATACAGCTTCACCGGGACAGATTCTTAGCAATTTATGTTGCTTAGTGCCGCCAATATATGGTTGTCCAGGAGTGGTAGTTGGTAAAAGTAACGGGATATCAACCTCTGCTGGCAAGTCTTTGTTGATCATAGCAATTTCAATTCTAAGAGCAGACAGTCGAGCTTGTTTAGGGACGGAGACCAACCTTTGAGAGATAGTATGTAAAGCAGTCATAAATTGAGTTTCGCATCTAAAGTAATTACTCTTAAGAATAGCAATCTTTTTCTCGTCAATTTGGGAGTGGCTTCTTAGTGATTTCATTGATGATGCGCGTCTGAATGTGCTGCTTCCAGGAAGGTTTGGCAATGATCTCGTATCTGAATCACTATGATACAAATTTCTATGTTTCGACGAAAATGACATGGACCTGCCGGAGACTGGAGACTCCTGAGTTAAATCGAGCTCTTCTGTATCTTCAGCTGATGTTACAGCTGGTGCCGAGCTGTTAGCTATTCGCAGATTGGCTAAACTGGGTATTCTATTTTGTACAATTTTAGATGCGATTTGAAAAATGTGTGTTCGACGTTTCCTACCTTGAGATACGACTAGGGGTTTAATATGCGCAGTCATCCCAGGCATTCCAACGGCACCAGCGAGAGAAGCAGCCAAAACAAATGAGGGGGCACAATTTTCTCTGATCTTTGGGTCTGGAGGTGATCCCACGTTGAATAATATGTGTTGCAACTTGGGCATCAGTCGTTGACAAGCTTGAAAACCGTAAGATTCGGGTTCGTCAGATAGCTCAGTTAGATGGGCTTGAACTTGCCAAAAGATTAGCACAGCTGAATGTGTTGAACGTTTGCAAAGATCCATGATCAGATCTTCCAAAGCAGCAGACTCAGTTTGAACAGTGACATGCAACTGAACCAATTGAGGAATGAAAAACTCAATTTCATGGTCTGGATAGTTTCTCAACTTCTGGCATAGATGAAAGTGGATTCCAATCTCATCCGAGTATCTTTCCAAGTAGGATATGCAATGGAACAAGGTAAAGTGAGAAGATTCAATGAACCGTAAAAGAAATCCGTAACCTCCTTGATCCATGGTTGTGATGAATAGGGGAAAGTTCTGTTTCGCTAGGGTGGGGGATTATATTGATTGGAGTGCTTTGGTAGATTGCAAATCAGAAATCATTCCTCAACAAAGCTTGATAGTTTGACAAAATGCTGGATTCAGGCTTTCCGAGATTCTCACCAGTCAAAGGATGTTGCTATGTGTTGTCAAGAGACTTCGGTGTCGGGGTTGAAGTTGGAGTGGATTTTTTTTTTCGTTAGATTTGAGTCCAGGTGTAATTTTACTGCTCTGTTCATTTCTTGTTACAATAAGAAATACCCTAAGCCTGTACGAGGGATATGCTATTTTTCACTTTTTATTTTGGTTTAGTAGCTAATATTAAAATTACCATAAAAACTAATACTGTACGGTACTTGAGCCCTCCGTTAGATTTTGCTGGCAGCTTTTGCACTAGGCTTCTCAGTTTATTTCCTTAAGTGAAATAATTACTGTCGTAAGTAAAGAGCCATCCATCTCATAACGAGTTTGTACCCTCAGTTTTATATAAATGTGTCAAATTGTCAATATGTGTTAGTATAACGGACCTACGCTTTGTTCAGTACTTTTTTCACTCTATATCTTGTGTACTATCGCATGCTCTTTCTATCAATATGCGATTTTTTTCAAAGCTCATAGCTTGGAGATTGTGTTATGTCATATAGTCAATATACCGGTATTCCATGTTTCATAGTTTTTATTCTAGGTCAGAAACCATACACCAAACTCTATGGTATCTTTATTTTTCACCCACTGTAAGATAAAATCACTTAGATTAGATATTATTATGCTAGTATTTGCTACTCCAATCTTCACATTGACGCCTCACTCAACTTACTTAGTTTAGTGATTGCAACTGGTTGTCTGTCTCCTTGCCATAGTACTGAACTTGTTGATCCCGTTGATCACCATGTAGGCCTGCAGAGACCTATAACTATCTGCCTTGCGAACTCTGTACAGTTTGAGGGGTTTTTGACCCGTGGCAGTAGCAACGGTTTGCTGCGTAGAAAGATATCTTTCTCAAGCTAGGAGGAAGAATCAGGATAGAGACAAGCTACCAGCCTGTGCCTGATAGGCCAAACAGTAACAGTCCAATGCTATCCAACAGAATAGATATGTCTACGCAGAAAGTCCGGATACACAAGGTGCTTTCTGTAGTGTGCGTTGAGCGTTTCACTGAGCTGAATGATTCGTCAAGTTCCTCAACTGTAGGAAAACGTGTAAATCACAATTACTATTGGCTGAATGGCGGTTGACTATTTAGCACATACTCGAGTATCTATAACACGTTGCTCACTGATTATAAAATTGGCAAGGCATTTTCTATCTATCTATATAAAGCAGCTCTTCAAATTAAATCAGTTTCACTTAGGCAGATTGTAATTGGCATTAGGCGTGTGAATATTAGGTCTCTAATACTTCCACAAAAACCTGTACGTAGATGGCTTTTGGAAGTTTGATTCAGCATAAAGAACTTCACAGCAGCCTCTGCTCTACACAAATAGATACACCAGACTTTGAAAACGGGTACAGACGTGCTAATCCAGTAAGTTTCATAGTAATTTCAAATTTGTAATACGGGGACGCTGCACCGAGTGCCAACAGAAAGTGCCACAATATGAGTAAACCTGCCAGCTTCAAAGCTCAAAGCATCCAATTTTGGCTATCGGCGCCACTCTTGCACGGCTGTGGCTCATGTGCCAATTTTTATTCCGCTTATTGCCGACTAAGAATCATGTGCAGGTCGAGTTAGCTTTGTAAATTTGGGCACTTCATCATGTTCCGAAAACAGAGGATTCTCAGTCTGGTATGGCTTTAGACATCAGCAATACTGGCTAATGTATATATATAAGTGATAACTGTGAAATGTTAGTAAAGAAGATATGGATAGTTTTTATTGTTGAACCCTTTGTAAACTTATAGTACACACGGTATTACAAGGTCATATTGTTCAGGCTTCTCTTAGTTTAATTCACGCGTTAAATTACGGTGCAAAAACTTTAATCTAATATTTAAGCCTTTTCTACTACGTAATTCTGCGTGTATATTTTACTGCTAAATACCAGAATTGTTATGCTAGAATATCCATTGACACATAGCGAACTTGGTCCATCAGCTAAACTATCTATTACCATTCGACAATACTGTTTTATAAATCTTCACTGATTAACTTGTAAGTTCCATCCAAGTACAGTATATCTGTTAAAGCTGTTGAAAGGTATGTTTGTTAATTTGTGTTTTGTTTCGCTGTAGCTTGTTCATGAGTCGTTTTCTGTATGGGAACCGATAAGCCAAATTGCATTTTGTATCGAGGAAATTCACGCTAATGCCTATTTTTCGTATCTCAATCTCAATTTCAATCCTGAGATGAAGATTGGTGGCAATTTAACAATAATTTAAATGAACTTCTCACACTTTGGTCTTCTTTGACTTATGCCACAATTATCGATACCATTTGGTAGCAAACATTAGATGCACACCACTCGCTATTCGAGACTTTGTGCGAAGAGAAATACTTGGAGTTCACCTTGTTATCATTCGTTTTCAAGTATCTTTGGAGATCTTTCACTCATTGTCCATGTTTATGCGCGTTTCCTAAGTGTTGGAAGAACTGCTATCTTGTTGACAGTTCCTTAGACTTTTAGGCTCTTTTCGGCTTAGTTTCACACTTTTGTCTCGCTTCTTCATCCATACAGAATAAGCATATATAAAAGTAGAGTTAATCCCAATAATGATCCCAATATTACTAAATAGTTCATACTAATATTACTATCTTTAAAAAAAGCCTCTAGCTTTAAGCTAATTATACTTGATTTTAATTCTCTTACTTTCCCTAGTCTTTTTCTTGCCTTTTCTGTGAGACATTTTTTTTCCTTCCTTCTTATTATTTTTCATCCTTTTTACTCCAACAACAATCTCCATATTCATCAGAAAAAATATGAAGTTACCTTGGGCTATTGATTATCCTCCGGTGCCTGAGACAGGGTTCTGGGGTACCCCGACGTCAACTATTGACTGGTGCGAGGAAAACTACGTTGGCACCCACTACATTGCTGAGCTAATCAACACACTAACAAACGGGTTTTTTATTTTTCTTGCTACTTATGCTTTCTACAATGTAATAAAGAATCGCCATGAAATCAGGTTCCTGTGGATCTGCCTTGGTTTCATCACCGTTGGCATTGGTTCATGGCTGTTCCACATGACCCTGTTGTACGAATATCAGCTGCTTGACGAACTCCCAATGATCTATGCCACTTGTGTCCCAGTTTGGGTCGTATTCGCTCACGGCAAAAATAGAGCAGACTCGATCAAAGTTGCACTGCAAATTTGCGCTGGAGCTTTGGGCTTGACTGCCGTTTACTTAAAGTACCGAAATCCGACTATTCATCAAGCAGCTTACGGTCTTTTAAATGCTGTCGTTTTGTTCAAATCTCTCAACCTCAAAAACAATTATGTCTCAGACAAGCAGGCACTCGCTACTTTCCACACGTTGCTTGTAAGAGGCCTAACCTATCTCGGAGTAGCCTATTTGCTGTGGAACAGTGATATCAACTTGTGTCAATACTACAGAAGTGCGAGGAGATCTATCGGTATGCCATATGGCTTTTTGCTTGAAGCACATGGCTGGTGGCACTTGGGAACAGGCCTCGGTGTTTATCATTACATTGTTTATTTAGAGTATCTGAGGGCGTTTATTAGAGGAAAGGAGGACGAGTACGAGTTCAAGTGGTTCCTGGGCTTTATTCCACATTTGGATCTGAAGCCAAATACAATAGACAACAAAAAGCGACAGTAAGGTTATAGTCGACTATTTAGAAACGATATCTTTTGAATATCTTTTTTTGTAATTAGATATAAACAGATAAATAAATCGGATCATTTCCAGAATTTGCAACCAGTTACACTCCTATTAATTGCCCAGAGCAATGCTGAAAACAAAAGCCTCTTTCGGCTCTAAATTTCCTGGATCAGATCTCTTAGGATCGACCTAACAACCTACGCAGGTATATCAAAAATCTTGGGTTTCCAGGCACAGTTATTCAGGCCAAGTATTGAGTTCCGTTTTCCTACCATTGTGGAAAAATATGATATAATTTAAACCAAATGATAATGACAGTGCTTGCAATAGAGTACAAGCGTTTCGAAAGAATCACCACACATATTGCCTTCATAAATTAAAGGTTCATGCTTCCCAGATTCAACTTTGCATGTCTTTTCATGCCTGTCCTCACTTATGAAAATTGTTAACATTGACGCACGCCATAGTAAGATCTCACACCCTTATCGAGCTCAGCCTTCGTGTTTGTGTTTAATTGAAGCTCAATCTTCTATTTCATTATGCCTGACGAAATTAGAGTCTATTCTACTTTATATCACAAAGCCCTGTCACAGAATCAGTTGGAATAAAACTGTATGCAGAAAAGTAGTATGTATATAAACCTCTTTATATATATATAAGAAGATTTCATTAGCTTTTTATTCCAATACATTTTTTCTGTCGTCTATTTTAGAGATTTGAATAACCGCTACTCAAGAAGTACGTTGATACAATAACAATAAAGCATCTTATATAAAATGGTTTTCGTCGAGCTCAAAAATAAAGTATTCAATAAAGATGACAAGAAATATCTCATTCCAACTACTACTTCATACGAAGCTCTAGAAGAAGAAGAAGCTTCTGAAGACGGTCATTCTATCATTACCTCCTACGATGTGCCTTCGTCATCTTCCGAAGGACTCGTGAATCCCCGTGTCATGTCAGACATCATCATTGGACTTTCAGACGGGCTTACTGTTCCCTTCGCTCTAACCGCCGGCCTGAGTAGTCTTGGTAATTCCCGACTCGTCATTACAGGTGGTATGGCCGAGCTAGTCTCTGGAGCAATCTCTATGGGGCTGGGAGGTTATCTTGCAGCCAAGAGTGAAGCCGAATACTACGATCATCAAGTTGCCAAAGAACGACTAAAGTATCGAACCAATCCTGGAAGCTGTACACAAGAGCTAGCTGAGATTTTAGGTGAATTTGACTTGAGTAGATCCACAGTACAGAGCATTGTTTCTGATATGGAAAAAGGGTCCAGAAACTCGTCAAGAAACAGTGTTGTTGAGTTTATCTGTCGATACGGGAAAGGGTTGGAAGAACCTGAATATAGCCGCCAATTTACATCTGCATTTACAATTGGGGCCTCGTATTTCCTCGGTGGGGTCGTTCCTCTCGTGCCCTACTTTTTCACGAGTACAGTTCAAGAAGGTTTGGTCGTGTCTGTTATTGTCATGGCAATCACATTATTTGTATTTGGTGCCGGAAAAACGGTTGTGTCTTTGGGAACGGATTGTGAAAGATCTAAGATTATGATCAATGGTCTTCAGATGCTCGTTACCGGAGGTGTAGCTGCGGGGGCTGCTTGGGGCTTGGTTAGAATTATTGAATAAAAATATATATGACATTATATAAATTTGCTTAATGATGCCTAAAATGATGAGGTTTCCTTTTTTCTCTCTATTTTCTTAAGACTGCAAATATAAAATATTTAGAGCTCTGCTACATACAAATTGATTGGCTGAGAACAAATATGAATGCTGGTATCTCATGATCACAAAACTAGCTGCAGCTGATTTCTTTCTGATGATGTTTATGAATTTATTGTAAAATTACAATTGTTTCACTACATTGTTTTTGTATACGTATACACTATACTAGTTGTGCCCTTAGCATTAGACTGTAGAAGAAGAATTACAAATATCTCTAACACTTGTTACCTCCAGCAATACTAGTGTATTCTCTAAATATGCTACCCAGGAAGTCTAACAACAACGTAATACAACTTTTATTAGCATTTTTAATTCCTCATTAAAATCCACAGCGCTTCCTCTCAGTACAACACTACTCATTTTAATAACATAAGTTATGATTTTTTACTGTTTACGTTCAGGTAGGTAAGCTAAATACAAGCTTGTATACAGCATGTTGCAACGCCGACTCAATAAGCCAATTTATATAACATAAAGTATTTTCTTCTCGTAAAACCATATCTGCTTATCTACAACTTCATGTTACGGTATTTTCATGTATTCATGTACAAAATCTCTCAGTTTTTACTGGCCAGGTAGTCTACAACCATATTATTCCCACGTCCCGTTTTGCATGAAATTTGCGACAGAATGAAGCTGTTTTCGCTGTTAAAACAAGTGTATACCTGTACTATTATGGAGGAAGGTCTTCTCGTTTTGGTATTATATTATGGACATATACATTCTGCATTTCCATGCTAGAGACTAACAGACGCGCCCATGTGACTATGCTAGCCTGGAATATGAAGACTGTAATCTAACTAGGTAATTGTATATCCCAAACTTCACCACTAACGGGTGTCCAAAATCCATTATCTGAAAAACTTGGCTATTCGATCCAATGGTGGAGTTGACGTATCTGTACTTTTTGAGTATTATTCTACTATTATGATACTGCTATATAAAACTCAGAAAACCTGTACAAACATTGAGAAGATCGAAGGTTCATTTTAGTATAAATTGCACATCTTTATTATCTCCAAGTTATCGTAGCTCTTATATTATAATCTAGTATTTCACAGCAGCTTTCGGTCTACAAAT
Organism: Geotrichum australiense; assembly: GCA_030563945.1. Lineage (NCBI taxonomy): Eukaryota > Fungi > Ascomycota > Dipodascomycetes > Dipodascales > Dipodascaceae > Geotrichum > Geotrichum australiense. The sequence goes on along the minus strand of JAJMKR010000032.1, from coordinate 91,761 downwards.
GATACAAGTCACTAAAGTAAATTGGTTGATTCTATTCTTAATGATAAAATACTATTCTGGGAGATCATAATCTCCCATATTGTGGGGTAAACAAAGCGTTCTAACGGCTTGAGGAAGAAGTTGTATTATGAAACACAATACTCGATGACATATATCATGCTGTAGACTACTTTTTTGGCCCGTTTCAGCAGTGAAAGAGAAGTTAAATGTATATATTAACATCATAGCAATCTATCTTTGAAAGATATACTACGCTTCCTGGTTAGAGCATCTCAATAGCTTCCAAAACTTTTCTTTTCTAATTCATATTTTAATTTTAACTACATCTTTATTTTTCATTCTATCGCATATAGAACAGCTTTTCTAGAATATAAAAGTGTGCAATGATCCCCATTTCTATCACCTCTTTTTTTCTTCTTCTCTTTCTCTTTCGTTTCTATGCTCATCTCGCTTTTGATATTCTGTTATATAGCTCTACAGTCGTTTACTATCAGAAGATACACCCTCCCAGAAAAAAAAAAATATCATTTTTTACCGGAAAAGAATTAAAAATGGAATCAAATACTCATAGTTTTGAAGAAAAGCTTTCTGACACAGAAGTTGAAAACCGTGACGCCCGTCCTATTGTCGTTCAAACCGTCCAATTGCCTGCCCTTGATGAGGGCGAGCCCAACCGAATTGTCGCCATTGTCCTTGCTTTCATGCTGGCCTGCGGAGGATTCATCTTTGGCTATGATACCGGAACTGTTTCCGGGTTCATCAATATGGAGGGGTTTTTGACCCGATTTGGTAACCTTTTGGAAGACGGAACTTACGAAATTCCAGTTTCGAGATCCGGTTTGATTGTTTCAATGCTTTCCATTGGAGGGCTTTTCGGTGGCATTGCTGCATCTAAATTGGCTGACACTTATGGAAGAATTAAAACTATTGCCGGATTCAATGCACTTTACGTAGTTGCTATCGTTATCCAACTTACCGCTTCCAGCTCTTGGGTTCAAATCATGATGGGCCGTATGGTTGCCGGTGCTGCCATTGGTGCTTTCACTGTTGTCGTTCCCATGCTTATCTCCGAATCTGTTCCCTCCGATTTGAGAGGTGCCTGTGTTTCCTCTTTCCAGCTCATGATCACTCTCGGTATTTTGATTGGTAACGTTATCTGTTATGCTTTCCGCATGGATTCTACCCCTAAAGGTTTCCAGATCCCCCTTGGAATCTCTCTTGTTTTTGCTGTCGTTCTTTTCCTTGCTCTCTGCGTTCTCCCCGAGTCTCCCCGATACCTTGCCGCTGTTGGAAGAGTCGATGAAGGTCATGTTGCCCTTGGTAAGACCGTCAGAATGTCACCTAACTCTCGTTACATCACCAATGAAATGGAAGAGATTGTTGCTTCTGTTGAAGCCGACAAGTCTGCCGGTAATGCTTCGTGGGGTGAACTGATTCACGGTAAACCCAAGATTCTCTATCGTGTTACCATTGGTATCGTCCTCTTAACTTTGCAACAACTTTGTGGTGCCAACTACTTTTTCTACTACGGAACTTCTCTGTTCAAGTCTATTGGATCTGATGATTCTTTTGCCAACGCTATGGTTCTTTCTGGTGTCAACTTAGCTTGCACTGTTGCAGCCATGTTCATTGTCGCAAAGTTCAATCGTCGTACCCTTTTGACCGCTGGTGCCGTTATCATGCTTGTTGCCTTTGCCGTCTTCTCCTCCCTTGGATCTTTTGCTCTCAACGTTAACGGAGAAATCAACACTACAGTTGGAAAGACCATGATTTTCTTTGCCTGCCTCTTCATCTGTGGGTTTGCCACTACCTGGGCTCCTCTTGCCTTTGTTGTTATTTCAGAAATCTTCCCTCAACGTATCCGATCCAAAGCCATGTCACTTGCCACTGCTTGCATGTGGATTTGGAATTTCCTAATTTCATTCTTCACTCCTACCATCACAAACAAGATTGGTTACATGTACGGATACGTTTTCAGTGGATTCATTTTGTTGTCCCTCTTCTTCGTTCACTTCTTTGTCCATGAGACTAGAGGTGCTACTTTGGAAGAGATCAACGACATGTATGCTAACGACATTCCTGCTGTCAAGTCTTCAAAGTATATCAAGAAAAGACTTGCACAAGTTGCCCAATCTGAGGGCCGCGCTTAAAAACGAGGTCTTTTCTCTCACCTTCCCATTTTGCATGAATACTGTGAATTATTTTTTATTTATTTTATTTGCTCCTAGAAAACTCTGGTAGAGCTTGATTTTTTTGGTTTGAAGGTCCATTGCATCTCGCCTATTGAATCATTTATTTATTATTTTTTGCATTTTTTTCTCATTTATTTTTTGTTTATATATTAGCATATTTAACGTGAATTCTTTTACGAAAAGCACCCTTTTTTTGAATCTTTGGGTATTGTATACAAATAGTAGGCAGAATATCATGGCCCTTAATCTTTAGTCTAGCCACAGTAAATAAAAGGCGTCCTTTTCAACTCTTTTGCTACATTGTTGATATAAAGGAATGTTCTGAATGTGCCTGTATCAATGTCTAAGTTGAGCGTTTTGTGTGCATAAAAAAATATGAACGCAATTCAATTAGCTGTTCATGCCTACGTCTATATACAAATTATACGGCTCTCTGCACATGGTGTAAGTGCAGTTTATACTTCATCTATTATATATACACTATTTTTGCCATTGCTCAATATCCTTTAACGGCCTTCGAGACGAGGTTACCAAAATAGTATAAACACTATACTAGTACTAAATATGCTATTTTACAAAAAGAATGAAGTAAAAAATTAAGCGGCTCCAAGTGTACGTGCTCTACATCATAAAGTACAACAGTCTAAAGCGTTACAGCCACTGATTACAGAGTGAACAATTCAATACATGACAATAATAGTCCCTACATATATAATGTTGAAATTAACATCATTGAAAAACCTTCTCATGAATAGAAGATTTTTGTCATTGACTAAAGCGCCATAGTTTGACTAACTGTATATCGGTATACACCGAACTTCTACACGATATAAAGCTCAGTGCAAAGTGAACACAGAAATATTTTCTTGAATTTTTGGAACCGAAATGAATACCGACAAAAGTTAAGAACCCTCAGAACAGTCGTTACGGAGTTGCCTCACTTTCGATCCATCTGAGTCTCCTTGTCACAATTCCATACGGCCAAGTCACTAAAAGCGAATTTTTCAAACAACCTTTGATTCTTATCTACACCCAAACTGTCTCAGAAGTCTCAGATCCTTATCCTTCTTCCTATCCTTTCAGAGACTTTTTTTCTACTTTTTGAATTTGGCAATATCCCGTTTTACAGTACTTTATAGCAGAAAAGTTTTATAAGATGGAAAATTGCTCCGTGTACAGCATACAAGGACAATGGCTTCGGATTACCTCTCCAATAGTAAAGATACTTTTCTTAATAAGAGCTTGTTGAGTGCTTTAGTGTGTGTTTTTATTTTCGCTTTTGATAAAATAGTTTTTTTTCTATTTTTTTTCTTTCACTCAGACTACAAATTTTTTTTTTCAACCAGGTACCGTAGCAAGCTTTAAAAAAAGACTGTTGAAAGTTGCAGCTAAATGTGTTTCGAGGGTTTTTGTTTGTTTACTTCTTCACATTAAACTCTACAGTGTATTTTTCCTCAAGGAGAGAAAGGAAGAGGAAGAGTGGCGCATGTATTTACTAATTCCTAGCGAGTTACTACTGCTGATCATTTCTAGCTGCGGTCTAACCTTTAAGCGATAAAAGCGAGAGAGCACATGTGTACCTTTGTCTATGAATGTGCGCGCTTTTCGTGTGGATACTAATACGTCGGTGTTTGCACAATCCGTAAGGTTTTTGTATGGAATGATTTTTCATGAGTGCGAATTCAGAGCTCGTTATTTCTTAATAGTGAAAGACTACTGAAAGAAAGAAAAAACTGTAGAATATACAGGCCATGTTTTGTACAGGCCCATGCCAAATGTAAACGAAGAGCTCAGCAACCTTTCAAGAATGTCCAATCTGCCAATCTCTTCCATAAAAGTCCCACCAAGCCACTATGTAGGGTTACTATAATAAAAATCTATATATACCAAGTTACGTGCTCCATCATAAAGCCAAAAGAAAAGATTCAGCTACTGTTGTGCGTACTAGTTGCTACTATAAGATCTATGCACAGGTTGTACCTGTTCCACACTCTCCCTTTGCTCAATACGGATTAATTACCTTGAACCTTCATTGTCCAGCGAGGCATTAACGTTAACCATCCCGTGGGTGCCTAGAGCGTGCTGCTGTCTGTTTAACTTTGGTGGTTAACTGTCGGTTCTAAGTTTTGTCATTGCTTTCTGGATTTTGCAGTTCACATAACTCACTGTATAGACTGTATAGACAATGAAGAACGACCCTGGATAAAAGCGAATTGTCTGTTAACCATTGGCATAGTCCGAGTCTTTCTTATAATTTCCGTATTGATTCGTTAATTCGATTCCAGAAGGTCGCTGTTGCAGAATATGGTATATTGGTTAATTACTGTACTGTTTGGTGACCATTGTTTCCGAGCCCTCGAAGCCATTGTTGATGGTTATTACCGTAGTACTACTATCCATCCCATCTATCTCAGAATGTTTTGAACATAATTAGCAGTATGCTGAATTATTATTCTTTATTTTTTAATTCATTATATAAACCGTTAACCCAGTGAATTGTAAATAAGTTCCCTCCTGTATATATTCCAGTACACGTTAACCCTTCTTTCTTTCTTTTCGCCAAAAGTTATAATAATACCCACAAAGTTCTTTTTTAACAAACATGCACAGTTTGAAACTATTTTTGGAATACAAACTTTAAGTCCAAAAGTATAAAAATAAAAAATTCATGGAAAAAAAAAATAATAATAATAATAAAAGTAATAAATAAAAAACACTCAATTCCGAAAACACAATTTATACACCATTATATGCAAGTTTATTAGGCGTTGCTCCGTATATACCTAATACTTGGTTGTCGTTCCCATTGACAACCATGCTCTTGATCTGATCAGGAGTGCTCGTAGGATTCAACGTCCAGTAGTAAGCAGCCAGGCCGGCCACAAACGGAGACGACATCGAGGTCCCGGAAATGTACTTGTATGCTGCTGCACTTTCAAAGGAAGGTGAAAGAATATTGACCCCAGGGGCATAAACGCTCAGGCAGCTGCCATAGTTGCTGAAATCAGCTGCGTAGTTGGTAAAGTTGACAGCTCCAACGGTGATAACGCCAGGTGCACCTCCCATATCAGAAGGGCCATAGTTACAGGCATCATTCTGAGTATTACCTGCAGCTGTGACGAATATGATTCCAGCGTCAATGGCTTGCTGAATAGCAAATTTCCTGGACTCGGAAACTGAGCCAACAGCTGAATAGTTGATAATTGATCTTTGGCCAGGGTTCTTCTTGTGATCATCAACAATCCACCCAAGGCCATTGACAATAGTCGAAATAGCAGCCCTTTTACTCTCATCAATAACTTTGACTGCAACAATATCAGCATACTTGGCGACTCCGGTGTTGTGGCCTGCAGCGATCCCGGCAATATGAGTTCCATGACCCTGAGCATCCGATTGCTGGTCATCGACAAAATTTCCTCCCCATCTAACTCTTCCCTCAAACTCGCGGTGGTCGCTTCGAATTCCGGAGTCTAAAATGTAAAGTGTAGTGCCTGCACCGGAAGAGCTGTCAAACACATATGTCGAATCGTGCGTCGACTCTCCGTTCCCGCTATATGTTTTGTGTGAAATTCGGTTCAGCCCCCAAGGAGCTTCGTACTGAAGATAGACGTATTCTTGGGCCTCGTCGTAACTGTCCCGCTCAACAATGGCAATATCGGGATGTGACTTGAGATGGGGGATGACGGATTCATGAAATTTCCCAAAATAGCCTTGGACGGTACTGCTGTTGAGATGGCCGAGGATGGTCGTTTGTGCTGACTCCTGTTTGTTGAGGAGTTCGTCTAGCCAGGAGTGGTGCTCTCCTCGCTTCTGAAGACTTGTGGTGGGATGGAAAAGAACAATATAGTCGTCATGGAGAGCATCTGAGTTGTCTTGTGGAGGAAGATTTATGGAATCGCGTTTTTCAAAGTAGTCAACAACATCGTATCCTTCCTCATCAGCGGCATACTTGACTTTATCTAGTGCTGCCGACTGAACCAGTGGGATTGACGTTAAGAAGAGCTGTAAGAATTTCATATTATATACAACGAGAGTGTGTTTACTTTGAATTCGCCCACCTCTTCATGAAACGAATGTATTTATCTAACAACAAAAAACTTTCAATAAATCTATACACATTCCAAGGAAACTTGTCATTTATAAATGATTTTTGCTCAGGTTTCGAATGGTGAATTCAGTGAGAACCCAAATAGGGTTAAGATTCTATAATTGTTGACTCTCAGGAAGAAAGAAGTAAATAACCGTACGCAGTATTATTCTCCTGGCTAGGACAGAAGGTTTCAAACAAGGTTAATATTTCTTTTTTCTTTCTCTCGTTTCCTATCCTATAACACCTGTTTTTCATCCTTTGTGAATTTGTGTTACCAACAGTTGAAGGGCAAACTGGATACCTCGATAAAAAATAAAAATAAAAACACGCATATACGCGCTCTATGGCAGTTGGTACACGTTATAGAGGCTGCGAGGATCATTTCCATAAAAATATGGTTGCGCTACTACAGTAAAGTACGATGGAAAATAGAGACCGAGATGCATCATTACAACTAAGGGACTAGAAAACTTAACATACCAAATTTTTGCGATTAGTTAGTTAGTTGAATATAAAAATTTTCACATTTCACGACAATAAGGTGTAGAAATCAAACATTTTAGATGGTAGAAAGTGCACAAAAACATTCCACGTATTATCAAGTGGCTAGCTTGGGCGTTTCTCAACTTATACTCGTCCAAGCGAGTGTTATTTATTTTTTTATGAAATAAAAGTTAGTTGACTGTATTATACACCGAACTTTAGTTGCACTGAGACATGGGATTTGGTGAAGTTAATGAAATAGTCTTTCATCAAAGGATCTAGTTTTGAATGGAAATGCCTTGCACGTAGAACCTGGTGGGACATCAAAAATTTTATGTCTTTGAAGTATCCAAGAATACCCAGAGTATATTATATTCGTTCGTAAGACCTTTGGTGGAAAAACTTTACATTATCGTGCTTGTCAAAGTCATATGTGGGTGATTCTGTTGAAACTAATCTCCATTGTACATCTTCACAGCGATCATATATCAACCGTTTTACAATTTTATATATCGATGAATGAAACGCTCGCAGATCACAGCTTCAAACAAGCTACAATTATATCTATTGGCAGATTAATTTTCATCATAATATCATCCCACCGTGAGAGGATATAAGAAAAAACAAGTTCCTACAAAAATCCAATACACCACAACCTAAGTAAACTGTACCAATTTTGCAATGGTTTCACATGTTGTCTTAGCTGTAAATTAATTCAGTCGGCAAGTAACTTCCCACAATGACATCTTACGATTTAGATCTGTGAAGGGCGTGAACTGTTGACTCAGTGTGCCCTTAGTGCACCAGTTTCATGGAATATCGCTTTGGGCTGGACATTTGTTGGTGTTAAAGCCTTCTTTGAACTGCCTAGTTTGAAAGTTTTATCCACTCTTGAAAAGCAGTGCCAACTTTGGAAATCGAGCATTCTTTTTTTTCCTCACTAATAGACGATTATGATAGATAGAAAATGAAAAATAATGAAAGCTACCTACACTGCAAGTAATTTTTTCGCTCAATCACTGCTGCTCTCTGTTATCAGCCAATCTTTTTAATGTGATAACGTCAATAATGTTCACTATGGCTGTTTGAAAAGATTACAGTTACTCCAGGGCCGTGTTTTGACTTTGACACGAAATGCTACCTGATGAATTGCAAATATCTCTATCAAACATACTTTTTTATAACTTCCCAAAAGGATATTCCACTATCAATTATTTTTCAGGGTTCAAAAGTTCATACAACGCTCCAAGTCTGTCTGCATAAAACTTGGGCTTAACATCGCCATTCAGGTTTTCCTCCGACTCAACTCCAGTCAACACCAACAAGGTACCAAGCCCTCCTTCACGCCCAAAAACTATATCAGTATTGAGTCTGTCACCAATCATACATGCACGGTTAGGGTCAAACTTGAATCTCTCTTTGATGCAGTCCATCATGGCTTGAGAAGGTTTGCCTAGAGCAACAGGCTGTCTTCCTGAAGACGTCACGAGAGTTCCAACAATAGTACCTGCTCCTGGTAACAACCTGCCATGTGTGGGGAAAGTAGAATCTATGTTAGTTGCCAAAAAAAGTGTTTCTTTGTGTTGGAGTTGCAGTAAAGCATTAGCGATTTTGAGATAGTTAATTCTCAAATCCAGTCCACAGAGGACCGCACCGATAGAAGGGTCATAATCCAACGCATTCAACTCGTCTTCGGAAAAGTTACAATTAGCAAACTTTGGATCGGTTCCACCCACAAAGTTGATACCAGCCTCAGTCAGCTCTTCTTCAATTCCTTTCTCACCCACAACTAAAACCTTTTTGTCCGCAGGGAACTTCAAAACGTCCCTCAGGTACACGGCCGATGAGTAAGCCGAGCAAAAGATCTCTTCCTTCGAAACTTCTAGACCGAACTTCTTGAACTTTTGCGTGTAAGCAGCTCTTGACTTGGTCGAGTTGTTTGTAACAAAAATCAAACGTTTACCTCTCGATCTCAGTAAATCCAGAGTTTCGACTACATGCGGAAGCAGTTGAGGTCCCGACCACAAAACACCGTCGCAGTCAAAAAGAAAATCATCGTACGAATTCAAAAAAGACTCGACCTGCTCAGCAGTGGTGATTTTAGTTGGAAATGTCATTTTTTGTTATTTTCGATATCCAAAAAAGATGTTTTTTTATTAGAAAAAATTGAAGAGAAACGAGGAACGGACAGGTTATTTATATCTCGGTCGCATCTTGATAAGAAGTGAGAGATTCAAGTTGACGTCTCACTATTCAGTGTGTGAATTTTCTGGGTTGGGGTTTTATGCTTGTGTTTCTATTACGAGAAACAGCATTTTAGCGTGGTGAATCTAGCGACATCATTTCATAGTATTCTAGACCAAAAATTCGTTACTGAATCTATGGCACTGACTTGAGTAGATAGGAGCATACAATTCGTGTTGAAATTTAGCACGCTATCATTCCGAAGGCGTGCGTCTAATTTTCTACATGTACTTCAAGTATATTACAGCAACTAGTGAATGTGTTAGTGGCTATTTCCTTCTGGTTAAACTGAGTAGCATCATTGATGAGGTGTACCTGTCCATAATCCGTCACTGTAATATCCGTCTGCCACAGGAACGAACCCAAACTAATCTGAACCTCATGAAACTGTTGCAATTTCCCTTTGGTTTCTCCTATCCCAATGTAGTCGCGTAGAATATTAAACCAATAAATTCATTCTTTACATTCAATGCATATGTTAACTAATAGGCCGCCTTCTCTCCCACCAATTTTAAAAATCAGCTTCTTTAGGAAGCGACATGACCGAAGGGTTTCTGAACTTTCCGTCGTGATATACAGGCGCTTCAACGTCAAATTCGGGGACATTCTTCATGATTTCCTTTTCACGAGCAAGTCTGGCGTAGTGACGTCGAACTGAGTCACGGTCAGCTTCTGCTTGAAGCACTGGTTGAAGGTGGAAACGAGCCCAGATTTTTTCGCGGTAAAGTTCGTTACGCTCACGAATACCAAGTGAAACTTTGTAAAATCCGTATGAACAGAGGGCGATCATACCTGTAAGGTAGACTATGGGACGGAATCCTCTGGCAGGAAGATTTCGCTAATTTCAAGACGCAAATTAGTAAGTGGATAAGGAGAATTCGCAGAAATCGATACACACCTTCCATTGAACGGGTTCGTAACCTCCGACGGGGGGTAAATCTTGTGCAACCATTGTGTATATATAAGTATTAAAATTGCTTTCTTATGAAAGTTTAGTGTGGGATGAAAGATTTTTGGTGGTGGAAATATTTTTGGATGGTGTCCTATGAATAACCAATCAGAAGACACTAATTTTTAACACACATTTTCTCCCAAAGAAACTCAAGAAAGCCCACCATTGCTTTAGCTCCAGATAATATCTCTGCCGTACGATGTATATACATGTCAATGCTCTCAATTGCCGTGGACCGATTCTAGAAACTACAGGAGACTCACTTTGGTTATTCCTTCCATGAAACGATCACGTAGGCAATAAGTATATCGAATGTACAAACTCAATTAAAGTACACACATCTATCGTTTTGTACGGTAAATGATATACAAGTATTGTTAACACATATCGATACATGAGCTGCTATATGATAAAAGAGCTTTGATTTAATCGATTGATTAATCTCCTACTGAACTGGCATTACATTTATGCTTTCGGCAGAAGCAAAGACTCTACTCTTGTGTTCTTCCAGAAATAACGTTGTTGCGAACTTTTCCAATCGTAATCTCTCCCTTCGAGGCCATTTTAATGTTTCAAACAAAATTCTTCATTTCAAGCAACTTAGCTTCTCATTAATGCAGTGATCTCAGCCGAGCAACGTCTATGAAGCATATCTAGTCACACAGGCTGGCTGATTTTGCCGATGTAATTTGTTTTTTGTTTCTTTGTATACATGGCTTGCACACTAATGTTTTGTTCAACGAACGTTTCCGGTGTTTCTGGGAACAATATCATACGAGGGTGCCAGTTGATGTCATGAGAGTTCTGTTAATGCGATGATTGAACCACACTTTTATGCAGTGGATATGGGTTCTTCTGAATGATAGCTCACGGCATCTCAAGGTTCATGCTCAACGTGCTTTTGGTTGCTTCACAGAAGCCGGAATATAAATGTGCACGCTGCCTTTCATCTGAACTTTTCGTAAATTTTAGGAGGTTTTAATCTTTTTCCAACTGACACCCTTCCATTCCTTATAAGACCACTGAGACCTTGACCAATGATTGATAGTACATTGCAGCTCCAAGATGTTTACAGGCAAACCTTAGCTTATTTCTTGACCGAAATAGATTTGAGTGGTACCGAATTTCACCAGCAAGATATACTCAAAACTAGATCAACTTGCTTTGAATTGATTCAAAAGTTGCTTAAAGTGTACAGCGCAAAACAGCTACCAGTAAAAGATAGAAGAGTTAGTGAGCACGATGTGAGTACAGAACCAACAAAATCTCCTCGGCGCAGCTCGGCTCCCACCGACCTTGCTACTGAACGAAACGACAACATGGTAAAAAAAGTGAATAAATCAAAATGGCTTCAGTTTTTACGAAAGAACCTCTCGCGTCTTGAATCTTCTTCCAAAGCCCCGCAGAATAGAAAAAACTCGCCATCGAAAAGTTTACAAGTGGATTCTTCAAATATAGAAATTACGCCCAAAAGCGATATTAACGAATATTTACCAACCTTGAGACAGTTTGTAAATTCTTGTAATGAAGTCTTCTTCAGCATACCTGAGCATTCTTCGGATTTTGACGATTTATGTCCATATCCAGTGGACAGTGATATCGAGTTGGTTGTATTAGAAAATGTTATTAAACAAATGGTGATATTATATGCCAAACTTACATGTGTGAATGACGTTCATGCTTTCGACTCACTACAATTGGATGGAAGCATTGTCGAGCCTAGGCTACGCTCCGGGGGATCGTCTCTAAAATCATCTCTCCCAAAACCTGTTCCCCTCCAAAAGGACGATGAAGAAAGTGCTTTGATGAGCCCTTACATCATTGAGCAAGGCAATAGCCGCAGTGTAGAAAGCTTTTTTGCTACAGACTCTGACGTTGAAGATTCGTTAGCCTCTATATCAGAAACACTCAAAGTGAAACTGGTAGCAGTCGATCCTTCACGTCGACCGTCTACGTCTTCAAGTGCGGAGAAGGAAATGGAAAAAGATCACGCTGCAAGGTTGAGGAAAGTCAGCAACTCTAACATGTCAGATCTGAAACTGATTGAAGAGGAAAAAGTGTTTGAGACCATTGGAAATGATAGTGGTCCTTATGCCCATATAGACGAAGTGGTTGAGAACGCTTACAAAAACTCGTCAGTGGAAGATGTAAGCTTTTCAATTATGAATGCCTCGCAACAAAGTCTAAACAGATCGGCAGTTTCACTTATTCAGATTAAACGGCAAAAATCAATACTCAAACCGGATTCTCAAGACAGCAAGAGCTCTATTCTCAAAAATAGTGAGTCTGGTGCTGAAGAACCGGGAAGTACAGATGCAGATGGTTCAGATGTTGAACCTTCCTCAAACGTAAATGACGAATCAAATATGAAGAGCGAGAACAATGATGTTGAATGCAGTCCCAAAGTTAAAATTAGAACCATCCCTGCAGTTTCAATCGAAATCAAGCAGTCGATTTCAGCAGTCTCAGTTCCAACAGAGACCACATCCGAATCGGACACGGATACCAGTGCACACTCCATATCTATACTTGACCAAACCCGTGCTCTTTCAGTGTCGACTATCGACAGCATGTCACCAAAGACGGTTGGTACACAGGTCACCACTGACCTGTGTGACTCTGATTCTGACAACGACTCAGTGGTGTCGTGGAAAAGCAGTCGGGCACCCGAAAGTCCTATGGAGCTCCGTAAAGCCACCTCTCAGAACTACCTGTCTTTTAATGAACGGCAAATTTTGAAAAAGTGAATATCATGTATATCTACTATTCCGAAACAAAAGAATTATCATTTATTTTAATGATTATTAGACATCGGTACCTAAAGTCTTTTTGTCCTTTATAAGATGTATTTGTGAAATTACAAGTTATCAACTATATTGTGGGTTAATTGCTTTCAGTGTTTGATGCATGGAGAGTTTATATTGGCATAGGCATTAAAAGGTTTTGCATAGATATTGATGGTTGAGCAATAAGTAATAGCTCTTGGTTGTTAAAAACAAGGATGATATATTATAGACAGTGTTTTTTTTTAATTGGTTTACTTAACTCAATGCTCATACTTGGAATGTTTGTATATCATTTACCTCGAAACAAACAGTTGATATCCTATCCCTTTTTCAAAGTATCCAATCCCTTAAAACACACCCTATAATGTTCATGTTAAAAAATCACCAAATTTAAAGGTTAGTTTTGATTTCAGACACCTCTTCCCGTCAAGGAACCGGTTCCTATCCAAGATAATAAGCACAAGGTTTCAACGACTGTTTTACACGTACCCGTAATCACCTCCTTTACTGTATGTATACAGTTACGGGTGGATCTATTTGATAAGGGTGTGTGGCCCAATAATTAATGTTTTTATAGAACCTTTTTGTGAACACGTTTAGGGTCCTTTCAGCTTTTATAATATTATCTTCTTAGCTTTTTGGTCAAAATTTATCTGTTTTTTTACTGTCACGATGAAATTGCTGATATATGTATAATACAGTATAGTAGGTGTTATCTGTTGTTTATGAGTTGGTGCCTACACTTCTTCACTATTTCACTTTGAGTTTTTCAGCGATACATAATTTATACGGTGAATTCTAGTACTATTCAAAAGACCGATAATCTAACTATTATACTGTTGAATAATGTGAACTTGATGATATTATGTGATTCATTTCTCTATATTTGATTGTGAAAACTTCATGGCTTATTCCAACAGATGCTTAGCGAGAATATTTTCTGCAAATATTTTCTTCAAATAATAGGTTCTCAGAGCCAGTTTGCTTATACACCAATATAAATTTACATCATTTTCAATAGATATGTTATCTACTACTGTTGGTTTCTAAAATGGTCAGATTAAAAATAATAATGTGTTAAAAAAACAGTGATATAAACTAAGAGCTTTTCAACTGAAGCACTACCAATGAAATTCAATTTGATCACAGTTAACACTTTAGCATACAGGGATAGAATACAAAACTTTCATAGTGTATAAAGAGTACTGTTATACATGATTCTTCAATACTCTATTAGAAGCTTCCAACGCAATGATAACTAAACACACACGCGTATCGCTTCCAATAGAAAAATAATATAGATTGTCGCTACTTATTCACTACACTCACGCTGTACTATCTCTAGGAGGTATCTCGCTTTCAGATGCTTGTGCGCCTTTAGAATTTCTCTTTTACCTACTGGACGTGCATACTTAGAAACCAGTTGATCTGGTTGACACGCACGGGTGCTATAAGGATTGAAAATGCTGTTGATATCCAGGCAACTTTGGTCTCAAAGTAGTAAAAACTTACGCTATGCGTATTTTAGACTTCTATCCTGTGTTCTAAAGTTCAAGTATTCAGCTGTAAGTACTGTACTTTAAGTTGTACTTAGCTTAACTAGCAACGAGCAAATTTATTAAAGTATTTTATGCACTCTTTTCTTCTGGTTAAAGCCCAAAGTTTTGCTATAAGAACCTTTTTTTATGAACACAAGCTTTTTTTGGCAATAAATATTTGCACAATTTTTGTTCCATTTCATGTGCCTTTTTATGAATGTTTGTTTATGTTTGTTTACAATGTCATGTAGGCTGTCGCAAAGCTAATCAGCTTATCCCCAAATAAGAAGTTTTACTTCCAATTAGAGCTTGGTACCTAAACGGGCTTTGGTCTAACCAGGAAATTGCCACCACTACCGTCAAACTGTGATAGTTACAATTTATGTGCCGTTTCGATTATTTAGTTGTGTCGTATTGTCTTGGGCTGAATTGCTTTGTACCCTAAACCTTTAATGGTGGGTGCAAAGTAGACCATCTTGCTCATGTACCAACTGAAGCCATACGCAAACAGTGGCAAAGTAAATAGGCGGACGGATCAGTCATCTACTGAGAGAGTGAAACTTTGAATCCTTGATCATGCGCACTTTCAACTCAGTTGCCTACAATTGTCAAGTTGGTAAAGTTAGGTATCGCCATGTAAGCTGAGAATAATAGACTATAAGTAATATGATATAGACAGTAGACTACAAAATATAAAGAATAAACTATAAACTACGAGCAATAGCCACTAATAATAACGTCACTGCCCTGCCCCCCATAATTTTACGCGTACCTGTACCATATCACAGCACAGCATGGCGTATAACACTGATGATATCAGCACTTAGCACTAAGGCCCAGCCCAAACTTGAATTGGAAATTGAAAATTGAAGTTGACCTGCAAACTCCAACTTTTATCTCTCTTTCTTTTATTCTCTTCTTCCTCTTCCTCTTCTTCTTCCTCCTACTCTTTTCTCTTACCACATCCCCTTCCTTGTTTGTTTCGCAACTTGAATTCCTCTAGCTCAAACCCATTGCCTTTTCACTTTATATTTATCATACAACAACAACACTATTCGTTATGAAATTCTCAATTGCTGCTGCTACAGCTTTTACTGCCTATGCTGCTTCGGCCGCTGTCCACAAGTATGTACAAAATGTGTTTCCCCAAATTTACTAGTGCCGCCAATTGGTCGCCTACACTACACTATTTGCTCAAGCAGTATCCTAACTTTTGCTACAGGGTCCCTCTCCAGAAGATTTCCAACGAAGAAACACTCTCACTTGTAAGTACCTATTGCTTCTGAATACAATTTGCCACTTCTTTTATAGCCCCTCTTCTTGGTTTGCCCATGAACACACTACCGTGGACTATTATTTAGTGGCAAGAAATTTAAGTTTTTGGTTCACAAAAACCATTGTTTTTAATTCCATTGTTCAACAATTTCTGACTCCAATGTCTCTCTTTTTACTCATAGGATAACTTCCAAGATCATGTTCGCTCCCTTGGTCAAAAATACCTTGGTCTCGGCCAAAAGGTGTTAGGCAAGAAACCTGACCACAGATTCCCTGAAGCTCAATTTGTCGATACTGATGGAAACACTGAAGTCCCTATCGGAAACTACTTGAATGCCCAATATTTTGCTGATATTGCTTTAGGTACTCCTCATCAAACTTTCAAAGTCGTTCTTGATACCGGTTCTTCAAATCTTTGGGTTCCAGGTTCTGAATGTAACTCCATTGCTTGTTTCCTCCACAACAAGTACGACCCCGATTCTTCAAGCACTTACAAGGCAAACGGCACCAAATTTGAAATTAGATATGGTTCCGGAAGTGTCGAAGGTTATATTTCTCAAGATACTCTCACCATTGGTGACTTGGTCATCCCTGAACAAGACTTTGGTGAGACTACAAGTGAACCCGGTCTTGCTTTTGCTTTCGGTAAATTTGATGGTATTCTCGGTCTTGGTTATGATACCATTGCCGTCAACCACGTTGTTCCTCCTTTCTACAATGCCTTGAACAAGGGTTTGTTAGATAACCCAGTATTTGCCTTCAAGCTTGGTGACACTAACAAGGGCACCGAAAGTTCTTTCACTCTCGGTGGTTATGACGAAGATGCCTTCAGTGGTGATCTCGTTTACTTGCCCGTTCGTCGTAAGGCTTACTGGGAGGTTAAGTTCGATGCTCTTACTTTGGGTAAGGAGACTGCTGAGCTTGAAAACACTGGTGCCGTTGTTGATACTGGTACTTCTTTGCTTACTCTTCCTTCTGGTCTTGCTGAAATTATCAACTCTCAAATTGGAGCAACCAAGGGCTGGAATGGACAATACTCTGTTGAATGTGATTCGCGTGACAGCTTACCTGAACTCACCTTCACTTTGGACGGTTACAACTTTACTTTGGATGCTTATGACTACACTTTGGAAGTCTCTGGATCTTGTATTTCTGCCATTACCCCTATGGACTTCCCAGAACCCGTTGGTCCTCTTGCCATTGTCGGTGATGCTTTCTTGAGAAAGTACTACTCTGTTTACGACTTTGGTAACAGCGCCGTTGGTCTTGGTTTGGCTAAATAAGTAATTGCGTTTTCGGGAACTCACTGATTAGAATAAGTAATAACCATGTATAAATGGAAATGAAATCAAGTATTATAATTGAATTTTTGAATGATGTATCACAAACAAATGCTGTACTGTTGAATATAGTTGTTCAAGGACAAGTAGAGTATCAGGTCAGTGTGTGTATTATCATTATTGCATGTTTTCAAAAATGAACACAATACTCCCTGAGCACGCTTTATCCTTTACTGTCTTTAATGCTAATTTTGTCAATTGCATTAATAAACCAAACTTTTTTGCCTGGTATTAATTAGTGATGTTATATTATTAGGTCTAGTGTAGTATAAAACTGTACGGTATCAAAATTGTCAAAAATGAATCAGGGCACATGTTTACGCTATGTCATGGGTCAGCCTCGCTTCCAATGACAAGTGTTACCCAGAAGTACACAACTCAAGGTAACACTGGCTGAGGACCATAGAAGACCTCGACGAGTATGATTCCAAAGAAAGCCATGAAATCAGGGTAACTGTGGAAAACAACAAAGTAATATAAAAGGGAGAATTTTCATTGTATGATTCGAGTAGACTGGAGAA
>JAJMKR010000032.1:0-74240 GCA_030563945.1 Geotrichum australiense | reverse complement strand
GCTAAACTGTGTACAGTACACGCTTTAGTGACAGTTTGGTGATAGACGACCGTTCTGTGTGTAAGGTTGGGAGGATGCCCACCCTGTTTGCTAGCGATTGGAAGTAGGCAAAGTTACCCCACATACTGTTGTTGGTGGTTGGGACTTGGAGGAAAGGATGGTATGAAGGTGGTAGTTTGTTGGTAGGTTTGATGATATGGGGTAGAAAGAAAGTAGTTTTAGCTGGAAAGGAAGTCATTATTGGTGCATCAATGTGGAAATGAAGGTGAAGTTAGTAGTATAAAATGATAAATGGTTATGGCAGCTGTGCTCGTAATATCTGGTTTAAGCGCTGTACACTGATGGCCATAAAATCCAAAACCAACACCGAGCTACAAACAATTGCCAATGTCTGAATTGATAGGTAAATAAATTCAGGTACACCATGTATATGTATACTACACAATATGTAGATAATCTCAAGCAATTATGTCTTCACAGCTCCTCCTTATCGGCAAACCAAATAGACATTCACAAAAATAAAATAAAGATGAACAAAATGAATAGATAAATAAAATAAGAAAAGCCCCCCACTAAATATGCCAAAAAAATACAATTTAGAAGCCGACTCCAGCGGTCTTCAAACTCCAATTTCCATACTCATGCTCACGACACAATCACATCACTCCTCATCGCTCGATTCCTCCTCCTCATCAACGACAATATCGATAACATGCACCTTGACATCGCGGTTGGCCGCAGCGTAGTGCCGCGAGTTGCCCAGGAACAGCTCCTGGTTCCACAAAAACCCCTGGGCCTCGCGGATGCTGAGCCGATACTCCTGTGCGCCGATACGGTAGTACTTGTGGTGCGAGCGTTTCATTGCCGGGCTCAGGAAGGTGTAGCGGGTTGTGTACGGGGCCATTGTTTTTCTGTAAGTATGTGTGTTTTTGGTTTCTTTTTTTAACGAGTATTGGATATTTCTGCGTATGGGAGACAGAAATATTTGGGTAAATGGAAGAGTAATGAAGTTGTGATTAAGCGAAGAAGTCGAAGATTGGGGAGAGTGAGAGAACTCTATATGACTGATATGGGAAGTGTGCGTACGGTAGTCTATCAGGTGATGGGGTTGGGGTTTGCAATTGCTGTGATGAAGGGAAAGAAAAGAGAAATTAAACTCTTGGACAAGAGAGGGGGATGATGATGATGTATTTATATAGATGGTTATGTGAGATTATGAATAGGTTATTTGTTTCTTGTTGTTTGTTGAAGTGTCATGGTCAACTGAAGTTTATGGCAGTGGTTAAGTGTTTAGAGATGGTTTAGTTTTTAGTATGTTGGTTGAGTACACAATATTCGTTATGTAAAAGTGAAAGGCTAATTTTTGCCATAGTAAACTGGACCCTGTTGATTTTCCTGCTGTTTTTAAGGGTAACGATGAGTGAGGTTATAGACTAAGCTATTGTTAAAGAAGTGTAATAGTGCTCCACAATTACGGCTTGAACTGTTAAATCGGATATCAAGGTGTATAAGTACGTACAACACAAGCCAAGAATAGGTTTGACAGGTCTTTAATATAAACGATTGCTCAGGATATAAAACTTGTGTTGCAGTATAGGTTTATAGACCTATAAGGAACTGGTAATGTATGAAGTGACTTTACTTGAATTAATTTAGACCAAGTCCATTGTCATGCACTTATTTTGCACTTGAAATTTTATTCCAGCTTAATGCTAAGAGGACAATTTACACAATTTGGTAGGAAAAAAGTAGAAATGCCGGTTGGATCTATTGATAGGCGTCGGAATAATAGTATACAGAGCAATGTCGGTAGTTGTGCTGCTGATTTTTTAGAAATATGTATATACAAACCTGGGACATGTTGATCAAGTAGGAAATCAAGAAAATTCTGGCTCTTAGGGATAACTTGAATTGTATTGAAAACTATCGCTTGGTAATCGTCGGCAAATCCGCGTTCACTATGAGCTACAATGGAAAACAACACATTGTTAGTCTTTCACTTCTACTGCAGTATGAACAGTATCAGTTGGTTTATATTATCCAATGATAAATAATTTGCTTACGATGCTCTAAAGTTTTCCAGCAGCTGGAGGTCTTTGAGTCCGTTAAACATTTGGATCATGATTTGCAATTGTACGCAGAAATCTCAAGAGATTTTTTACCATTTTAATGGACTCGGGAGTTCAATTCAATTACAATCCATACGACACTTAATTAGGATTTATTGTATAACCAGTGTCATAGTCTCGTTCCAAAGGTTGGATATACGTACGTAGTTCGTTTGATCAAGTCTAATGTTCAATAGGATTTGATGGAGATTATGATTAACATCCTTAATTACTTATAGTAATCGATTATAAGCTAAATAAGGCAATTACAAATAATTGCTGTCGGACTAGTTTCTCATCGTCGGTTGTTCTCTGTCGTTCTCAATGGTTTCCAGGATCCTTCAACCTTTGGGATCCTTTTGTCTCTTGTTCATTCGTGAACCCTAACCCCATGTAACTCTGCTCTTGGAACTTAGACCGTTTGGTCGTTGTCATGGATTGCAGTTGGTTCTAAGTGGGATCCATGACATATAGCAAGGTAAATTCAGACGGTTACTCCAACTGTTCAGATAAAAAGGTAAAATGAGTTTTGACAAAATATGATAGTTTGTAACATAATACTTAGTATACGAAAATTGAGCCATCCAAATTCACTGTATACTGTACAATCCAATTTCGTTATACAATGTTTGTTGAATACTTGTTTTTCAGCCATGAAACTCTACATTATATTAAAAATGTCTAGTTTCCAAAATAGTCTGCACTTTGATTACAGAAAATTTCTACAATCTTTCAACAAGATCGATTGTTTTTCAAAGCTTTTACGGTAGTCCATTTGTTTTTTTAAAGGAAGGTAAGCTAGATATTGAGTTGATGAGTAGTAGTATACTTTGCTTTGCTAATATCGTGAATAAACAGCGTTTTTTAAAGCTTTATTGTTATATATATTTTCATATTATACAAGTATGGTAATTTTAAAATTTTTGGATGCTTTTCTTACATTGATGGTATTATATATTTTCTAGATATCAATTGTTTTTGATTATCTTGTTAAGTAAGTCATGTTTTTGTCAATCCACTCATAAAAGGCACTTTCAACGTCTGCCCAAGTTTTTAGAATATACTCATATGATATACCAGTATTGTTACTGAAACAGCACGTAAGTTCCAAAAATATAACAGAATTGAAAGCAGATATTCCAATTACTTTGGTATCTTCTCTGTGTATTTATATTCTTCTTCAATCTAAAGTTGGTACAAGTAATTCAAGTTCATCTTCTCAATTACCGGTAACTCATGTACAGAAAACCTTTACAGTATATTCTTTGTCATTATGACATTTGGTTTTTTTATAAAATCACTATTAAATAAATCTTGCTCTTAAGCAGTTTATACCTTTGGTCATCAGCAAATGCAAATATATATACCGGTATTCAATATATATCAGCTGGAAAAAGATATATAAATCAGTCTGGTCATTTGAATGTTGTTCATGAACTAGTGTTGTATAATATCAAACTTCAGTAGACGTAATAATGCTGTACTGTCGGAAAGTTGTATATAGTTTCACAATTACTGTGAAAATTTTCAACTGTTTTTAATCAAATCTTTACATTTACTTAAATATTTTGTTGCAACCGTAGAGTGATGTAGTCCTGTTATCTTGATGTAGCATACGACTCCCTGAAAAGCATTGATCATTCTTCTACTTGATACCGTAAGAACTTGACTGAGATTGACATTTTTCACAGACTACTAATAATATGCTAGATACAGTAGAAACATGCGCGTCGATAATCAGATTTCAAACAATTGTAGGTACAAAGTAGATTTGTTGTAAGTATTTGGATTATTGACACCTAGTATATCTAGTCATCAAATTATAATCATCATCATCAGAAAAAAAACTCTTCTATGTGGCTATTAAATAGTATCGATATTTTAGTGAATAAAACACACGATCTCTCATAACGCTCTGTTCTGTATTGTTTTTTTTTCAATTCCATGAACTACTCGATTCAATAATTATGCACTGTTACCAATTATCTTTATATCTATATACCTAAAACAACATTCAATCCTTCCATCTTAACTCAAAGAATGACTTTAGGTTTTCAAACAACTGTTGTTGTCCACGTTCAAATAAACCGATAGATAAAAGAAAGCAAAACACCAGGAAAAGCTCAATATACTAAATGAGAGGCAAGATAAACTGGATCCTTTATCAAGATATTATGTTTGTTCAGTGTTCAAATAAGTTATAAAATGTATGAATACGGTATATATAAAACTTTTGACAATACATTATACAAAGTTCACATATAAGAAGTTGCTGTAACAAATCCGGCAATAGCCAACAACACGCCTGCGCACAAGTACTTGTTCCTTCTGCCATCTCCCATATCCGTAAACGAAGGCTCCTCCAATTTCGGTTCGACCTTTGACCTAAGCACGAATTCGTCATCTTCCAGTTTGTAGTCCTTCGCCTCTTGTTGGGCTGCTTTTTCGTACGCAGCGCCCAGTTTGAGCAAACTTAGCTGATCAGAGTCACCCTCGTCTACTTCGACATTTTGAATGTTTCCAAAGAAATCGGTAATAAGAACATCAGAAAGTTCGCGCTTGAAAAGATCGGATCTGATACCGGGATTCGAGTGAATGGCTTCAGGGTTGTAGCTGTTGAACAAATCTTGCATGGTCTTTTTCGAGGTCTTTTCGATACCTTCCAAAAATTCGAGATTGTAGTACGTAAATCTATCAATGACAGCAACTCCCACGTCCATGTCAGCGTGGTGGGAGTATGAGTTTTCTTCAATTCTGGATGATCCGACAGCAAGAATATTAGGCGAGTAGAACTTAGAGTACATCGTGTTTGCTTGACATGTGTCAATCATAAACAAGATCTCGTTATATCTTTTCTTTTCGCTCATTTGTTCGAATGCATCAGCAATATCTACTGCACCAATTTCTTCTGCATCCTGGAACTTTAGGAATTCGTTTCCACCATGACCAGTCATGTAAATAAAAATATTTGAGCGATCGTCGGTTAAGAGTCGTTTAGACCGAGGAACATCGTCATCCCACCGGTCTGTTAATAACCTGATGAAATTCTCGACAGTCACTTCGTAACCTCGATAATCTACTTCTATGTTGTCTCCGTACAAATCAAGAGCTCTATCAGCATTATTATAAACGGCCCCTGGGAATGCATTTCTAGGATTACAGGACACATCATCCGATAGCATTAAGATGATTTGAGAATCAGGGATACCCAATCTTTTCACGGTTCTATACATGCTTAGCACATTCGCCATATGCTATATTCCTCACAGTTAGTCTTGACCATTGCCACCTGTAAACAAAACAAGCACTTACTCTGTAGTTAAACCAGAACCTAGAGGTAGACACCAATACAGCTTTTCATAGTGTTAGATTAATCAATGTGCCAAATCAATTCATTGTTGGTTAGAGCATACCCCAGTTATTGGTGTGTTGAGAATTTGAATTTTCAGAGCTGCGAAAGAACTCGCCAATCTTCTCTTGATCATTATCAGACACTTCAGATCTAACCAAGGACACTGCTACTGTCAGAAACAGTAGAAATGTTGAAAGTAGCTTCATTCTAAGTAGAATCCCAAAACAGCCAACAACAATCAACAGTTCAAATGCTGATGAATGGATAAAAGACTAAAAGTTGTAAATGGCAAGAGACGTGAATAACTCTTGATTTCTAAACATGTATTAGAAATTACGGTACCCCGATTTCTACTCTAAAGCCTTTAGTCATATGACATGGTATAAGATACTTGAATATATTGATTTTTAAGTCTTTTTTCCCATGTGCGAAGCTGTTATTCTGCTACTTTAACTCCTGATTCCTGACTCCTGAACACCTATTTTACTTGTAAAATCAATAAATCATGTATTTCACGGTTGTACAAATATGGCACTTTGAGTAGAAAGAGTTTGCAATAATATGCAGCAGAGATTTTTTAATACAGGCTTAAGCGTTTGTTACGACAAGTTTCCGCCGGGCTAGTATTTATGTCAATAATACTAAATCTTCGGAAACTATAACTTTCTATAACGGGTGCTTCTTTAATGTAGTAGTTCGAAATAGCCATCAGGGTATATATTACTGCACAAAAGTCTTGAGACACTTTTGATTGTATGATTCAGATTTGAAATTATGATAGTGTGTAGTTTTTATCAATCGATCAAAGCCATCAGACTTATATTTTTGCTCGTAGGATGGCCTGGCATATGAGTGATAATTTACACCTCCTGTTGAAAGGCACTTTTACGTATCCTTTTAAACAACTGAAGCAACTCGTTAACTATGGGCTTTCATAGAACTGGTTATTCATACCTGTATAACAATTCAGTTGCGTATATACAAGTTCATTGGGATCTTAACTTCAAGTCCTTTCATACATCTATTCTTTTTATAATATATGAGTTCATTAAAAATACGACCACGTAATTTATTAAGTGCAAAGTTTGCTCAAATACCAGTCATGAATAAAAACTTACCTGACTTTTCCTTGATATTCATAGTAAGTGTAAAGCTGGTAGCTAAAAATCTGAACCTCTTTTTTTTTTACTTTTATAAGCCTTTCTTGGTCAATAGTGTAAAAAAATTATTACTGTATGTGTAAAGTACAAAGATGAGGGGAGACACAGTCTATTCTTGCCCGCAAGTAATCGATTACAAGTGGCCGTTTACTCTTTTAAATTAAGCTGTATAGTTTTTATCTAGTAGAGTAGTCTAATGTTCTTTCCAAGTCTCGTTTTTTCCGTTGCATGTTAGATAATATGCGACAATAATTGGTAACGTATGTACTTTTGATATTACAGCTTTGAGCTCTTTTAGATTGAACATGATCGATGATTTCGACTTGTTATCAAAAGTTTGCGCCAGCTGGCACTATAAGTAGAAGTATATGATGCCGGAGACGAAATATTTATTTAATAGTGTGTTAATATAAATATATATTCATCACTCAGTAAAGAGTTTTTGGCAGGAAAGTTTTCAAGGTTGCAGTGAACTCCTACAGTACATTATCAAACACGATAGCAGTTCACTTGTAGGTGGACAGTATTTATTCATAACTGATGTGTAGCGCTGATACTTGTGTACAAGCCCGTTTCTTCTTGATCTTGATTTACAGCTATCTTACGTGCTTTGCAGAAATTCTTTATCCTCATAGTTTCATTTTTACACCACTAAATCAGAGCATAATACCTTAGCCGTGACAATAACAACTGGTATCAAAGCACGAAAATCGTTATTGAATAGTTATGGAACGCTATTTGTTGATTTTTTTGAGTATCAAGGATTGTTCATTTGAAGCTGTACTCAAGTTGTAGTATGCCTTTTGCATTTTGCAAATCGCTTTAAATTTATTACTAGTAGAATAATTTTCTGTTTAGCCAAACCAAAGTTTAGTTGTCGGCACGTTCTCATTGAAAGTATAAAATAACTTGCTTACCAGAAAACAGTTATCTCGAACGGCGCGTTATTTTAGTGTTCAAAAATAAGTTAATAGCTCACCTGTCAAATGTTGAAAGAAAAATGTCCAAGCTCAATCTACGTAGTTCGTAAAAATTTCCAATACAAAGCAGCCTATGGCATTGACATTTATGCAGCGTATAAAAGTCTTTAAGCAGTCAGTCCAGATCTACTGATGAAACTGGTTGAATGCCATAAATTTTTAGAAGAAAAATATCCCAGAGAACGTATTGAAATATTGAACAGATTGTTAAAAATACAAAATAGATAAAAGTCAACACGAGGCTGATTTATGGTCAAATCTTGGCTTTTCCCGACTCTAATTCATTCCCAAGGCAAATAGGTACTACGCCCGAGTACGGCCTATGTACGCAAACACTTTGGCTGCTGCTACCGAATCTGGTGAGTCCCAATTTCCCAAAAAAAAAAAAAAAAAAAAAAAAAAAAAAAAAAAAAAGCAGAGGCTCTCCACGAATAATGCTTTGGCCCTAAAACTTTTTCCTAATTTTTTTTACGCTTATCTCAACACGATTTATTTTCATTATATATCGAGGAATCTGTCGACTGTCGCCAATGGTACAATCTTACTATAGGAACTCGGCCTCGCATCTATTACTGATTTGGAAAAAATGACTAGGACCTTAGTGTTTGATTCAGCGGAGCCAAACAGCGGGGTGGTGCTAAATGCTGCTACGCATTCAGAGGAGCCTGTTCTTTACTCTGACGATGAACTTGAAAACTTCTCTCTGGAATTTCATGACGATTTAAACCCAGATGCCGACGACGAGGATTCGGATTTTTATGATGATGACGACGGAAGATCGAGTGTTTCTAGTTCAGGAAGTGAGGGTGGTCGCTCAGTAAGGTTCGTTAGGGCAATCTCAAGAGTCATAGGCTCAAGCAACTCAAAATCAAAAGACGATGAAGAAACCCATATAGGAAGTTGTTCCAAATCGAAATCAAAGTCCAAGTTAAAGCAAAAATCAAGAAATAATTTGCTTTCTTTACAAAAAGTGCCAGATGAACCCGATATGGAGACTGAAAAAAAATATCCAGGAATTATAAACGCGCCAAACCCAGTTGCTGGATCAGTCAAAATTGAAATGCCGCATATCGCCGAAGAGGATGAGGGTGAGTATGAGGGAGAGGAAAAAGGATCGTCCACTGAAAACTCTGGTGCTGGATCACAGGATACACTAGATAAAACAACACTTCAAGATCTTGCAAGAAAGAAAGCGTTATCACTTAATGAAGGGATCAAAAAACTGCTGGGTACACCAAAACGTTCAAAAAGACGTTACTCAGGGAGTATGGGTGCTGCGAGTGCGGCTCAAAAACGTGCCGGTTGGGAACCTGGTGTTGATGTTAGAACCACCGATATTGTTTTGCAATCTGTCGGGTCTATGGTCACTATTGTTGATTATAGTGTCAGTCGATACCGAATCATACAAACCGAGGTTCACCCAGTTCTCAAGCAAGAAAATTCTGACAACGACCCTTCTAAAGACATAAACGCGGATTTCCACAAGTACACTGAAAACAGGCCAGAGTGGTCTCAAGTGCGCTGGATTAGTGTTAATGGCTTGTCATGGGAAGCCATATCTGCATTGTCAACAAGGTTTCAGCTCCATCGATTGGCAATCGAGGACATGGTTGATATTCCACAAAGAACAAAGGTTGATTTATATACCACGCATCTATTTTGTTGTTTACCTTTACACAAACTTATCAACTATCGCCCCGAGAAGGAACGCACTCAATCATTTAAAGACTGGGTACTAAATAAGAAGCCGCAAATTTCAAAACACAATAGACGCCATAAGTCCAGAAAGCAAACAAATCCTGATGAAATAGTGATTCTTGATCCCAGCAGTGCCCAGCAAGCCAGGCCTGTTAGAAGAATTATTATAGAGGAAGAAAGCAGCAGTAGCAGTGATTCAGACGGTGAACTATCTGATAGCGAAATGTCTATTTATTCTAAGTTGCAAAATAAGCCTATGGAAACTATTCATGATTGGAACAACCCATATTCAGCACTACAGCAAAGAAGTGCTTATATTGAAAAGAAGCGGCCACTGGCAGCATATAAAAGAGCAATTGGTGTGGAACAAGTGTCTTTGTTTCTTGCCTCTCAAAACACTGTTATTTCATTTTTTGAACGGTCCGGCAACGATATTGAAAGGCCACTTCTTACTCGTCTTAGTAACGAATCAACTATTTTGAGGGAATCCTGCGATGCCTCTTTACTCTTACAAGCCATTATCGATGCCTCAGTCGATCTTATACAGCCTATAATTTCGGCATATCGAAGAAGAATGGATGAACTAGAAATTGAATCTATGATAAATCCTTCTATTTCGTTAACACAAGATCTTCACTTGATGGCTGGCGAGCTGTCCATGCTGAGAAATACTATGGTCCCTATCACGAGTTTGGTCATGTCATTGAGAGACCATGCTTCGACGACAGTTGAACAACAGGAAGCTTTGGTGGTGAACAATAACAATATTGGAGGTAGTAAGGTTACCGGATTGGCAAAGGTTTATCTAGCCGATGTTTCAGATCACTTGTTATCGCATACCCAGGATTTGGACGTTATGCGAACTAACGTCAAAAATATGATTGATCTTATCTTCAACACCATTTCAATTCAATCTTCTGACAGTATCAACCAACTGTCTATCATCACTGTTATCTTCATGCCTCTGTCATTTTGGACTAGTTACTACGGTATGAACTTTACCAATTTTTCTAATCTGGACTACGGGGTATCACTATTCTGGATTATTGCTATACCGTTCTCTTTTGTGGTCCTGGTTCTGTCAATGTTAGGATTTATCATTTCGTTTTATAGAAGGTTTAGAAATCATCAAAGGATGAGGCGGAAGAAAATTGCAAAGAGAAAAGCTAGAAAGGCGAAGAAGAAATTGAGGAAGGCTAAAACACAGTGAATTTTGTATGATTGTTTTTTTTTGTTTGTTTGTTTTGAAACTTTTGCATGTAAATGTTATTAGCATATTTTACACAATAATAGAGATAGAGAATTTTAATGATTATCTGTAATGTATAAGAGTTTGCTCTTGTTACATCAAATTGTAATCAGGAATGCAGTTATTATCTCTGGCTTCAACCTATATCGTTTAAGCGGTTGTACTAACTACAATTTATCAGTTTGAACAGAAAGAGGAAATTATTCAATTAAATTTTAGACACTCACGATCGTATATTTAAAACTTTTATACATAACCGTCGAAAGACACCTTTTGAATACCGCTGTTCTCCAGATCCAAGTAACAGTTTTCCGAAAAACTTCAAAAGTATATCATCATACGAGCAACCTCTCTTTCCATCTCCCTATTTACTTCCTCCTGCGTTACTGGTTTCTTCTCCTTCCTTCCAAACCACCTCTTCACTCTCCTCCAAGCCCTCCTCCAAGCCCCAGGACTTGACCGCATATACTCTTCGCGTCTTCTGGTCTCTTCAATGGTATAGAAAGACCGTCCGTACCGTCTCCACATGCAAGACCGCTCGATGGTGGTGTACTGGAAGGGACAGCGCGCGTCGACAATTATTTCGAAGCTTCGAGATCCGGGGATGGCAAGGGTGGGTGCGGCTCGGCGTTGGTTGCGGGGCTGGCGTGCGGAAGTGGAAGTTACAGTTGGGAGGTTTTGGGCAGTGAATGTAGATGTGGGTGAGGTGGTGCTCTGGCGAGGTGCTTTGGTGGGGAAAATTGTCTGGTCGCTTTGGATGGAAGATCGCGGTAATATATCGTTTCTGGTGCTGGTGGATTTGAGCGTCACGCTGGAGCCATGGCTCTCAAAGCTTGTACGTGTTGGAGCTGACATCTTTGAGTCTTGATAAGAAAGAGTTGAGATATATAGACTATCGGTATATATTAACAAATCAACTTTTAGAGAACCGGCAATGTTTATATAGTAGTTTTGTATAGAAATATCCTGATATATCTGTACACGTATAGAGAACCAAACATGTTCATGCTTGTTACTATTGCAGTATAGCATTTTGAAGCTATATTAAGATTCTAAACAAATTACTGTAGTATCAATGCTCGTTTGTGCAAAAGGAAGGCTTTTTTACTTATAAAGGATAGCTAAGAAACTAAAGGATCTAGTTTTTAAACGCTTCATAGTTTCCCTTTCATTTTAAATTTTTTGGATATATTTAACTCGTGTGATATATATATGCAGATAATTGTTAGTGGATTTATTTTCAATATGGTATGCTTCAGTTATTTGAAGTAAATGGTAAAATATCTAAATGGCAAACTTGTTCGCCCATATTTTGCGTGCCGCCCATAGTATTATTTGTTTGGACTATCGCTATTTAGCATATGAGTATACATGAACCAAGGGGTATCCTAAGATAAAGCTTTGGAAATTTCAACATTTGCTGCTTGTAAGAACTAAACCAACAACATTGTTCAATTACACAAATCTTAAGAGCATGTTAGCAGTAGTATTGATGTCAAGACTGACTTTCTTACAAGAGTATTTAATAGTCAACTACCTTTCGTTAATTACAACAATCATGTAAACTAGAAACTAGGCCCAAAAGTTAAAACACCGTAATCTAGTTTATAACTTAAAGGTTAAGATATCTCATTTCCATCTTAAACTACTTGCATTTGTAAAATATATAGGTCGAGGCCTGGGAAATGCTACTTGAGATAGGTCCTGTAACTTAAAGGAATTGACAGAAGAGCATCACCAAGCCTGGACACGAAAGTTTGAGAAAATTAAATAAATTTTATTAAAGTTGTGAATAAAAGGTCTAAGTCAGAATTTTGGGAGGAAAAGTCAAAAGATTGACAGAAAATTTCATAAAGTTGCCAACAAGCAGTAATCTGTCAAAAATTTTGAATTTCAAATGTTGAGTTACGTTTTCCCAATAATTTGCAGACATGACTAGAAAACACAAATACCTATGATGGAGGAAAAATAGTTAAAGTCAACTACCTCCATAACCCGTGCGATAAATTTATTTTGTGATCTAAAATTAACAAAACTTTTTAAGTCTAGTTAATTGAACTGCCAACTGTTATTTTATACTCGATTGAACCTACTCATCGTTCTTATCACTGTGACTGGAGCCTACATACAGTTTCCATAATCTACATAGTCTTTATTTTTGAAATAGTTTTTTATATTTTTAATTTTCTGAATATTATTCTAAGTTCGTTGTTTTAACAAACATTCCAAGCCGTAACTTTTACAGCATTTTTTTGCTGACGGAGCCATTACCAAGCCATTTCTGTCAACCCCCACCAGTGTTTCCAGTGTCACCACATTTTGCTATTCCTTCACTATCAGATCAGCCACAAGCCCAATATAAACCATGGCAAACTCAGTGCATACTTTAGAATCGCAATCGCAATCGCAATCACAACCGCGCACTTCTCGAAAGAGCAAGTCCAAAAAGTCTTCCGCAGTGGAAGTTCCCAAACCATCGTTTGACGATATCAAAATGCAGCTGAACCACCAGGTTCTTCTCCGCCACGACCCCAAGCTCGCACACATCTTCCGCACTTCCAGCGTGTGCACAGTTTACAAGTTCAACTCCGACACTGAAGACTGGGAAAAACTGGAGTGCCAGGGTACACTGTTTATCTACTCGAGACAGATCGATATCAACAACCTGAACGACCCGCATACCTACGGAATCATGGTGCTGAATAGATTAAGTTTGGAAAATTTCCTTCTTGGAATAGCACCAAAAAGTGTTGCCAAAAAGTTTGATTTGAACGAAATGGATGTTAAACTGGAGGACCCTTTTATCATGATTGAGGCAGGAGATAACGAAATGTACGGTCTGTGGCTGTTCCATGAAGAAGACAGGGCTCCAGTGGTGCAGATGATTGAATGGTGTTTGAACACAAGCATCTAAAGGGACGAACGAGGAAAGGCTGTGGGGATAATGGGTATTAGCGTATCTTTCTATTTATTTTGGTATAAACGGACCTGCTTTTGAAGCATTTTATGATAACTTTGAATGCAAGTATTTGAGAGTCTAATGAAACACATATATTGCTTGCATTGGCACCGTGAGTGGAGTGCTTGAGCCATCAGTCTCTGTTCAGGACGGACCTTATATTGTTGCTACTAGAGGTCTGGTGGTGTAACGAACTTAACTTGCATTTTATACCTGGTGTAAAGGGATCCTTCAAGTACACAATTTCTCGATGTTCATTGACTAATTATTTATAAACAAAAAACATAAATATTAATAGTGAATCAATGGAAAATTTACAACTCCTTCAAGACATTTTCAGCCTTAGAGAGCTCGAGACCAAAGTTATCAGGTTCTTCAAAAACTTCAGTTACTTTCCCGTCCTCTACAACTGCGGCATATCTCTTAGTTCTGGGGTTACCAAAAAATCCAGCAGCAGCTTCGGTCAATGTGCCAAATTCCTTTGAGAAAGCACCAGAAGCATCAGACAAGATCTTAACGTTTTCAGTGGCACCAAGCGTTTCACCCCAAGCTTTGGTAACAAAAGCATCGTTTACAGCAACAACGAAAACTTTCTTGATACCCTTGCCTTCCAATTGAGGCCAGCTCTTGATGTACCCAGGAACGTGAGAAGCAGAGCATGCAGGAGAGTAAGCACCGGGGACACCAACAATAATGTATTTACCCTATTTTAGTTAGCAATCGAACTGGTCCTGAAAGCAATTGGCCTATAAATTGTCAACTCCACTTTGTGGTGGTTGCAACATTAACTTACTGAAGCAGTTTGTTCGGCAAGGTCGAGCTTGGTTCCGGGGGAGTTATCATAAACTGGAACAGAAGGGACGGATTGACCGACCTGGACCAAGGCAGGTCCAAAGGTTTTGAATCCTCTAGAGAAAACAGCTGATCTGGCGAAGGTTGATCTCAACATTTTCAATTGATAGTTATGTGGATATGGGTTTTGGAAAAAAACGAAATAAATATGGTGGTAGGTGTTGGAAACGAGTGAAAGGAATCAAGTTGATCGAGTAGCGATACTTTTTTTAAAGAAAAGACACTGCGCACCCCAATATTCCAATTTTTCTCAAGGCCTAAGCTGCAACTCTGGAGTGGGGAATATACCATCATGTGATATAGACGATACACTTTAGCTTCATTAAAGCACGGCTGGATGTTCGAGGTTAGGTGAAATATTGTCCCAACTAACATTAAATTTTTTATTCTTGAAAAATCCCATCTTTTCATCCAGTTTTGCATCAACATCAATTTTATACAAATCAGTCTCAACAAAGATGTCAGCTATTTACAAGAGTCTTTCAAAGTCTTCAGAGAAAAAAGACGAGACGTCTAGCACCAATACGGGCTCGCTTAACAAGCAGCGAGTCTTGATTATTTCTTCAAGAGGTGTTACCTTTAGGCATCGTCACTTGATAAATGATCTTGCAGTTATGCTCCCCCATGGCCGAAAAGAAGCCAAGTTCGACAGCAAATCCAAGTTATATCAACTGAACGAAATGGCCGAACTTTACAACTGTAACAATATCATGTATTTCGAAGCAAGAAAGCATATGGACTTATATTTGTGGATGACAAAAGCACCGAACGGACCCTCACTCAAATTTCACGTTCAAAATATACACACCATGGACGAACTTAACTTTACAGGAAACGCATTGAAAGGCTCAAGGCCTATTTTGTCTTTTGACGCAGCATTTGACGAATCACCCGAATACCAAGTAGTCAAGGAAGTATTTACTCAATCATTTGGTGTTCCTCCCAGGGCTCGAAAGTCTAAACCTTTCATCGACCATGTTTTAAGTTTCAGTATAGCGGATAATAAGGTGTGGATTAGAAACTACCAAATTTCAGAATCTGTTGCTACGGAAGTTGTTGATGGAAAGAAACCTAAGGAAACAGAACTCAGTTTAGTTGAAATAGGACCCAGACTTGTGTTGACTCTAATTACTGTTTTAGAAGGCTCATTTGGAGGGCCTGTTATTTTCGAGAACAAACAATTCGTTTCACCCAACTTTGTTCGTGCACAAGAGAGGGCTCAACAGGCTAAGCGTGCTAAAGCAAGAGCAGATCAAGCATTCGAAAGGAAAATCAAAAAGAGAGAGTCTGTTCTGGCCGCTGATCCTTTGGCCGAAAATGTTTTATTTAAGTAGATTATACCTGAACGTGGTTGTATCAGTAATGATCAGACAGATTATTCAATAGAAAAAATAATAGAAACACGCCGTAAGTAAAAATCTAACTGAATTCTTAAATCTTCATAAATATTCAATTCGTTAATATGTACTTATTTCTTTTCTTCGGCGTCAGCTGAAGCGAGGAATTTTCTATCAAAGAAGTTAGTGTCAATAAAACCCACAATTGAAAAGAAAAATAAGCTGTAAACGTATCAATTGATACTTACGAGATAAAGTCTTCCTCTTCGGGAGATTCAGCTTGGATAGCAGGGGCAGCCTTAACTTCCTTCTTGCCGGAAGTAGCGTATGCACCAAAAAGACCAGCTGTAACGAGAGTAGCCAGAGAGAGCTGCACATAGGATGGTTAGTTTTGAGGGCAAACAATTTCTAACCCAGATGGCAAGGTAACACAATGCATACCTGGTAAGCTTGAAAGGTTCTTCCGAAAATAACGTAACCGCCAGACATTTTGAATTTGAATATATAACAGTGAGATAGGTCGTAAAATTGAGATGGTAAGTTTAGAAATTTAGGAGGTGGAAAAAAATCGGTTTTCGCTGTGCAAGCACTCAATATGATTGGCTGTAGTGGTTGTAGTAAGTATTATGATATCACGTGAATTGTGTTTTAGGAAGAAAGTTACGCTTATACTCAAGTGTACGCGCACAAAATGACAAATTGAAATTCCAATAGATGTTTAGTACTATTGACGGTTGTGATTTATATCTTGATTTGAATGCCCTCTGTTCTGACAATAAAGGAACGAATCAATGGCTTTCAAAGTACACTTTGGCCAGCTATGTATTTCGGTTAATGCGAGTGAAAAGCACTCCTGTATACATTGTAATATTTGACGAGAGAATTTCATTTGTTTAAGATGTCCATCTTCAACGTGAAAGATAGCCTTAACAATCGAATCCATGCTATTCAGTTTGTAAACTAGTTTTATCTTGGAACATAGATTTTCACTTTTTATATTTGATACTTAAGGTAACTTTTTTGCTTAGGCTACAAATACAAAGCTCTAAATTAGCATGACGCTCATCTAAATGGTAATTACTGCCACTTTAAATAGACTGGGGTTTCCATCTTTTGCAGTTTTACATCTTCTATTAGCTTGTGGCATACGGTGATAGTTTCATCTTTACTCTGCCCGCAGCACAAGATGTCTCTTCTTCTAGACCCTGAGTAAGTTCTATATAATTGATCTCTAAACCTATACTAATACTACCCCAGTTACATTGTCAACCATCTACGTGCTTCGTATTTAGAGTCTTTTAATGATGGTATTGGTAACAGGGTAATAACGCCTACAAATCCATATTACATCAAAAACGGAACAAAAAAACTTAATGGTGCTTCACAAATAGTCGTGGATAAATGCGATTCTTCTTCTCCGCCGATACCAACCAGCATTCTACCTGACAGACGAACTAAGCGACCGGAGGAGTCGAATGTTAACGTACCTACATCGGCTAAAATAAAATCAACAAAGTTTAGGGGACTAAGACCCCGTGCCTCGACTCTTCCTTCTCTACGTCATGACGGATCATTTATGGGTACTGACAATTATTCAGGGCATCTACCTTTAGACGACCCTGCTAGCACTATATCAACCCGTGAATTTGATGATTCAGATTTCGACGATGACGACGATTTCGACGATGACGATGATGATGATGACGATGACGACGATGATGATGACGATGATGTAGAACAGCCTTTTGGTGAGGGAGTTCAGTATGAAGAAGATATATATGGAACTGACAGTGACGATTCTTATCACGAGCAACCGGACTTACGTAGTCAATTTTTCCAAAACTCTCACGGATCATTAGATTTGACAGGAACAGGAGAAGACGGTGAAGGATTTTACGATATTGATGAAGAAGACGAAGAAGATGAACTGCAAGATGAAGTTTCTCAAGATCCTACTTTGATGTCCGGATTGAGCGAAGAGGATGACAGTGATATGGAAGAAGAACTGGAACTTGCCGTTAAGCAAATTAAACATAACCCGGCAACGCCAGTTAATGATGATATCACAAGTAGACCACCTTCCACCAATCCCTCACCAAGGGCAGCTCGAAAACACAAAAATTCAAACAGCAGTATAAACACCAAGAAATCCGTCTCACAGCAAAGATCATTTGAAGGTGGTCTGCCCAGAACTTCCAGTAATCACAATATTGTGAACCCAGATAAATCCCCCCGAAGAATGAGTGTACCAACAAAGCCCCAGAGCTCTAGTCTGCGAAGACTCACGCCCGATATGCTGCCTACTTCTCGTAGGCCAACCGATCCGGGTCCTCCTATACCCGAATCTGATGATCTTTCAAGCACGCCTCACGTTTTAAAATCTACTAACTTTAGAAGGACTGAACGAAATGGGTTTGAAAGTGTTATCAAAAAGCAGGCTATTGTATCAAAGAGTGTCAAAACTTCTTTGTTGACAAGTCAAATAAAAGTAAAACAATCCGAATTTGATAATCCTCTAGAAGAATATGTGAGTGCTTCTGGAAAGGCAGAAAGGAAACCTTTGAAATTGAAAATGTACATGCCCTCTTGCGATGCACCTACAGTTCCATGGGAGGTCATTGTGCGGACTGATGTTAATGTTTCCAATGCAATTGGATTTGCACTCTACTGTTATATGAAAGAAAACCGAACGCCGCCACTCCCCGAAGACATGTGTGATGCCAATAAATGGACTTTAAGAATTGTCGAAGATGATGGTGAGCCAGACGAAGACTTCCCAGCTTTGGATAGAACCAGAATGATATCTGCATATTCATTTGACGAATTTGCACTTGTGGAAGCTACACCCGCTCAAATTATTGAACATGAAAAGCTCACACCTTCTACACGAAAAGCGAAAAAACCGGAAAGCACGTCTACAACTTCTGCGACATCGGAGGACAAATCAAATGAGAAACCTCAAACCCCTGAGCGAATATTGCTGAGAGTTTACCAATATCCATTTGACGAGATGATTTCGCCGCTGTATTGGAGTGAAGAAGTAAGCACCAGCACCCCAATAGAAGACATAATTTATCAAATCTGCGTTGACCGATCTCTAGATCGCAACCAATATGTTTTGAAAATAGCAGGCAGGCGATCAGTTATTCAAGCGGGAACTAAAATAGGAGATTTGCAAGGGCAGACTAATCTTGAACTTACTCCCAAACGAATTGTCAATAAAATGAATGGCTATGATGATCACGTTGAGTTCCCAATTATAACCAAATCTAAGTCCGCAACAGTCGAGCCCCGTACTCCCCAGGTACACACTGGAGGTTTACGCAGCTCATTGTCTCTAAAACGTGCTTCAGTTGCACTTGCATCTCCATTCAAACAAGAACAGACTCATAACAGAGCTGCTAGCACTGCATTATTACTTGAAACAGGATTCCAAAAATACAAAATCTGGCGCAGACAGCCCATGTCCTTCATTAATAGGCATGAAAGAATTTTAGCTTTGGATGGTGAATATGTCCATATCATGCCTGCTGATGTCAGAGCGTGGTACGACTATTCGCCAAAAACCAGCTCTTTTCATATCTCGCAGATGATGAAATGCAAACTGTCGAGTAAAATTCCAAGTAACTTCAAAATTGTTGTGTTGAAGTCTACTGGTGTGACTAAGAGGTACGACTTGGAAGCCATCAATGCAACGCAATCAGAAGAAATCGTAAAGAAACTAAAATCGCTGTATAGCAGCTACCAACTTAATAATGATTCTTCAAGAAGATGAAGATGTCGCGATATTATTTGTACAGTACTCAATATTTATTAATGAATTTATTTATTGCTTAAAAATTATTATATTCCGTCTAATTTGTAGATTCCATTCAGGATGAAACTCTTGTTTATTCTAGCTTGTATCGTGTTTTTGTAGTCGGTTATCTTGATGGCCTCACAAGTTGAAATAATTCACGAAAAAAATCATCAGAAACTTTAGAACTGATATCTGTCAATGACTTGATTTTTCAGCTTGTCGTCCCATACTTTGTATAACCCTTCAACATACTCATAAACTTTAATCTCCTCTCCTCCATTGGTATTAACCTTGTGTTTGTATAGATACTCATCTCCATTTCTATAAGTAGCCGATCCATACTTTATAGCCAAATCCAGGTCTTCCTGCATTGCAATCCAAACCAGAGCGCTAGCAGCCTTGTAAGGGTCAATATTGTGATGTGGGGAACCAATCCATCTCAGGATATAAAAGGTGATAAGCATTCCGTAATACGTGAAAATGTTCAAGCTGGGCACAAATGACGTAGATTTGAAGATGCCCGGCTCAGCGAGTATGCTTTGAACACCGTACTGCGAATATAGCTGAGAGTAAGATGCGGCGTGTAACAGATCAATTTGGCGCTTAGAAGCTTCATATGACGCAACTGTCTGGGTGAGCTCCATGTCTTCAAGATCCAGATTTGTACTGTCAGAGGTCAGCGATGAAATCCATATCACTTTGGATCCTTTTCTGAGAAGTGGAAGATCTTTGAAAACAGCGTTTGTGTCTTGTCGTGGGCCAGTCAATCTGCGAACCATAAACCAGGGTGCAAAAACGTTGGCCTGAAACACCTGGCCTATTCCGTCACCCGACATTTTGCTCAATTTCTGTTTCTTAAATGTTCCCAAAGTGTAACTTTTCATGGGATCTGTAAATGACTGCTTAAGTGCCAATGGCCAGTTGATACCGTCAAACATGGCGAAACAAGCGTTGAAGTAAACGTAATCGAGTTTGTTGTATCGAGTTTCCAGGTCACGGACAGCGCTGAGCACTGAAATCATGTTGAGCTGGTCAAATAAGATATAGTCAAACTCAACGAGACCAGAACGTTTCGGGAGCTCACGCTTCAGGGTTTCTATAGCAGTTTTGACATTGGGAAACGTTCGGCTTGAGATGATGACAGTGAGACGTGTAGTTTCTGGAAGAGTATTCACAAGGCGTTTAATAATTGCAAGACCAAGGAAACTATGTAATGTTAGTAGCAAATTTTATATAATTGCAAAAGACTTACCCGTTTGCCCCTGTCACTAGGACAGTTTTGTGTTCTGAATTAGGTTCGGCCATGGTTGAATCGGTGTCAGGAGGAACTTGATTCTGATGGGCAGTTTGTGTTTCATGAAAAATGGGATGGTCAAAATATTTGATTTTTAGGTTTTGGAACTTAGTGCTGATATTTTCAATCATATCTCTACAGAAAAGAAAAATGCTGGTGATTGAATACAACAATTGATAACTAACAATTCGAGATATGCTTATACAACGAAGATGTAAGTCGTGTATTTGTGTAGTGTATGAAATAGCGGGAAAGTTCAAAGAATTGATCAGATTAATATGAACTACGATGAACCCGGAGTACCTTTTGCAACGGGTTCAATAAAAAGGTAAAAAATTATATTCTATAAATGTTGAGCATTAAATTAGTTCAAGCATCTTTCATTTCAACATCCTCAGTTTGTGCAGGAGCAGTGCTTTGCTCAGCTGTGGTTTCAGTCGCTTCAGTTGTTTTTTCACTTGGTGAGACTTCAGCATCTTTCATTTCAACATCACCAGGTGGAGCTTCACTTTTATCTTTAGAAGTTATTTCAGATTCTTTCTTGTTGGCTTCATCATTCTCAGTTCCAGCTTCTTTCTTTTCTGCTTCAGGTTCCAAAACTTTGGTTTCCTCTTGTTTGTCTTTTGAGGCATCTTCAACGGTCTCAGTGTTTTCTTCGGAAGTCGCCTTTTCAGCAACATTTGATTTTTCTACAGAATCCTTGGATGTGTCTTCTTTTGCTGATTCTGCCGCCGCTTGTTCTGTATTATCTGTATTATCTGCTGATTTTGGTTTATCTTCTAACGATGTCGTTGAATCCTCTTTCGACTCACTGTTATTTTCCGCAATTTCTATGTCGTTGTTATTTTTAGTATTGCTCTTCGAATCAGATTCGTCTTTTGTATCATTTGTAATTTCAGCTGGTGTATCTGAGGTCTTGGTTTCCTCGATAGCTTCTGTAGATGCCTCTAATCCAGTTGCCTCAGTAGAATTTTCGGTATTTCCTGATAATTCAGTAGGCTCAACGGGCGCATCTTTCATTTCAATATTATCTCCAATAGTTTCCGAGACTGCTATCTCTTTTTCTTTCGTTCCTGTTGATTGACTTGGCTCTTTAGACACGCTAGCAGCTTTTACTTCTTCACTATCTATTTTTGCGGGGTCTGCTTCTTCATTCGACGGTGTAGGATTTCCGGACTCTTTTTCTTTCTCGTTATTATTCGTTGATTCATTGGTAGGTGTTTCGTTAGTTTCTGGTATGGAGGGTTCAGAGGATTTCTTCTTTGTGTCTTTACCGTCTTTAGCTTTACCCTCATTCGAAGTGTAACTTGAAATAGACGCGCCTTCACCACCACCGCCTACGGCACCTCTAATATCAGCAGCGCTCAAAGCACCGTTGGATGCTTGATTTGCTCCGATTGCTGCATTACGAGACTGTGAGCCATCGATTAGATCAAGAACATCATTCTCGTCGCCATCAATTATTTCAGCGACGTCGGCCTGGTTTACTAGCTGCGCCCATACTTTTACTGAGAAAGAAAATGTTGCAGATTTGTCAATCGCGTCGTTATTATTTGTGTCGTTGTTGCTGGAAGATGTTGCTACTAAGGGAGAAATCCAAACGCGTTCCCAGCGAACGATATTTTCTTCAATTTCGGGAGCATAAGCTCTTCCACGATGTAGCGATCGTTTGTGAGATACCATTATATGACTGTAGTTGCTTTAGGTTGACTGACGCGTTTTGAGATAGAAATATGTTAAATTACGTGTTGCTTGAAAGCGTCTTCGTAGCTCTGGGTTTTTTGGCTTCAGATTCCTGTTTTGCAGCTGGAAAGTGAAAAACTCAAAGCTGAACGAGAACAGACGCGCAAAGAGATACAGTCCGGGTAAGTCTGCTAGTACAGTATCTATAAATTTGTAATCATTATGTAATTTAGCTTATGAATCTTGGGGTAAAAACGTTTCTATGATGCCATAAAAATCTAAGTACTGGTACGGTAGCTTGCTACCACTGTGTTTCCGTTGCTACGTGAAAGTTTTAGGCTCACACACAAAAGTTCAAGGGTGATGTGTGTGACTCTTCTTTAAGTTTTCCACAAAACACAAAAAGAGTCAGGGAATTGCTGGTGGATGGTTACATCGCTGCAACACACCACATAAAATGCGATGGTCGGAGCTAATATATTGAAAAACTCAAAAATTCACAATTTTTCATATTTTAGAGCAAAAATTTTTTTTCCTTACGTTCATTCATCATCATCACCACAGTTTTCTATCCAATTGACTCGTTCAAGACTAATCACAATGACCGCTACTTCTCCCGTTATTCTTCATCTTCGTGCTGAAACTAAGCCTTTGGAGCACAGATCTGCTTTGACCCCTACAACCACAAAGCAACTTTTGGACGCCGGCTTCCAAGTCTACGTCGAGAAGTCCAAGCTTAGAATTTTCGAGGACCAAGAATTCGCCGATGTTGGTGCTACACTTGTTGAGGAAGGATCCTGGCCCAATGCTCCTAAGGACCGTTTGATCATTGGTCTTAAGGAGCTCCCCGAAGACACTTTCCCCCTTGTCCACGAACACATCCAATTTGCTCATTGTTATAAAGATCAAGCCGGTTGGAAGGAGGTTTTGGGACGTTTCCCTGCTGGAAAGGGTATCCTTTACGATTTGGAATTTTTGGAAGATGATAATGGACGAAGAGTTGCTGCTTTCGGTTTCCATGCTGGTTTTGCCGGTGCTGCTCTTGGTGTCCAGGATTGGGCCTTCAGACAAACACACAGTGACTCGGAGGACTTGCCTGCTACAGATTACTACCCTAACGAAAAGCTTCTTGTTGATGCTGTTAAGAAGGAT
Source organism: Geotrichum australiense (assembly GCA_030563945.1). Classification (NCBI taxonomy): domain Eukaryota; kingdom Fungi; phylum Ascomycota; class Dipodascomycetes; order Dipodascales; family Dipodascaceae; genus Geotrichum; species Geotrichum australiense. The sequence goes on along the minus strand of JAJMKR010000032.1, from coordinate 50,617 downwards.
CTAGATGCTGCTGTTGCTACTGGCAAGCCTTTGCCTAAGGCTCTTGTCATTGGTGCCCTTGGTAGATGCGGATCGGGTGCTGTTGATTTGCTCAAAAAGATCGGATTGCCTGACGAAAACATCATCAAGTGGGATATGGCTGAGACTGCTAAGGGAGGTCCTTTCCCTGAAATTGTTGATGCTGATATTTTTGTCAACTGTATCTATCTCTCTAAGCCAATTCCTCCTTTCACCAACTTGGAAGTTCTGAACAAGGAATCCAGAAACTTGCAAGTCATTGTTGATGTTTCTGCTGACACCACAAATCCTCACAACCCCATCCCTGTATACACCATTGCTACTACTTTTGATAAGCCTACTGTCAAGGTTGACACTACTGCTGGACCTCGTCTTGATGTTATTTCTATCGATCATTTGCCTTCATTGCTTCCTCGTGAAGCTTCAGAGGCTTTCAGCAGTGCTTTGTTGCCTTCGTTATTGCAACTCCCTGAACGTGACACTGCTCCTGTTTGGACCAGAGCTAAAAAGTTGTTTGACCATCACGTTGCTAGACTTGGTTAAGTTCCTGTGTAATATTTGCTTGTTTATATATTTATGATATTTTAGAAATGATTTAGTAATGTATTTATTGATTTTGAAGCTGTTGTAATCAACCCGGTAGCATTGTTGTTGATTTGCATTATTTTTCATAGATCGCCTATGATGACCCTTTTTTTAAGGTTTTTTACCTTTCTCACAAAAAGTAAGGTACCTACATGGTACTGGGCGTAAATTTATACAGTAGCATAAACTTGGGAAGAGTACCGCTTATATACTTTTTCAATCTTCCAACTTAATTTTACTTCAAAGTTAGCTAGGTTCTAGGTTCTAATAAAAAATTTGATGGTTTATTTACCAAAACAGGAATTACCTTGTTTAGAAGTTTATCAAAATTATTTCATCAGACTTATCAGACACATGCTGTTGCGAGTGATATCGCATCATTAGTTAAATTTAATTAGCAAAAACAACAGTCAGTGATTTCTCAATAAGTATTCATGTCATTACAGCTAAATAATTGCAACTTGTAGACTTCTTGTATTTGATGCCTGTACTACAGCATAAAAGGGACGGGAGTTTGGGTATTTATTTGATAAACTATTGATTCTGTACAGTACGTGTGAATTAATTAACATACATAAAATGATAACACAGTAAGTTATAAATTAACCAATCTTTTCTATCGGACAAAAATGCCACTCTTACCATTTTATTCATTATTTGCAGCGTTTATGATTTTAGGTAGTACATAGATGCCAGTCTTTAAATAGAACTCCGATGAAAATGAAACCCATTAAGTTATTAGATAGAGTATGACAATTCCACAAATTTCTGGTGTCTCATAGAAGTTCGGATTCATCCGGTACACTATCGCAGAGAAATGGGGCTGTTCTAAATGGCGCTGTAAAATAGTTCTGAAAATTGTGGTTATTAAAATAATATTGGAATATACAATTTGGCAATTGTGTAACGTAACTGTGCACGATACAATGAATATTTTGTATGCGACAGAGCTCTAATCTCACTTATAGCTAAGCATCTATTAGGACTAGGTATGATGCGAGCTAAGCGGAGAAATCTGTAGCAGCTTCTAGAAGTGTGTACAACAGAAACAGACAATATTAAAAGTCATTTAGGCATCTCAATTTTGGCCTGAGCTAAACAGAAGCCTACCCACACTGTTACCATGATACTTGATACTTTCCAGCTTATGACATCTGCACGTAAAGACCCTTCAAATTGATGAAGATTCCATTGGGCTGTTTCTTGCAATTAAATCTTCCAAAAGAAAAATCTTACGACTTATCGGACACATGGAGCGCCTAGAGACTTAAAGGATTACACAGTAAAAGATAACTAAAAAAATTGAAAGAAAAATGATAGTACAAAAACCTTCAGTGAAACCGTATATACATTTGCAGATTCATTTATTATAATGTTTCAATCGCTTGGTACAGGATTACCTATTCACCATTCTGTATATTCATTTATGAGAATTTTTTTCTTACTTATAATTGTGCATATGAGATTAGCCAATAGTACTACTAACTATAGAATTCTTGCAGCCACTGATATAGACGGGAGCTTCTTGATGTGAGTAAACTCTTAATCCATTAACAATTTATTAGCACCCTTCGGAAAGCTTACGCAAGACATAATTGAACAAATAGATAATCTACTGTGCAATGGTTATTACTACCAACATAGAGGAGAGCATAACCAAATGAATTGATTGAAAAAAAAAAAAAAAAAAAAAAAAAAAAAAAAAAAAAAAAAAAAAAAAAAAAAAAAAAAAAAAAAAAAAAAAAAAAAAAAAAAAAAAAAAAAAAAAAAAAAAAAAAAAAAAAAAAAAAAAAAACCAGGCACCAATTGCCGGTATTCTTTGCAATATTATGAATTAAATACTGGTGCTTTTTAGACGCTTCTAATTATATTTGAAATAAATCTTAGATGTAAAGAAGACATATTCTCAAAGAATTTAGATATGTATCTGAAATATTACAATTATTTGCTACAAAACATCAAAAACAGTATTAAGTTCAATCAAAAATTCTTTATTGTCTTTTTTTTTTTTTTTTTTTCCATTTATCCATTCATTCATAATCAGTTTACCTATGTCAAATTACTTATAAAAAAATTTAAACTAATAAATAAAATACAAATAATTCCATTTATAATCAGTTTATTGTCCTATGTCAAATAACTTATAAAAAATTTAAACTAATAAATAAAATACAAATAATGTTAATAACAATGAAGAAGACATGTAATTGTGGTTCAGTAATAAAACCGAACAATCTGCGTTGCGACGAGGCTCACTATCTCGCGCGTTACTGTTGTATGAATACTTTTGTATTTTGACGCTGCCAATTCTGCATGAAATAAATTCCAAGTGTGAAGGGAATGAATGAATGAATAATCAGGTTATTGTCCTATGTCGAGTCCCTTACAAATACTAAATTTATAAATTATGTTACTAACAATTAAGAAGACGGATGTGTTCACTTGAGTGATTTTAATGTCACAGTTTTTAATAACGAGGAAACCTTTACAACAAACACCCAGGGCCCAAAAGACCACAGAGTGTATCGCCGAATTAAAATAGCCTGGTTGGAGGATAATAACTCAATAACGGCTTCAAACCCTTTTCCAAGTGTAAAGGAAAACCTGCTTTTTTTTATTACCTTGTTTCATTAAGTTAAATTACACAAATTATATAAATAAGAAACCATTAAGATATATCTAGGGAAAATAGGGTGAATACGATGTGGAAAAGCCAGATATTTGAAAACCATACCGGTGATTATAGGAAAACTGGGAAATTTAGATTTTTTTTTTTTTTTTTTTTTTCCAATGCTTTATTAAATATATATAATTCATAAAACCATACAAATAATAAAACCATTTTTGATATCCCGCGGAAACTGGATATTAAATATATATCTGTATTTGATTGGGACTAAAAAATTAAATTTCATAGCTGGTCAGATGGCGCAGTGGCGTTAGTGGTTTAGCGGTAAAATTTCTGTTTGCCATACAGGAGCCCCCGGTTCGACTCCGGGCTAACGCATTCATTTTTAATTTTTTTGAATCTTGTGATCAATATAATGAGCTGCGGGTTTCGCCATGGTTTTTGAATGCATGCAAACATCTAAAAAAACTTGCTTCTAGAGTGTGTTCAGTTCCAGGTTTGCACATAGAAAAATTCACGTTTACCACAAATGAGCCCCCAGTTCGACTTCGGGCTAACGTATTTATTTTTAAATTATTTGAATCTTGATCAATATATTGAGCTGTGGATTTGATCATTTAGTTTTTGAATGAGTGCAAACATTTAAAGGAGCTTGCTTCTAGAGTGTGTTGAGTTCGAGTTTTGAGCATAGATTATATGTCAAATGGTTTTCAGGAGTCGATTTAGATAGATATTGAGCGCGGCGAGGTTGGACTTGGCTGAGGTTGAGTAGTGACGGGCTAATGTGCGAAGGAACATTGTGTGTGGTAAACTGAGCAAATGCGAGTGCGAGTGGGAATGGGAGTGGGGAATGTGTATATCTATTGGTGTTGAGCGGGTTTTGGGAAAGATGGAGGGCTGGGAAGGTGGGTTTATCGAGCTGTTGTAGAAAAATAAAAATAAATAAATTGAAATAAGGTTTTTTGGTATATTGCACTGTACACACTGTAAATTTTATATTGATTGATTCGTTACGTTTGTTAGAAAGTCAAAGGCAATTCATATCTCGTATGGCTGTATTGCGTAAACCATTGCAATCTCTAAGAGTGTGTAAGTTTTTGATATCACTGGGCTTATGAGTGAGTATTGCTAATTTCACAGCCCGTTCCTGTTTAGATTTGACTAAAAAGTCTATGGAACAGCAAGTCTTTAATTTATTGCTCTAAATATACATAAGGCCCAATATAACATCTAGGAGAACCTCGAAGATAGTTGCTTGTACAAAAAATGATTCAACGTTCGATTTCAAAAATTTTGTAAACATTTGAATGCCTTTTTTTAAAGTGCTTCACACTGTCGTATATTAATATTTGTATCAAAAAAATTGAGAATTTGAGCTACATAATATTATGAATAATGCTACACACAGAAAGATCTCATGAGTTATACATGGAAAGAGGTATATGGTGTTGACCGTCGTCAAAAATCAATTGTAATTTCTTCACTAAGCTATCTTGCTTTATCTAGTGTATTCTTATGATGGGTTTACAGGTAGTCAATTAGCTGCGACATAAACCCGGGGTGTTAAGAGCAATTTTATATGAATTCTATTATCAACTATGAAGATTGTATCTCAGATATCTAGGTTAGAGAGTAGCAAATCTGTTCCCATAATGATAAACTGTAGAGTAAAGATTCAATGCAAATAACATTTTAGAGCAAAGTAGCAATAGGTAAGCGTATGTTATTTTGAAACTGGATCAAAACTTATGGTGATTCTCAGAACTGAAATATTAGAGTACCTATATACTGTAATGTGGAGTCAAGTTGCTTTCCTATGTTTTCATTTTAGAAAGAACTCACGCGTAACATGGTCAAGAGATCTATGAGAAATACGGTAATTAGTTATTATAGACAAGATCTTCTCGTACATCACAACCACAACATTTGGTTATTGCAAAAATGAACAGACTACTATCATTCATACACATGGAATCAAATCCAACTACATCAAAATGCAAAAACGTACTACTGTGATATGCCCGTTGAGTGTGTATGCATACGATAGATTAACTATCGAGACACATCTGACGTTTCAAAAGGATAAAACAAGAGAATATATGGATGGAACTATTTTTAATTAGCATAGAAAAAAATAACTTTTTGGAGAATTTCTTATGTACAAAACTAAAAAGTTCATCTGCGCTGAGCGGCAGCAGCAGCGGCTGCCATTGAGTTCTGGATATATTGAATCCTCTCATCCAAAAATGGTCTCTCTTTCTTAATTCTGACTTGGGTTTCAGTAGCATATTTCAAACTTAGATTTTGGACCATTTCCATCAAAGAACGAGAAAGGCGGGTTGCTTTGTCAATAGCTTCGATAGCTTCTTCAGGTTTGCCAGTTTGAATGTAGAATTGAGACAGCGCATTGTAAATTTGATCATTGTTGGGATCAGCTTCAATAGCTTTGAAAAGCATATCGAAGCATTTAGGATCAGCTCTGTTAAGTTGGAATGCGCAAATAGCCCTGTTAACAACAAAAGTAGTTGAAATAGGACCAGGTTGCTTCTTGTCGAGAGCAATAGCTTTATCAAACAGTTCACTGGCACTAGCAATATCCCCTTGGTCCATTGTGACTTCACCATAGAAATTGCAAACATCGGCAGAGTTAGGGAAAAGGTGGGTCAAATCTCTGAATTTTTGAATAGCTTCAGCTTGACGGTTGGTTCTGTATAATATAACAGCAATTTGAATATGAGCGGGCACAAATTGTGGATCAAGAGACAAACACTTATTGTGATCAGCGGTAGCTTCTTTGACGTTACCCGCCATAAATCGAGCTTGTCCTCTTTGATAATAGACAATAGGGTTCTCAGGAGATAGTCTTTGAGCGGTTTCATAATCAATATCAGCAGCTTGTAGATTTTCCATATCCAAGAACAGGTTGCCTCGAATGAGGTGAGCGAGATAGGTAGGCTCTAATTCAATAGATTTAGTGACATTTTCCATGGCTTGGGATTGATCGCTCTTGAGAAAATTGAAATGGGCGAGATAAGCATAAGCTAAAGCAAGATGCTCAGCCTCAGACTCAATAGCCTTGTTGATGTATTCTAAAGACTTTTCGTATTCGAAATCCTTCAAGTATTGCAACGCTTCTTTCAAGAAGAAATCACCAGTGTTTTCTTTGGCATCTTTAAGGTAGTCTGGGATTTCGATTGAACCATAAGTGCCGAAGTAAGAGTAGCTGTAAAATGGAGAGGGAAGAGTTTTAGGCCTTGATGTGAAAATAGCGGCAGCTTCTTCCTCAGCCATGGTTTTGATGATTCTTTCGACACTTGTGTTCAAAGCTTCGGCCTTGAATTCTGAGAGGATTAAAGCAGAAGAGTAATCAATTAGTGCTTCTTTGTAATTCTTAAGATTCTCATAAGCAGCAGCTCTGCGTTGTAATGTTTTGAGGTAATCTGGCTTGAGTTCCAAAGCGAGAGTGGCCTCTTTGATAGCATTCTCGTAATCTTCTAACGCCATGTAGCAGGCACAACGATTTGAGTAATATGTCGTGTCAATGTCACATTTGAGGGCATTTCCGTAGAATTCTAATGCCTTTTCATACTCTTTTTTCGAGTAATATTCGTTACCTGCTAATTTGAGTTGGTTTGCCAAAGCACTTCTATCCGTCTTGGGCAATTCTTTAACAGCTTCAAAATCACTGATTTCGGGATATTCAATATCTAAACCCTCGGCGGTTACCATTTCAAATCCAGCCAAAAGTTTCTTTTCGGACTCGGCAGCCTTAGCCTTCTTGAGCTTTTTCTTCTCGTTCTTGTTGAGCTTTTTGCTTTTTTTGCCCTTGGGTTTAGTAGAACTTTCAGCGTTGTAATAGTAGTAGTAAACACCGGCTCCAGTTCCTACAACCGCTACAGTTCCGACAAGAAGAGCTGCTTTACGAGCAGCAACAAAATTCGAGAGCTTAGTCCATGTGGAGTCAGACATTTTCTAGAAAAACCAATGATTACTGAGCTAGACCTTCTATAGATATCTTTCCAATCTGACGAAAAAGATGCAAGAAAAAATAGATCGGAGTGAAATATTTCATACATGGAGAGGTTAGGGTATATTAAAAAAATTCTGAACCGTTATATAATTACAAGCTTTAAGTTGGTCATACAGGTTTGAGTTATGAGCTCAAAAAAATATGACCAGAATTTGATTGGCTCTAATATCAGCACGGAATATATGACATACAGCATACGTCATAGTATTTTTCAGTGGCAACACATCTGCTCATGAGAAAGGTACACAACGAGAATCGGATATAATTTTTGGAGAAATGGAAGAGTAATAGGTGAGCTAGAGATCATAAATATTTATACTTAGCAATAGATGAAACAGAATCTGATGCGTATACCAGCAAGAAACAGAAAAAGAGATGCAGATTACCACTAGTGTACATCAGGAATAGCAAACGCTTTCAGTCCGTAGTAGCTTCTGTGAAGTTCACTCTATGAACATGGAATTGGCATTATTGAGCTCTCAACGGCCGGTATATAAGAATTTGAGTTGGTGAAGATGTTGAACAGTTTTAGAAGTGTATGTGCTATCTAGAAGAGTCACGGCAAACTACTACTGACTTTTTACTCAACCGTGAAGAGAAGACAAGAATTTGTTGTCATGAATGGTCATGTAAATATCAGTGTATCTGGAGGTAAGCCCAACGGATAATGTCTTGATTATGTTCAGGTCAAGCTGAGTCTTTTAATCCACCTTTACAACACTCATATAACTTTTTATCAAGGTTAATGACATCTAGAAATGAGACACGTTTCTTTGCAACTTTGTTTTTTGAAAGAGCTTAAAGGAAGTGATTCATTGCCATTTGACATTATACAGTACACTTGATGAAAGCTGCGGGGAGTTTTTTTATGCACACGCCTCTGGGAATCATCATAATATTATCATCGTGAAATATCTACCCACCAAATCAAAACAAATAAATGGCGTACTTTATTTGATGGAGGATGTACTGTAGATGATTTATTGAGGTTCAAGCTTACTATGGAGATATAGCTTATGCGCGAAAGAATTTGCATGATCCTGTAGAAAGCTTAGTCTATTCTGGAAGAAGATATTAGCGTTTTGTATATTTTTATTAACGATTTACAAGAAATTCTTTCTTGAACGCATTCGCAGATTGTAGACATGATATGATACAACTACTACCAAAGGATAGTATCCAGAAGATTTACTCAAAACCATATGTCTTTTGTAGTGGCAGTAGTCTTCAAAAATCAATAGGGGAAAACAAATGAAACAAGATTATAATCAATATGTAAAGCTTCACCAGAGTCAAATATTTTATTATGGAGTGAGGAAATACAACCCGGCGTTTTAATAGAAGGCATTATGACAAACAGGTTATATTGGTCCTTGACAATCGAATCTTTTAGTATCTTGAAGTTGATCAAAAAACAATAGTATTTATTGTTCCAGTCTCATAAATCTGGTATTTCCATTGTTGCAGCTTAACAGAAACCCGGAAGTAAGGAACGATTTGTCCAACCTCATTCGAGATCACATATTGAATTTTGGAGAAACCCTTTAAACGTGAAAAATGTCAAATAACTAACATACAATACAAGTAGGGACATAATTTTTTGAAAATAATAGTGAACGTAAATATTATGATAAGAGATATTCTACGAACATTATGGTATCTGAAGAGCACAGATACATAATTTGAGCGGTCAGATAGTACAATCATAGGAGTTCAACGGATATCCGGAGAGATTGCATCATCCTCCAAGAACTGATAATTAAGTATGCGAATCAGTATTAGAGCTCAGGACAAATGGAGTCAAATGCACAAGCTTTTCAGTTGTAAAGCAAAAAAGTGCTGTTATAGTTAAAAATGGAGTCGTGCATAGCAGCAATATCAGTTGTAATGGCACAATTTCCCTTTGGTTCATGAGATTAATACTTGTCAGAAAGTTGCAAAACCTGTCTACTTACTAAGACGTAAATTTATATAACTTCTATACGCACATTGCATAAATTTATTGTATTTTTTTTTTATTTTTTTTATTTTTTTTATTTTTTTTATTTTTTTTGCAGTTTTTTGGTATTGCGTAAATTATCTCTTATATAACAAGCTTTAATGCCTAGGTATTTAGTATTTACCAAAAACGCTAGTTAGTTTACCAGCGGTTCTTCGAGTCTCCTACTTCTTCTTCAATTATTCCTCCCCTTGGCCCCTGCAGCACATAGTTTCTATACTCACCATTATTGCTTCTGTTTTTATCTATCCATCTGGAAACCTACTCACCGGGGCTCCATCCGCAAAGATATTCACACAAAACTACTTAAAATAAAATAAATAAGCACTTGAAGGTATATTGGATTATCTTGCAACCAGATTACATTACTAATTTATACAGGTACCTGTGGATTTTTGGTTTTGTTCTTAATTTTGATTCCGCCCTAATTGCTACCATTCTACTATCTATCCACCAGTTTGACCTTGCATCCAGACTTGACTTGTTTGTTTGTCATATTATTTGCATTCTAATCTTTAAAAAGCTTTACATATTACACCGTAGCCATTTCTCGGAATATTCACTCCCAAAATAACTCAAATTGGCTCGATAATCAAAACCTGAAATCAACTTAGCACGCTTCATCGTATTGCAGCATACAAGATATATGGAACTCAGTGTTACCATAGTTCAGCACTAACCCTCAGCATTTGTTTCTTTTACAATATAACTATCCACTAGCATATACTATTACAACATGCCTTATCTGCCTCCAGCAAGATCTCAAGAATTTGATCAAAATACATTTCCCGCTTTTTCGCCTCTTTTGGAAGAAGTTGAAGGGATTACAAGGGTAATAGAGCTGTATTCGAATGCTATACCTATACATCCTAACAGCAATGAACAAATTTCTACATGGTCTTTAACTCCTAGAACACCTGAAATAACAGAAAGCAACTTGAGAGCTGAAACTTCGAATGGAACTCTTTTGAATGAAAATCATTTGACTCACCGGACCCCGACACTGCCACCATTTGACTTTGAAAACGACGATGGATTGTTGGAGGAACCGGATGAAAACCAAGTAGCTATAATTAGACGTGACTTTCTCGAAACACTACGTGGACCATCTAGTCAGATAACGGGAACTGAGCAATCGCCCAATCGAACCCAACCTTCCAGTAGAGCAGGGACTTCTGTGTCGGTTCTTAACGATAGTGTGCAAGCTCTAAACTCCAGTTCTAGCACGAGGCGTAATTCTACCGAAGCCCCTTCTGAAGGACTCAACTCAACAGGCCATTTCCTATTTCAATTACAGCGACTTCGGGAGCAGATAGGATCGGTAGCAACGCAAGATAAATCGGAATGTTTCTTGCCAAAGATAATAATGACCAAAAGTACTTACGATCAGGTATCAAGTAAGTCACTTGGGTTTATAAGACGCAGAGCTAAGTTCACTGGTAAACAAATAGGCATTCCTGTAGGAAGAGTTCGAAACCGATACAATTGGATGCCCTTTATTCGACAAAAATATTGCATTGATCTGGACATCAAAGATTTTGATGTTAAACATAACCGGGTTACTTGTTTGATGAAAAAAACGAGAGGGTCTGACACAGTAGAACAAATATGGGAAGGAGAGTTGATGGAAGCTCCTTATTATTCTGTTTTAGATGACAGCCAGGCGTCGTCAAGACTATGTAATGTATCGAGTCTATGGAGAGAACTGATTCCCAATCATTCTCTAAGTGCAGCTAGCTCAGGAGCTAGCCCTAGCTTCTGTAACGGTGGGCTCAAATCATGGTCATCAGATATGCTAAGAAGAGCGGCAAATGAATACGTTTGGATTCTGCTAGAAAACAAAGATGAGGCTAAGAATACAGAGTGGAACAAATCGCAGCTTCTATTGTCGGTGAGAAGATCTACAGGTGAAGTGGAAGGTTGCCTCGGCAAAAGCAATACCGAGATGTCATTGATGTATTTAAGACCCGAAATCAAGATAAAAAGAGGTGGCTATCCAGATATTCAGAAGTTTTAGTGTACTAAATATGAAACCGAACATGCAAATGCATATCGGCACTTTAATTCAAGGTCCTTTTTATTTCTTGGAACACGATCTTAAGGATACGGAACAATTTGATCTGGTCATTAAAGTTTTTAGCTAATTACCAGTATCTGGCAGATAAATAGTAGTATTTAGTAGGGTACAGAATTTCATTTTTTCTGTATGCTGCGCCATTTGTGCATAATGTGATAATTAGCTCCGGAGCACAAAGCATTTTTTAGGAACCTAGGAAATTGAAGCCATTAGCCTTCTACAATGACTGTCACATGATGTACTATTAGTGATAGGTTATTCTCTCTCGGTTAGTTTCCGCTCCCCCGCAAAAAAATAAAGTAAAAGCGCCCTTGCCCATTGATATCTTTACATACATGTTCATGAAATCACAACGTATCAAAATTTTACTATAAAACTAACCGATTTCCTTCCGCTTTGTAAACTTTGCTTTTAGCTTTTTAGATTCATCTACAACCTCAAATTCTGAAGACTACTGGCCCAGATGCTTTCAAGACAAATCCAAAAATTCTCCAAGTCTAGAATTCCTGTTACTATTCCTTCTGCTGTCAGAACAATGATTAGGCTCAATTCAACCGCTGCAAAACTTCCTGAAGGTTACGTGGAAGACAATTCAAAAGGACCTATGCTTAGATTTCAAGATTCTCTACCAAAGCTGCCTGTTCCTACTTTGGAGGAAACTGCAGCTAAATATCTTCGCTCTTTGATTCCATTGAGCACCCCTGAAGAGTTCGCCAAATCAGAAAGCGCTGTAAAGGATTTTATTAAGCCAGGTGGTGTCGGTCAAGCTTTGCAAAAGAAATTGGAGGAAAGAGCTGCCGATCCCAAAATCAAGAATTGGCTTTATGAGTGGTGGAACGATGGTGCTTATCTCACTTACAGAGATCCCGTTGTTCCATACGTTTCCTACTTCTACTCTCACAAAGACGATAAGACTAGGAAGAACCCTGCCACTCGTGCAGCTGCCATCACAACCGCTGCTTTGTCATTCAAACAGCAAGTCGACACCAAAACACTGGAACCTGAATATATGAAGAAGCTTCCATTGTGTATGGATTCTTACAAGTACATGTTTAACGCCTGTCGTCTCCCAATTGAGGGCAGAGATGATGCTATCACTTACGATCCTTCCACCCACAAACACATTGTCGTTTTGAGAAACAACCGATTCTTCAAAGTTCTTCATGAAGTTGATGGGAAGCAACTGTCTTCTGCTGAATTGGAGGCCCAATTCAACAAAATCTACAAGGCTACTGAAGGTGCCAAAGGACCTGCAGTTGGTGCCCTTTCTTCCGACAACAGAGATAAATGGGTTGTTGCTAGAAAACAACTTCTGGCAGCCGGCAATAAGCAAGCTCTTGAAGACGTTGAAAGCGCATCTTTTGTTGTCTGTTTAGATGATGCCAAGCCTGTAACAAGGGAGGAACGTGCCCACCAATACTGGCACGGTGATGGTCAAAACAGATTTTTTGATAAGCCTGTTCAGTTCATTATTTGTGACAACGGTGTTTCTGGATTCATCGGAGAACATTCCATGATGGATGGTACCCCCACTCACAGACTCAATGACTACGTTTGTGATGTCATTTTTAACAACAAGGTTGACCATGGTAACACCAACCGTTCTCTTCCAGATCCAGTTGAGATTAAGTTCAACATCAACAATGAAATTTCAAAGTCAATTGAGTCTTCAGTTGATTCATTCAACAAAGTTATTGGTGAACATGAGCTCGCCGTTTTTGCATACAAAGGATATGGTAAGAATTTGATCAAAAAGTTTAAAGCTTCCCCCGATGCATTTGTTCAAATGCTTATCCAACTTGCTTACTATAAGGCATTTGGTGTCTCTAGACCTACCTATGAATCGGCAGCCACTAGAAGATTTCAACAAGGTAGAACTGAAACTTGCAGATCTGTTTCGGTAGAGTCAGTCAAGTTTGTTAAAACTTTCGAAGACCCTAATGCTACTGTTGAAGAGAAGATTGCTGCTGCACGCAATGCCTTCAACGCACATGTTAAGTACATCACTGATGCTTCTGCTGGAAAAGGTGTTGACAGACATCTCTTTGGTCTCAAGAAGTTACTTGAACCTGGACAAGAAGTTCCTGCTATATTCCAAGATCCTTTATACAGTTACTCAGGATCTTGGTACCTTTCTACCTCCCAATTGTCTTCTGAATTCTTCAACGGATACGGATGGTCTCAAGTTATTGACCAAGGATTTGGTTTGGCTTACATGATCAATGGAGACTCAATTCAAGTCAATGTTGTTTCCAAGAAATTGGGTGTGGAAAGAATGAGATACTTCTTGGAAGAAGCTGCTGACGATCTCAGAGAGGTGTTTGAATCTGAAATCAAGAGCAAGCTGTAAGGTAATTATCATTTTTCGTAACCCATAAATTAATTACGAATTTGTTTAAACCTAGAAGTCAGCTAAAAATTATTTAAATCAATGTATTTTTTTGTGTAGTTCATTCAGGTTAGTCAATGATATTTCTACGTAACAAGAAACACAAGATATCGAAGTATAATAGAGGCATTAAATGCGATCTGATATCTTGTTACGTTTACCCATTTCTCCGATTTGGATTAACTTTCAAAGTAAGTTCTAGATCACCACTATTAGAAAACGCCATTCGTATTTTCTGCATTGTGTTATGATTGATTAACTCTTCTACATGTCTTCGGTACACTACGCATATAGGAATTTTTCTTCTCTGATAAAGTGCTTGGGGGTCACTTGTGATAACTGATGTCTATGAATGTTGGCATATGAATTTGGTGAGTGGTTATCTCACAGGTTTATTCCTGACCTTTCTCGTTAGTTGAGTCGTATCCAATGATAACTTAGAGCTTGGTACATATATTAAAAGCTTACCTGTATTATAACTGGAGATTTATATCACATATAGCTAAAGTTAAGCACTAAATACGAACTCATAATGTGGTGACACTGGCAACTCCAGCACCACTTTAAACTTACAACAGTAGGATTGCTCCCGAGGTTTTAATAGCATTGTTGCCCATGAATGTGTGTATCATGTTCTCGTTTAGTTTCAACTAAGACTAACCTGCCAATTAACTAAATAAGAACTTTAACTCCCTGCAGGAGTCTCTAAACTGCTAAATATCTATCATATTCAAGACAAACGAACACGATGCTTCTGAATTCGAAAGTATTCACTGATGACTCCGCCTTTTTTCCTGAAATCATCTCCGAGGTTTTTTGGCCCAAACCCTTGCCAAACCTCCGTTGAGAACTCCGAAATCCTGGGGAATTGCAATGTGGTATAAATACACAGTCCCGTTCCCATATTCTACCATATTCTTCGATTTCCAGCGTTCCTAGCAAAAAATAAAAAAAAAGTCGTTGTTTCTCTCCACACCTAAACTAGTTTACTTAAATATGCTGCAATCAATCCTTCGCCGTAGAATTATCAACATGTCTCAAGCCATTCGTTCGTATTCAGTGGGCGGCTCTTATGAACATATCATTGTCTCTAAGCCTGCCTCTGGAGTCAGTTTGATCCAATTGAACCGTCCCAAAGCCCTTAACGCTTTGTTCACGCCTCTGATTCTGGAGTTAAACAATGCTTTAGAATTGGCTAATAAGTCCGAAGAAATTGGCGCTATCGTTATTACTGGAAGTGAAAAGGCTTTTGCTGGTATGTATCTCAGTCTTACTAAACTCAATTGATTACAGTGCTAATTGGAACATTAATTTATAGCTGGTGCCGATATCAAGGAAATGAAAGACAAAACTTTTGCTGAAGCCTACGGTAAAGACTTTATCGAGAACTGGAGCGACCTGACTAGAATTAAAAAGCCTATTATTGCCGCTGTTAACGGTTATGCTGTAAGTATCATCTTTATTTCAGCTCAATGCTTTAGTACCATAGAGAGATTCTAACTTAAGCTCGATGTATAGCTTGGTGGAGGTTGCGAACTTGCCATGATGTGCGACATCATTTATGCTGGCGAAACTGCTGTTTTCGGACAGCCCGAAATTAAGCTTGGCGTTATCCCTGGTGCCGGTGGCTCTCAAAGACTCACAGCTGCCATTGGTAAGTCGCGAGCTATGGAGTTGATTCTTACTGGTAAGAATTTGAGTGCCGCAGATGCTGAGAAGTGGGGTCTTGTTTCCAAGGTTTTCAAGAATTCCGAGCTAGTTGACGAAGCTGTCAAGACTGCTTCTACTATTGCTAGTTACAGTCCAATTGCTGTTAAGGCAGCCAAAGAGGTGGTCAATGAAAGCCAGAACTTGGGCTTGGAACAAGGTGTCAAGTATGAAAGAAGAGTGTTCCATTCTTTGTTTGGATCTTTGGATCAAAAGGAAGGTATGGCTGCGTTTGCTGAAAAGAGAAAGGCCAACTTCAAAGGAGAGTAAAGGTCTTGATGTCTATAAATTGTAGTTATGAAAAGTATATTATCTTGTACGTATAATATATTATGAAAGTTTAGTTTATTCCAAACACTTGAATCGTTTTCAGTTTCCAGAGTATCATGTTGTCATCCGTCTTGTCAGTGAGTTATATTTGAATTATCGAAGGCATGTCTGCTAAATTCAATAACGTATGATGTAAAGTCCAACGGTTAGAAGCCTGTGGGAATAACAACATTCACGGTTCACATCCATGTATAACTCTCTCATAAATATGTATTTCTGAATATCCATGATAGTCATTTTATTTTTCAGTTTCCAACCATTTCTCTTGAATCTCCACATGCCAAAAGCTAAGTTGCAAATGAAAAATTAATCAACTAATGGATTAGCATGAATTTTCACGTCTAGAATTTTTACATCTTCTTTGGGCCTGTTCTTTTTATCCACCTCCACTTTCTCCATCTTATCAAGTGTATCCCAACCATCCACAACTCTTCCCACGACCGTGTACTTCCCATCGAGTGATGTCTGCTTTCCATATGTTATAAAAAACTGTGCACCATTCGTGTCTGGTCCTTTATTGGCCATAGATACCACGCCCTAAAAATCAGGTGTTAGTAATAAAACCTTTTTTATAAGCACATGGAATGGTGAACCTACCCGCTGAGAATGCCGTAGAGCAACTTTGATCTCATCTGCAAACACGTCGCCCCATATACTCTTGTTTTCTTTAGGGCCGAGCTGGACAATAAAGCTTGGAAGATTGCGCGTAACTTTCGTATTGGTGTAAGCTCCGGAAGCACATAGCGCAAGAAAGTTGTAGCTCGCTTTTGGGACTGATTCACAGAAAAGTTCTATTTTGATGGGACCTAGAGAAGTTAAAAACTGCTAGTGTTAGTATGGAATAAATTAGTTTGTAACCATTCGGATGCAAACATACTGTTACCGACATTATTGCAGTTTGTATGTTCTAAAAATTAGTCAACAAGCAGTAGTGCTCAATGGTGTCAGAAGTGCAAGAATTGAAAGTCTGGTAGTACTGTGACGTGAATAATATTGCAGGAATATCACGGTCTAGTATGTGTGAGTGCACTAATTGTATTAGAGAAAGTAGAAATTAAAATAATATTGAATAAAGTTTATGGCCATCGTAGCAATAAAAAAATAAATTTATAAAATTTTATTAATTTTTATTAACTTAAGTTTCTTTCCTTTCAACATCGACGAACCGACAAGGGCTACAAACAAACGAACAAAAATACATAAATAGTAATATACAAGAGAAGTCAAGCAATGGAATTAACTACTAATTCAACTCCTCAGCCACATCCAAAAAGATACATTCATTGGAAAGACTCGCAAATGGACAAACTATCTAAATATCTCCAAACACATGTTGACTACGCGACTTCTCCAAGTCTTGAATCCTGCTTTTACATAAAACGCGACGTATTTCCGAATGACGACGAGGTAACGCCAAAACGACTGTTCGGCAAAATTTGCAACATGCGAGCAGCATTCAAACGGTCGATGGACCGCGAGACCAAAAACAAACGCAAGCGAAGACATTCTCACATGGATTGTATCTACAGTTCTGAGTTTGACACTGGGGTGTCTGATTTCGACGCGCGGCCTCAATTCGATGGCGGCCCAGACGAGCTGGCAGGAATGGTCAGAAACAACCTCATGGAACAATTGAACCATTGGGACGAAATTGGAAGAGAAAAGTCACCACAGGATTTGCTCATTGAATATTTGCACAAGAAGATGGAAAAGGACGCGGAGCTAAATAAACTGCTTATTGAAGCTACCGAAAGAATGGCAAAGGTACAGGCTAATGCTCAAGTGCAGTCTGCGGCAATGCTGAAGAAATGTGCTTCCATGCTACGATCGGTGGATGGTAAAAGTGACGACGACGTGTCGGATGAAGATGACGATGACGATGAATTGGGCGCGTAAAATCAGATATAATAGAACACAATTTTGTAACTTTTATGACTTTAATATTTCAGTTTGTTTCATTTTTATTACCTTCCTTTGCAAACCTGTCTAACTGTTTTATACCTGATTTTGATTGACATTGACAAGTAAAATCTCACACTTTTTTATTTTATGTAGCTGCAAAGGCCATTTATTTGGCTAACATTGCGATTCCCTTCTACCCTAAACCTTACCACTTAAGCTCAAACTCCAACTCCGACATTATTTTTATATCACAATATAAGTTGTTATGTTTACACCAAACCCGATCAATGACCAGACCGCCGTTTCTCTATGTAAATAGTTAGGTCTCAAGTGCTGGGAAAACAACGACCAAAAATGATTCCATCAACGCCCGAGCGACAAAATTTAAGGCCTCCTAGCTCCATAAGCAAGACCCCTCAAACACCATATAGTAAAGTCCATCGAGCGCGTTTGATTTCATCAACATTACGGCGCGGTCCCACGACGCCACACACGACCAGGAGCCGCGTTGTAGGTGCATCCACTCCCCGAAGACGTGTAGCGAATCCACTGCTGACTTTGCGAGCGCTAAACCGGGCCATGGTGCGGCGTGACACGGTACAGGAAGCAAACGCTGTTGGTGAGAGTACTGATGCTGGTGCGAAACGTAAACGATCTGGGACGCCGGAAGTCATAGACGAAGAAGGTGATGAGGTTGTGGGAACGCCTTCGAGAAGAAGTTCGAATGGAAGTAGGACCAGTGTGTCTGGAGGAAAAGAAGTAGCGGTTGTGAAAAGATGGAGGAGTGTGAATCAATCTGGGTTGAGTGATGGGGTTCTAGATCTGAATCTGGAAAGAGAATCGGAAAGACCCGAAATGGAGGTATCTAGAGCTGGGCCAGAAGTTTCGTCTATGGAAGAAGACAGAGCTCTAGAGGTTCAGATGAATGATCGAAAACTTATGTCTTCACCAACCCGTCGGAAAACTATACTACAGCATTTAGGGTCATCGCCCGTGAGGTCAAACAAGCACGTTTCGAACGACAACTACGGTGGGGACTTCAAGATAGTTGATGTACCGGTCTTGGATATGAATATTACTTTTGATGTTCCCAATACGAGTAATGAAAGTCGAGAACTTTTTCCTCAAATACGACACGATAGGAAAAGCCAGAATGAAAGTGGTGATAGTGGCTCAAAAATAGAAGATGCGGGTCAAGAAGAGAGTCAACAGGAGTCTACACAGGAGATTGAGGATGATGAGGAGCATCGGGGTATGCAACAGAGTGTACCGGTGCAGCATGAAGAAGACGTTCAGGTTGAAGAACAATTTGCAGAAAATGAAAACGGTTCAACGGGATACGATAAAGATCACGGTATCAGAGTAAACGAAGCTGATGATTTAGATAAACAACGCAATGTGATAGAAAAAGAAGGTGAACCAGTTGAGGGTTACGATCAAACAGAGGAAAGAGATCAACTAGTTACAAGGCAAACTGAATACGCTATAGAAGAGGATCAAACAACAACTACAGAGCATCGTCAGGTAGTAATGGAGCAAAGCTACTCAGCTATTGAAGAAGATATACCTGTTTTAGAGGAAGATCAGTCACCGATGGAAAATGCCGAATCAGCTGTAGAAAAAGATCAATCTTTTGTTGAAGCCGATCAATCAGGTATCGAACCTGATCAATCGGTGATAATGGAAGATCCATCGAGTTTTGAGAAAGATCGATCGGAGCGGGAAAGTGAATATCCTGAGTATACGCGAAATCAATCAGAATTCAATGAATCGCCACAAAATAATGAACAGTCCGTTCACGATCAACAATCAAATATGGAGGTAGAGCAACCTGAGTTTTTTTCAGATGCAGTTGAGGGTTTACGGGAAACTAAGTACCCTCTTCAAGCTAGTTCACCTACCTCGGGTATTCCAAATTTCAGGTCTCGTAGCCCTAGACCGTACATACCTACTTCTCCTGCGTACCAACTTTCACCACCACCTCCGGCGGAACAATCACCACTTGCTGAACCAACAACCCATAGACCGTCATCCCCCAATCCGGAGCCCAATACCAATACTGATTTTGACGACCTTCCTAATTCAAATCCTAAAGCTGCAAACCCGTCCGCATCTAATCTTTTTCCTCAATCCCATTCTTCCCTTACCTCAACCGCAGTCACTGCTTCTAAACAGCAGCGCGCACCCACCATCCCACGGCGAGTTGTCCAAACACTCTGCAAATCAATCACCCAAAATACCCGAGGCCAAACAACCCAGTCCAAAAGTCTATCCCGCGACGCCATCACCGCAATCATGTCAGCCAGTGAGGCGTTTTTTGAGGCGGCGGCTGTTGACCTTGAAGCATATGCGATGCATTCCGGGCGGCGACAAGGACGCGGCCGTACTGGGGCAGTGGTTGAGGTTGAGGATGTTAAGCTGTTGATGAAGAGACAGAGAATTATTGAATCTGGGATTATTAGGAATGCGAGACGACTGTTTCCGCAGGAATTGGTGGATGAGATTGTGGTGGGAATGGTTGGAGAGGAAGGGAAAGATGAAGAGGAGAAGGGAAAGAAGTGAGGTGATTTGGTGTACTGTAATTTATTTTATTTACGTTTATAGATGGTAATGAATTGATGAAGTTATGTGTGCTATGTGGGGTGTATTTAAAGGATGTTGGCCTGTGCACAGAAAAGATGAAGAGGGTTTCAATCGATGTATTGATATTTTATGAGCTGCTTGTAAGGATGAGTTCCACTGAATATCTACAAGAACTACCACTATGCAAACGACATTTTCCTTTCTAACAAAATACGGATTTCAATCCCATTGAATAGGCCCTACAACTACATTTACAACCCATTTGCCGTTCATATTTGTTAATGTCTTATTCAAAATAATTTTTTTATTTTTGTTTCTGGTATATTTTTTTTTGAAAAACACAATGACCAAAACTATCCACCACTTTGGAATTGACTCAGCTCAGGCAGGCCACAATAAATAAAGATTAACCCTTGTACCGTCCCTTAAAAATAGAAAAATTTTAAAACCTAATCGTGAAAGTTTTGAGATTTGAATTGCGATTTTTGAAGTGTGGTTGTGGTTGGCTAATCGGCTCTGATGGATGGGTGGGATTGAACGTGGGGGTAAGAAAAGCTGGGGGTGTTGATGGGTTATGGCTTGTGGATCGGGACTCGGGATGAAGGAATTTGGGGGGTCTTATTACTGTTGTGATGAAAGAAATGGGTGAGATTGGTTCTGTATGATTAGAATCTTTTTATGATGTAAATTTTTTGCTTTTGAAGCTTGCCTTTTGTTGCATTTTTATGGTATGAACGGTAGATTGTGATGATGATATTTTATGATTAAAAATTATAAAAAAAATGTGTGTATAAACATAACATAACATAACAAAACATAACGAATTAAAACAAATAAAACAATGACAAACATAAATCAATAACTAGAAAAACAGAATATTCAAACAATAATAATTCTGCTATTTCTTTCTTCATTTTCTTTTCTATCTTTATTATTCACAAATTCCCAATTTCCACTTTCTGGGGTTTTCATATATTCTATTCAAAGGCTCTTGTTGTTCTCATATTCTTGTCTTTCACACGAAATAAATCCCTTCTCTAATGTAGGTAATACTTTGATTCATCCAACCTGAAATGCTTTCCCTTGACCAAAGACACTACAAACCCAGGAATCTTAAACCCTCCCAATCCCGACTGGCCGACCCCTCCCTTCTTCGAGATCGGCACGTAGTACGTTATATTTGACGGTTTGTACGGTCTAAGCGGGTACGACTCATGATGATTTTCCGCCTCCAGATGGTTTTTAGGCGTCAGCATGTCGTGGATTAGCGTCACCCGCAATGTAAATTTCTGGTTATCCGACATGTCAGCAATGGTCTGCGAGCTGCCAGAGACTAAGTCACCAATCACGTAGATGTCTTGGTACGGGTTGTTGTTGGCCAGACGGAGGTATGGGTCGGTCAGAACGTAGCCGTTGGAGTCAAGACACGTGTGCGGCAGGTATGAGGAGTTGGGAATGTTGCCCGTTGTGGGGATGTAGCAGTCGAAGGCTTCTTTGTACCCGTTCTCAAATGCGACAACGGTACGCTGGATTGGCTTTGGAGGGAGCTGGATTGGCGACGATGGCGAGGATACAGGAGAGTAGCATGAGGAGGGGGAGGAGGAGTGGTGGGTGGTGGCGGTTGTGATGGTGGGTGTGATGGGAGCTGAGATGTAGGAGCTTGATCGGGTCGATGATGTGGGAGAAGATAGTTGGAATCGTCTTTTTATATTGCCAATTGACTTTCTATGTTTCGGGGAAGAAGGTGGTGATGACAATGATGAAGCTAGTTTCCTAGGCGGATCAAGATGGTGATTCTGCGTTGTTTGCCCGTAGCCAGTGCCGTTGGTATGAGTTGTATTAATATTGGTGGTATCCGAGATATTGGTGATAACATTTTGGGCGTGAGGCTTTTCTCTATATGCAGAAATAGCTCTTGAATTAATAACAGTTTCAACTCCGAGGTTTTTTAGTTTCAGTATAGCCTCATCTGCTATTTTATGCTTGAGACGTTCCAAGGTCCCGTCAAAGGCCGAATAGAGCTGAATTTTTTTAGTTTTGCCGTACTTGTACCCCAGTTCACCAGCCAGTTCTACGCCGACACCGCCGGCTCCCACAATGCAAATGGAGCTCGCGGCGTCTGTAGATTCCTGTAATTCGCGAAGGGCGGTTTTGGTCAGTTCGGAGGACCCGTTAAGTTTGAACGCTGGCGAAGAGGAGGAGGCGCCTGTGGCGAGGATGAGCTTGTCAAAGGGGATGGTGTGACAGAAGAAATCGTCAGAGTTTGAAGAATTCCCGTCGTCTGTTAGTTTTAAGTAGGTCAGGGAGTTGGATAAACTGTCGATGGAGACGACTTTTCCTTGGATGACTTCAAGCACGTGTGGTTGGGTATCTTTTGGAGTTGGAGGCAGGTGCTGGCGCATTGATTCTTCCAGTGGGTAAAAGACTTGGTGGATATGGTGTTTCATGAGGTCTGGTTCAGCAATGAGTCTGACGGCTGCAACGTTCCAGTAGGCTTCTCTGTTGGGAGCTATGACGGTGATTTTTGCGCGGAAGGTTTTTTTCTTTTTGATGATTTCGGGAATGACATGTTTGCAGATTTGCTTTACACTTGATAGGGCGGCGTAGGAACCGCCGGCTACTACGAAGTTGTAGAGGGGGAAAGAGGTGCTTGAGACTGAGATTGATTTTTGTCTGTTGAACTGCTTTGAGGTTTGGTGCTGGTGATGTTGGGTGTTGTTTGTGGTAGTGGTGGTGATATTGTTGTTGAAACCGTGAGAAGCTGTGGTGGTAGATGAGTGTGTATTTGCACGAGACCTTTGGCTTGTCGAATGCATTGGTGCGAAAGAATGCTGGTGTGTTTCGATAGAAGTGTCGCTTGACTCTGAGTAGACAGATGTTGAAGAAGAAACAAAACTGTTAGTCATAACTTTTTATTTTGTGTACGTGTGTGGATATCTACAAAGTTCGAACGAGTAAGAGTGGCAGTTTGAGAAAGCAGTAATTGATAATAGTATTTTTTTTTCTTTCTTTTCTCCAGATTCTGTTCAGAAAATGAATGGCTCTCTCGATGGTATTATAAGGGGAAAAAAGGAGAGAAGGAAGAAAGAATTGAGAACAAAAAGATCTATGAAAAAAGATGTTGTTATATTGATACGATCGATTTCTATTTGAGGATTCCGAAGTTGAAAAAAATAAATTTCTATGAAGAAAATTTTCATGATTTTTTTAATTTTTTATTTTTTTACGTTCGGACGAGAATGTTTTTGTAGTACCTATCCTTTTCAACTGTCAGTATGGGCAAATCAATAGAAGATGAATCTGTCCAATTTCCTCACTGTAAAAACATAATTAAAAAAAAGAAATCTGACAATTATGGTAATCCATTACCGTCATCACACAATGTCAACAACCAAAAACTTGCCAAATAAGGAGATTGAGCAGATACACAAGACCAGCAAATCCATCACCGATGTCGATAAATGTCGTTTCAACGGTGGACTTTGCGTCCTCTTCGGTTACAATTTTATTTGGTACACGCGTAAGCAAAAAAATAAAACTGATATGGGCTTTATGGTTTTGCCAGCTATTGGTATATTTTTTTTCTATTTTGAATAAGTGTAGAATAAAAGTATTTGCAACGAGCTCGAATATGTATGAGCAGCTTCTTAAACATGAGATTTTTGTTAGCTGGTCATATACACAACCAAAAACAATGATTTTACACAGAAAAACTGGGCTTAATTGTTATCGTGAATATTGTTATATTAATTGTTTTCTACTCAGACTCGATTTGATTTATGTGCATGTCAGAAAAACAAGAAAAAAAGAAAATATCAATTTATTTTCCAGCTTCTGCATTAGCGCTGCGCTATGAGGTGATGTTTTTTTCTCTCTCTCTTCAACATCCCAAGAGAAATCTAATAATTACTTTTATTTTACCAACTCTACAACAGAGGCAGAACCGAACCGAACTGAATAAATAAATAAAAACCAGTTTTCCCTTCCCCCCTGTTCCGAATTGACCAATTTATTTGCTTTCTGTATTACCTTTTTTTTCTCTTTGAAATGCTTTACTTTTGTTTTTGGAGAGTTATTTCAAGGTTGAATGACATGTAGACAGTTTAGTTGTAATGACATTTTCACTGTTGTTGTCAAACATTATATAGGTTGGATTTACTTTTTTTTTTTTTTGAAAATTTCAAGATGGAAAAAGAAAAGAAACAGGGGTACGATTATTCCAAAAAAACTCTTTCCCTTTCCCTGTTTCTTTTCCTGCGCACACTAATATCGTCATGTTATTGCCAATTCCGTTCCAATTCCAATTCCAGTTCTTTGACAATATAATTAATGCAAACTACTATCAAAAATCATATACTGTATGTTAAAAATACTTTCCGAAGAAGTTTAAACAATATAGATTAGCGTTAGTGATTGAAAGTGATTGAGCGGTTAGTGGGGAAGTTTACTGTAGCGTCGGTGGAGGTGTAGTATCTCAATTATGGTCTGATGTGGTAGATTCGTGGAGATCTGGATTGAACTGAATGTGAGAAAGGGCTTTTTAAAAATGGGGTTGTATACTATGTTATAATTGGGGAAGTGGCCCTTAGATTGTTTGTTCATATTTTTAATTGCCAATAATTGGACTTTATCTATGAGACTATGACATTGACAGCTTTTTGCAGAAACGAAACTGACGTTGAAATGATACGACTGTATTAAGAACGACTTATGTGTCCTCACATCACAACTTTCATTGAAGAATAAAAATATCTAATAAGTATTAATCACCCACACGCGTACCTATCAAACTAATGTTTTCATTCACAAATAGACGGATTTCCAAGTAGACTCCCATACTAAAATCATACACTCAAACCCAGCCCAAATTTACACCTACCACCTCAACCAGCAAAAAATAATTTACACCACTCACCTTCCGTATCAATCAGATCCCCACAGAAAATTACCCTTTTTCATCGCCATGCTGCTACAGGATGTTCATAGTGTACATACTGCACTGTACGATTACACCTAAGACTTAATCGTGGCTCGGTACATCTGTATACTCACTACCATACTGGCTATCAAGTTATCGATTCGGACTCTATCGGTGGTTTGATTGGAACTCCGGTTTAGTGTGGAAGAGGGATTTGAGCCGGATTGATGTTCGGGTGTTCGTATACTGTATATTGTTATATACCTTGAGCTTTTTGGAAAAGGTTACAAATTGAAAAATATTATGATGGAAATTAACAGCGATGGGGGTATGCCTATAAAAATATCCATTGAGACATCAAACATCACCATCTTAATAGATATTATGCAGTAGAGGGTATTAATCCAGACAATAAGTTTACTTACTCTCAGCTAGTAAATGCATCTCACATGAAAAGATTCAATCAATGCAATTGCCATCATTCCAACAACGTCAACAGTAAATATTTGAGTGTTACCTATACCAACCAATACTAAACAAAAGAAGACCACACCTAATGACTCAAAATTGTAGACTTTATAGATTTTAATACCGGCACTTTTACAAAAGAACAAAACTGTAATGTTTGAAGAGATATCTTGCGGTGAATGTGGCAGCAGCCTTAGTGATATATCAAGATTTTCTACTTTTTTGAACAAGCACTTTCAATAGCTTTTGTAAGTTGAGCTTATGCCAAAGATAGGAAGTTTTTTGATAAAACAATACTAAATAAGTTGATTATTGAATGATCAAGTTTCTCAGAAGAGGCTAGTGAGTAGGGAAAACTTGTTGTGCATTGTGTATATCCTGTATCCGCACTAATGGTAGAATCATATTTGAATTTGGACTGAATTAGTTTTAAAAAGCGGGTTGAATAAGAATTTAAATTATTTACTGGCTATTCAAACTGTTTCGCTATAGAAAGACAATCACGAAAGAAACAACACAATAAGTGAAAGTCGATATAATAACTGCTTATTTTTTGTTTTTGAGCCCTCAGTTATGTTTTTTGATCAGTAATTGCCCAAGTTGCCAATCTAATTATCTGGTATACAGCTTATTTATTGACTTCGGGCAACTATTTATATGAAGTGATTTTTTCGTTACTACAAACTACAAAACAAAACTTGATAATGTTTTACTGAAATCATGGCTTCGATTGCTATTTCACTTTCAAATCTTTAATGAATTCAGATAATGTTCTCTCTAGCTTAAAAAAAAAAAAAAAAAAAAAAAAAAAAAAATTCTGGAAAACTGTGGCTAAAAGCTCATTTAAATTTAACTAAGCAGCAGTTTTGCTAATCATTCAAAAATACAAACATGTCTGCAAAATCCATTAACATGAATCATAGTTTAAAGCAAAACCGGGTGCTAAATGGCACAATATGATGTGGCATACCTGCTTCAATTATGGTACCCTTCTAAAAGATGTTTATTCTTTCTGCTGGCAGGTTTTTCAGAAACACCATATTGTACAAGTGAGAACAAGGCATAACTAGTCAACTCCGAGCACATCAAAAGTATAGATATTTGATGTACCGATTTTGGTTTTTGAAAGGTCTCTTTTCTATAGTTACAAGAAATTGGTTCCTTTCTAAAACATGATCCAGCTCATAAAACCTATCAACCCAATATGTATACCTTATTTAGCTAGGTTTCAAAAATCTGGACTCTTGAAACCCTCCAAGTTTACGAACCCGGTTCTTATTGGAAATTCAAAAGTCAGCTATATGTACGGTAATTAAATTTTCCTGTCTACCTTCCATACTCCCTGCAACTTGGACTCAAACGATAACAACCAAAGCTTTAGTGTGGAGTGCTGTGCTGCATAGTCCTTTTGATCTGTTAACAGGTTCAAAAGATCAAATCGGAGTTCACAAATTGTAAGCTGTACAAATACAATGGTTCTCACAGCCTATTTCGTGCCCATAAATTTATTCAAAATTGCAGAAACACCAACCCATGGCTGTGATCTTCATAAAGTTGCAGGTCGTATCCACCGCGCTGACCAGAACCCTTTTGAAAAAAAATGTGTCTTAAATTATTCAAAAATAAGTACAGTACACCATGTTGAAGTGTACATCTGTTTGCGTACAGTACATGGTCCAAGCTTTGAGTGTGGTATTGGACAGGCGGGCTCGTTTGTAAAGACAAGAATGTAAGGAAAAAAGTTCCGTCAGTGATTTTACTTGGAACTGAATATAAATACTGTGGGATTGTTTAAGTGTTGACGTGTTTTTAGTTTAAACAATATTTGAGTTAATTCTCCAATCCTTAGCTCTCTTTTTTCAATAGATGTTCCTTTGTTAAGGCCGTTGAGAAGAGAAGAAGGTATTTTTTGGTTCATAGGCCTACTTTAGACAGCTTATTAGTTAATTCAATCACAAGTCAAAATACAGATACTGTCACTAGCCGCGTACCTTAGGTGCTAATTGGCAATTCTACAAAGCCAAAAAGTATTATTGTCACTTGTATCGTTATTGTAAATTTACAATTCGCTAATATAAAGTGTATGTTGAACTCCAAAAGAACAATGTCCAGATCAAGACTACTTCCAAAGATTCTATAACTTTCAGATCCCAGAAGGAGGTGTGCTCAAATGTAATTTATATATGTAAAGCTTTTGAGTTGATACGTTTGTAACACACTTACATTCAGCTGGCTTTGGAAACTTGTTTTATACGTAAAATACCAGCTTTATCGAAGAATATAAAAACCAACTGAAAACACCATACGTCTATATATGCTATGTATGAATCCTATAGACACTTATACCAGTATCTCATTATTCCTAAGCTTTATTAGCCCACAGTTTCGTTCTGCTAACAACAAAAGTGGTATAAATTTCAAGGAGGGAAAAGATGTAGCAGTATACAGTACGGACAGTGTTCACAAGAAAGCCACTGTGTCTATTGAAAACAAGGCACAGAATAAGTTAAATTATGTATTCATCATTGACTGAATCATTGACATGAAGATCGCAATGGCCTGTACAAACACACATGTTTGCATAAACAGTTTCTACGTACAATAGACGAGTATTCAAGTATACGGACCTATTGACCTATTCTTATCTCACCCATAACAAAAAAGAGAAAGAAGATAATAATCATGCCTTTTTTCAATAGATTATTTTGATCAACATCTGGGAAAGCAGTTCAGCACATGAGCGCATTAACATGGTAAAAATGTTTTACCATCATTGTTGAAATGCACCAGTGTTGGAAAGAGATATCAACAAAGGTATTCTAGACTCAAGGGACGCTTTGGATCTACAATAAAAAAGTTCTTCTGCAGTTGAATATATTTATACTCTAAGGTCTGAAGGGTGATCTACTCAAGGATACTTCGCAGAAAGCTAGGGTCAACTATTATAGTGTATAATCAATGTATAAGTCTGCAAATAATATTTGCTGGTTGAAGTCATATTTCATCTCTATTTTGGATGACCTACCAGATGTACTAGCAAAATCAACAAATGCTGGCCTAAGAACAGTTTGATAGGAGCAGTTCTATTATTACAGGACCATGATTATTTAACAGCATAAAAAATGATAAAATTACTGTAAATTTTTACAAGTTATTCGGCTAGTAGTAAACAGAAATAATGACAGTGTATGTGATTTGGTACAAAGAGACCTAGAAGGTGGTTCCACTTTTAGATTGAGCATTATCAGATCGACAGTGTATCGTCAATCTGGATCAGCAGGCAAGAAGTGATTGAGCACATGGATACTTGAGACAGCTTCGTAATTTGTTTCTGCACATTCGTTTGCGGAGCGACAATCGTCAAGTGTAAAAAATCTGGATATACATCTACTGTGCGAGTTTAGAGTACAAGTTTATACTTGGATTGGATACTATGTGAAAAGACAATCTATGGATTGAACTGCAATACCGCATATAAAGCAAACTGAGATAAAGGTTAGCGTCAGATAGGGTATCGAAGTTGATGCACAGAAAAGATAATATACACAAATAATGCTTTTATTTTGAACTCGTGAACCAAAATAAGACAGATTGTGTCACTAACATCCTGTTTAATCTCAGATTATTTTGAATTAGCAGAATGGTACTTGACGAGTAATAATATACTCACACTGAGTCCACAGGAAGTGACCTAAGATATTTAGAAAGATTCTAACATTACAACTTCGTATTTGAGCACAATACCACCAGTCTTAGCGCTTGTGCCATATACTCTAAGCTCGAAAGTTCAATAAACATCTCATCACAAATACTGTAGATACCGCACTACGTCAAAAGTAGACTGATCTGAGCTGGTACTGACTGACCCTAACACAACCCAGATTTTCTTTACCTGGGCCAATCAGTTAGCTGATAAACGCCCATTCCAAACTAAACCAACGTTACCTGCACTCTCTCTACCAACACTAAAATACGCAATAAGCCAAACCGCAATAAGCCAAACCCTTTCCCTCTCATACTGCCCGTATCAAATCTCTCCCACATACAAAAATCTCTGTATTCGTTATTATCACACGCGATAAACTTATCCAACATCTTCTTGAATCAAATCTATTTCTTTCTTCCCTCACACCAACTCAATTTATTTTGTATTCGAAGCGCGTCCACTCACTAAACTGTTCAGTTGAATTCTATCCAAGAAGTCCAGAATAACAATCAAACAATAACGCGACCAGAGATCAATCCATTTTTTTTATCACTCAAGAAATAGCAAACACCTATAAAACATACACAAAGAAATCACCATGTCTCATTTAGTTCTTTTAACAACCAAGATCCTTGGTGTTGCTACAATCGGTGCTCTTGCCGTTTCCAAAGCTCCATCCGATCTTTTACCATCACCTTCTACAGCAACGACCTCCGACAATGCCAAATCTACACTCAAGAGCACCCGACAATTCGCTCCCCAACTTGGCATAGTAAGCGCCGTCTTACTCGGTGCCCCAATGGCCATTCAGAACCATCCCTACCTTGGGTACTCTCTAGTCCTCCTTGGCGCCTCTTTCTTAAGTGGCAACGGCAGCTTCGGTGGTAAAACAAAGTCAGCTAAGAAGCCTCTTGGCGACGAAGAATTACAATTACAAGAGCCCCAACCGGTGGCGAATCAAAAGAAGGAGCCGGAGTTGAGTGAAAGTGTTGTTGACATTAAGAGAGAAGACTACACAGTTGTTGATATTGATGTGGTTGAGTCCGTTGGTGACAACAAATCGAAGGAGAAGGAAGTTCCTGTTGCTGGTGGTGGCGACAGCGAAAGTAAGAAAGAGGACGAAAAGGATGACAGAATTGCGTTTGGATTGTTGTGTGCATCGTTTGTTATTGGTGTTGTGGGTGTTGTTGGTGAAGTTGCTTTTGGATTTTAATCGGGGGGTGTTATCTGAGAAGGACTTTGACAGCAAACTAGGCTTTTTTTGTTGAGCTTTTACTACTGTTGCAATTTGCAGTTAATGCTATTCCCTTCTCTTTTTATGCCTCTGTTTTTTTATTTTCTGATTCTTTACAATTATATACCTATATACGATTCTACTTTTTATTAATTATTTGCTGCAATGATTCTATTTCTTAGGTTGTACAGATATTGTCTTAAAAAGTTGATGGCTGAGGTGTGTCATTGTGTTCTCGCAAATTGATATAGCTACTTGAGAAAAGCTATAACTTGTCTGTACAAAGGACTTTAGTACGAAGTTGTGCGTATTCTGATCAATAGACTTTTTTGTTTGTTTTCGTTTTCTATCGTTGAATTCTCAATTGTGTGTGATCTATGCAAGAACAAAACAATACAATACAGAAGGTGTCCCCCAGCCGTGTTTATACCAGAAATTAGCTTAGTGTGAAATTTCCGTATTCAATACTTGTCTATTGAACAACGCTCGCCTAAATGAATATAGGAGAATCTGGTCCATGAGTATTAGTACCTTGCCATCATGCTGTCAAGCCCAGTAGCCGGGAACTCGTAGCAAACCTTCAAGTTGGTGGAGGTAAACATAGGTATGGTTTTGAACTTTTGAATTTTGGTACAGATTAAAATAGATTTGGTTCTATTTTATTGAACTTTTTAGGTAGCAGCATCGGATGAGTTGCACAGTTCTTCATGAATTGTAGGTGTACTGTAGTTTTATCCAATGGAAGAAGTCTTACTAGAAAAATACAGACGAGATTTGATAATTATTGCCCCATTAAAAGATACCAGAGTGTCAGAGATTTTGGAAAGTAAAAAGACCGCTTTTACTAGATTATTTAAGAGCCATTAATGTTTGTTCTGATAGAACTAATGTGGCACATAATAGCATAACTGGAAATGCTTGTTATCTCCATCCCAGATGAAATTATATGAGACTGTAGTATATGTTGCGATGCTAGTACATTTCCGACCGTCTTATTGGAAAGGTCAAGAACCTCCTGTTTACATTCTTGCTATGTAAATATATTCCTTCTTTGATAAGTTCTCAGCATCCTTATCTCGCTAACTAGTTGAGCCATGTACAGTATGAGCTAGTTACACTAAATTTCAATGGATTGTAAGTATGGTGTCTTAGCCAGTTACTTTTAATTTTTGTTGAAAGGCTATAAAACCAGAGGTGCTTTTTGGCTACTTTTTGCTTTTACAGGTCTGGATTTAGTTACTGCTTTTTCTTGTATTTTCAGGGTGTGTACAGTTATAGTCTGACCTTCTTATTGCATGAAAATATGATTTTTGTCACTCATATAGGATCAGGGCACTTGAAAGGCTGTAATTTAATGTAGTTCAAGTGTTGCTTTGACCTTTTTTGTGGCATCTCTCATGTTTGCGGATGTTGAATTCAGAATGTACTTAACACAGTACCCCCCTTACAAGGACTTCTCAAAAATTTTATGTACCAGTAAATGGTAAGAAGAAAATAACAATATGGCCAATCAGAAATAATGCTACAACAAAATAAACTGCTTTTGGCTGATTATTATATAATATTTAAGATAATAAATCTACTTTACCCCATCGTTTTCTAGAGCTCAGGAAGTTAAAGCTCTAATAAAGTACCAAAGAAAAGTTGTTTTGTTTTTACGATTTGTTGACTTTCCTTGAAGACGTTACTAAAGCTCACAGGACAATGACTATAATCTGTATTCTTGCTTTTTATATTTCAATGGTGTGCATTATATTTTGGCTAGTCTTTTACTCCTATTCCATATTCCCATGTTTTATGGTCGGAGAGCAGTGGTCAATATAGTTCTACAAAAAGTTATAAAGTAACAAACAGCAAGATGAGTTGTAAGTGCCAAAAAAGTTGAAATTAGACAAAGATTAATAGGGTCATATAAAGATGTGGTAACCATCCTGATGAAGAAGAGCTTCAAAGACCTAAGTTTGTTTAAACGTAAAAGAGATGTGAAAATATTGCTACAATAGTTACCACTATCAATATAACAGTAGAAGGTTCATAATGCTGAAAAAGGCCATAACTTAAACATGATGTGTAAAAATATACCGATAGAAGTGTACATTTGATTTCACTGGCTGGCTCAAAACTAGTATCAAAGACCTGTTTTCTTTGTCTGTATATTCATATATTTATACACTACAGAGCGTCTAGTCCAGAAAAGAAAGAAAAAAATTGGTATTGAGAATGTTTGATGTGTGCACAAAAATTTCGAATATAGCATGCCCATAAATAACAGTCCCAAAATAGCTACAGTACATGTGTGACTAAGCATTTTCTTAAACAGAAAAATAGCAGACAATTTTTAATGCAGGTACAAAAAAGCATAAACTTGAAAACAGCTTTTTAGCTGATCATCGAAAAGATATAAAAAAAGATTATCATCATAAAAAAAGTTATGTCTCTAACACAATTCTTGTTTTTTCCTCACCAAAAAATAGATGAGTTCCAGTGGAGTCTAGATCGTACAGTATATGTAGAGAAATCAGATAGATAACTGGCATGTTGAGGCCATGTACCTGAAACAATTTTGATATCTCGAAATTCATGTGTCAAAAAAGTTTTTGATTCTCCATCAAAATGCATTTGTTTCGAAGCTGAGCCGGCCAACGTTTTTAAGAGGTCAAGTTTCATCTGAATTTTTGGATATTAGCAAGTAAGAAGTAAAGATCTTTTTAATGCAACCTCTTTATTTTTAATCTCTAATTTACTTGAGACAATACGGGTAAGGTAGCAAAAATGACAATATATTAATCAAAATTAAGAATAAAAAACACAAATAAGCGACGGAAACACAATCAATGTGTGTGTATGTATGTAAATGATTTGGTAATATGGCAAAAACAAAACTGTCTTTTTGTATATCACTGCTTAACCCTGAAAAGCAGATGTGCATTGGAGGAATTTTTCATATTGCAAGCTGAATTTAAACGGTGACCTTCAAGGACCGCGTATTTTCATGGTGGATTCTAGAAGGCGAGCAAGGGCCTTGTAATCTTGTATACACGTAGTTAGATCCAGAAGATTTAGGCTGATCGTCAAGGGCTTTCTTAGCCTGTTGCAGGTTTTTAATGACCCAAATAATTTTGCCGTCTTTTATACGAAAGTTAAAAGTCGCCGCAGGGCTTAGCATAATCGTATCGAGTTTGTATTCTGGCTCGGTCAAATTGGATTTGGACGTGCGGCGGGTGGATCGCTTTAGAACGGGTTTGGGTGTGGATAGGGGTTTGGCTAGTTTGAAGGAGTTGACGAGAAATCTAAGCCTGGGGAGTGAAGAGTCTGCTTGTTTGGCTTTCTTGGAGGAGGACCTGGTTTTGCGTTGTAGTTGTGTGATAGCCATTTTCTATTAGTGTGTGGGATATATTTAACAGAATATAAAAGTATTGCAAGAAGCAAGAATTTAGTTATTAACAAGGTAGTAAGAAGTTTAGTATAGTAGCAAAGATGTAGAATATATATTAATATGGTAGAGAATAAGTAAAAGAAGAGAAAGAAAGAAAAAATAATTAAAGGAAAATAAGAGAGATATATATTGGATTTTTTCATGTTACAATAGATCGTGTTATACTTTTTAACGGAAGATTTTTCACAAGATGTACTCAAGACTGCAGATATCTTTGGCAAGAAAAATCGAGATGAGGTAAAGGGTGTATTTCAGATAAATACTGTTTAATGCAAATATTTTACTTTTGCTGAAATGAAAATTGGTTACAGACTAATCAATCTACAACAGCCATGTCTTTTTTTATTAGACACATTAGATCTAATACAAATTTTGCACCAAGCTTTCACAGATTGACAAAAACTGGCAATGGAAAAGTGTTGTAGCCGTAAAGATGTTATCGGGACAAAATTAAGTGTTAAGATAGTTTCATTACGGCTAGAAGTATAAAGGTAGTGGCTGAAATGAGGTTGTTTGATCTGTTTTTTGATACCGTTGTTTTGACGTCTGACCTAGAATTAGAAAAAAAGCTATGCTATCAAAGAGTTATCATTAAGTACTGCACCTTTTGTAAATCAGTTTTACCCATGTTTGACAGCTCACAAAAAACCACTCACTTTTCATAACTTTGGCTAATCCAACCATTTCGTTTACTCTTCCATTCACAACTTAGCACGTCAAACCTCTCAAAATAAAATGGCTAAAACGGTATTGACACAAGTTTGTTTTGTAAAAGCAAAAATTCGTTTCTTGTGATACGCTATGGGACCAGCCATGCAGTGTGACAAATTTCAAACTTTTTGTATGATAGGCTCGTCTGTTTAAGTAGATTTTGTGGTGATCTCAAATCGCCGTTTTATAAAACAGATCACCTTTTTCTAGATTTGTTCCAACAATTTATGCTGAATTGAAACGTTTGTGTATTAACATCTTGGGCAACAAGATGAAGAATTATTGAAATGGCTGATATATACAGTACAACATATCATATCTTTTTTGCTGGTAGATCAAAACAAAAATATATAGATATACAGAAGCTGTACTAAAGTAACAATCTTCTGATGCTGCCGAATATATCTAGACGACTATGTTAAATGGATAACTACGAAACTTTCAATTGTTGAAGTCTAGCTTATGAGATGTAAAACATAAAGAAATATGCTACTGGTCCAGCTGCGAGTGCCGGAAGCAATACTAATGCTCCTCCTAAGAAGAAAAGTGCTCTAATTCAAATAAATGAAAGGTTTGAGAGAGATGCAAGTGTACCTAGTCTACAGAAAACGAGATAAAAGGTGTTTTATAGTCATTATGCAAAATTGAGCACCAATCAGTTATACTGTGCGCATAAAAACAAACAATAAAGTTGTTCGTGATAGAACTTGGGGTTTACGTTATAAATTTAGCACCTAAATTTTGTAAAATAAACCGAGCTACAGCTTTGGCTACAATTTCCTTATTTGGTATTTCTCCAGATTGAGAATTCAAAATTTTTTGCCGTGCCCACCCGCTAAAGCACTTCAACAAGATCTACTAAGTATAAGCCACGCTTCATCTTTCAAATTGATGCGATAGAATTTGTCCATTGCTTTCAAGCTCACAACATGATTGAATCATGTTCTACCATCATATAGATTATAGATCTTCCAGAAACTCATCCAAAGATATAGTTTTCAAGTTTAAGTCACATAAACTCATTCTTTAAGTCCTACACTGTACAGCACTTCCAAAAGAGCAATGCTTCATCCTGCTTTCTAGTAAAACTGTCAAAAGTTAATTACATCTCATACCCACAAAACGTTTATCAAGCTGACATTATACCAATCTCAAATGCCACGCCGTACAAGCGTACTGTACGTGTTGAGATGTTTTTAGGCCCCGGCGAAAGATAAACGATCAATATAAAAATGTAAGCGACGTCGGCGGCTCAATACATTGGGAACAAGGCCAGAAAATGTGGCCGAGGAAACCCCCAACCCACCCTTCGGGGCACTTGGAACACAACGAAAAGTGATTCTCCCCCCTCCGTCTCAATCCTTTTAAAGTTCTCAAGTCAGCTTTCGCACCATTCAATCCTGTTATGTAGATTACTAGTCTATCTGGTAGCCATTGAAAATGGCCTTTAGTCCCCAGCACTCATTCATACTGAGAGTCATTTGGAAACGGTAACCTTGATTGATTCCTTGTCCTCTGTTCCCCCAGTCACTTCTTTTCGTACTGACATGACGTAATCTTGAAAATTACCTGATTGGTTCATATGATAGCCGGCCCAAGTAGCTCCAACTTTATCAGACAGAAATTACACTGAAATTTCCCCATATAAGAATCCAATTATTTTTCCCTTTTTTATTGCTAGTTGTTATTATTTCTTACTTTCTTTTAGTTTCAATACATACATCAATTGACATATCAACTAACAATGCCCTTCTATTCTAAAGCCGCTGAGAGATTGTCTGGCAAAACCGTTCTGATCACCGGTGCTTCCGCTGGTATCGGTCAACAAACCGCCGTCGAACTGGCCGAAACCGTCGGTTCTGAGCCCTTGAAACTTATTTTAACCGCCAGAAGAGTCGACAGACTTGAGAAGCTCAAGTCGACCATTGAATCTAAATACCCCTCAGTAAAGGTCCTCAGCATCGCATTGGACGTCAGCAAAAGCGCAGAGATCCCCAACTTTGTCGCAAACTTGCCCAAAGAGTTCAGCGAGGTTGACGTTCTCATCAACAACGCCGGTATGGTGTTTGGCGTCGAAAAGGTCGGTGAAATTGCACAGGCCGATATCGAAGTCATGTTCAACACCAATGTTCTGGGTATGATTGCTTTGACACAGGCAATTGTCGTCGGCATGAAGGAGCGAGGAAGAGGTGATATTGTCAACTTGGGCTCAATCGCCGGAAGAGATCCTTATCCTGGTGGAGCAATCTACTGCGCGACCAAGGCCGCTTTGAGATCGTTCTCTCACTCGTTGCGAAAGGAGCTGATCGCAACTAGACTCAGAGTTATCGAAGTTGACCCCGGTGCAGTTGAAACTGAGTTCAGCGTGGTCAGATACAGAGGTGATAAGAGTGCCGCTGATAAGGTTTACGAAGGAACTGAGCCTTTGGTCGCCGAAGATATCGCCGAAATGATTGTGTTTGCACTTACCAGAAGAGAAAACTTTGTCGTTGCTGAAACTTTGGTGTTCCCATCCCACCAAGCTTCTGCTTCCCACATTCACCGTAATAAATAATCTGCAATTGATATTATCTGTGGTCATATATGCTAACGAGCTCTATATAGGTTCTAAAATATAATGAGGACTTTATGAATTTTTGTTGACTTCTATATCGAATTGGTTAAAT
Source organism: Geotrichum australiense (assembly GCA_030563945.1). Lineage (NCBI taxonomy): Eukaryota > Fungi > Ascomycota > Dipodascomycetes > Dipodascales > Dipodascaceae > Geotrichum > Geotrichum australiense. The sequence continues at coordinate 13,229 of JAJMKR010000032.1, read as the reverse complement.
GTAGAGATGCTTTGATGCAACTATTCGTTTATGTGACCTGTATAATATTATGTTCATTTCTGTTTCTTCACCACTAGTACTTCCTTTTGATAAAGTTCAAAACCACCTGGTTGAACTTGCTTACATTGTCCAAATACACATGGTGCCCAGCATTATTAATAACATGGAACTCAGCGTATATTTTCTTCTCCTTCATAATCTTTGTAGCCAACATCCCCGACGGCGCATGCATCCAATCATGATCACCATAAATCCACACACTCGGGCACTTCAGCTTTTCTCCAACCCTCTCCACAATGGGCATTCTCGCCAGCGCTCCCGGCGCTAACAGCCGCGTTATCGCATGCTCTCCACTCGCCTTCGCGACCGTAGTTTTGTACGCGTACAAATGCAGCGCCTGCTTCTCGGCATCCGAGTAGTTGTTGAACCGCCAGTACGACCACCGCGAAATCAGCTTAGGCCCAAAAATTGTTGACCCGCGAATGATGTTGAGTGGAGAGATGTGGTTGTTCCAGAGATAGGTCAAGTACTTGTTGTTGGACCTGCGCGGTGGCTCGATTTCCGGGTTGGCAATTTCTTCTTCAAGTGAGGGTTCGGGGGTGGAGTCTGGTGCAGACTTGGAAGGTTGTGTGTCGGTTGAAGGGAATAGAGAGGTTAGCGAACGGTCGTCTAGGTCTTTTGTGTAGCCCTTCTCGACACCTGCTGGTGACACCATGACCAGTTTTTCAACGTGATCTGGGTACTTGAATGCATACGCAGCAGCCAGGTAACCACCCATAGAATGTCCCAGCAACGTAAATTTATCAAGCGCCCGTTCTTTTCTCCACGCCTCAAGACTTTCTACAAACCAATTTTCGGTCTCGTTCGCCACCTTGTTGACGTGAGTTTCCGGGTCGGTTTCCGACAGGTCCGTTGACTTGATGGCGAATTTGGGACGCGCACTTAAACCGTATCCCAGCCAGTCGAGGGCGTAGATGTTCCAGTCGTTAATTCCTGCTTGGATACCGTCAAAGTTGTGACTGTAGAATGCAAGGCCTGCGCCGTATCCGTGCATCATTACCAGAGTCTTGCCTGACTTCCGGGCGGCTTCAAAATCGACTTGGTTCTTTTGGGTTATGCTGTATTCGTGGATATGAAGAGGCTTGTTGGTGTTAACGAAAGATTTGTCGACGGTTATGGGGACATCTTGAATGGCGGTTACGATATTAGGTGGTGGTTTCTTTTCGAGCTCGGAGAATGACAGTACTCGGCGTTCGGCTTCTGCTTGAGACGGTGAATAGAGGTATTGACAAACAGACTCCTTGTATGACAAGGTAGGAGTTGAAGTATGCTGTTCTTTATGGTCCGCGTCGACTGAAGCTGTAGTCATGTTTATGATGATGATAAAAATTACAAAAGATAAAGAAAGTAAAAACATTTATGAAAGATAAAAATTGCAACACTGAAATACCGCTGTATATAAATTCAAATGCTCCGGATCGGGTTTGAACAGATTCCGACTAATTGCAAATCCTATAATACCATTACAACGCACGACAGCTGTCATAGTTTAAACTGTATCTCTCAGCCATCCATCTTTGAACATACAGTACAGCATAAATTTGCCACCAGCTGTATCATACATTTACTGATATGAACAATAATACGTTAGTTCTCTCCCATCTCGTTCTCGGATTTTGCTAAAGTCTATTTTAGCTTGGCTTAAGGGTTAAAAGCGTTAAAGCTTTTTCCAGCTTATAAAACCCAGAAAAGCCAATTTCGCCTACTCAACCACCACCACCCCACGAAAATTCACACCAATCTGCCAACTCGGAATCGGATACGCATTTTCGGATCCTTCATTTGACACTATCCCCAATAAAAAATGTCATGAAAATAACAGCTCAGTCAATTTTTTATTTAAGGTGGTAAATGTTGTAAGGAGACGAGATGAGAGAGAGCTGCTTTTTGGTATGGGTAGTTTTCCCTGGCGACAAAGCGAGGACTAGCTAAGGTTTCTGTAGTAAATCCATCTTTCTGACGTGGGTTCTACGAAACTTTGATAATCTAACGTTTGAGGATTAGAAACTGACATTTAGCTTAGCATGCAAAAGTGTTACTTGAAAAGTATTGAAACATAGATTTTAGGTTTTAAAAATACTACTTGTGTCTGATAACAGATTTTAAAAATATAGGTAGCACTCTCTATGTTAGAAAGTTGAAATAGTAAAATTTTGTTCTCCAAAAGCTAGAACACAATCTCTAAGTATCAAAGTACTAAAACAGAAAGGACTAATAATGCAACAATATAAAATTTCTATGTAAAAGATAAATAATAATAAAAATAGTGATTGAGTCTTTGATAGTATGGAAAGATCGTGTTGATAGCGGGTGCAAAAAAATAATTAATCCATCGTACAGTAAATTTCATTATCGATAATGTAGGTTACAACATAAGCGTTCCACAAAGTTGGGCCATCACCGTAGTTCCAGTAACAAGATAACAACTATTTTTTTCACTCTCGCCATATTAGTAGACTAGTCATGATAAAACACCATAGTAATGCCAGTAAAAGCCAGTGAGAAGACTTCAACACTCTGTTCAAACGAGATCAAGGTTATGCAATATTCACAGTCAAGAACGATTGTCAGCGCAAGTACGTGAAATCGACTTCGCCCTCTCTCAGACCGTCTGAGTTCTCAATTGGAGCTCTCGAGCAAGTACAGCTTCTCGCAACTCTCTTCCCGCACGTACAAGACTGCTGGCCAACTATGATATTTTCGACAGTTGACCTCGAGCACGTACATTTCCTCGCCGGCTGATTCCCACACGAACAGGTAGCTTCCTTCGCACATATACAGTCCGGAGACGAGTGACCTCTATTGCAGCAGTTAGGAGACATGATGAGACTGGAGGCGGGTTCCACGCTAGACAAGAAGTTATAAAGATATTGATAGGATTCGAATATATTTTTTTTATTGATTTCTGGAATTTTGAAATTGTAAATACTGAAAAGAATTGGAATTTCTGGTCGACCTGGATGACAAATAATAGAGCTGCTATTGGATGAAATTATATTCAGCCGTGTAATGGTTTTTGAAAGTTAATGCAGATTGAGTGTAGATCTCTGGGGGGGTTTTTGTTTAATTCTTTTAATATCAAGTCACTCGTAAATGAGAAAATTGTTTCTAGTGCCAATTTGAACTTGAAATTTATGGATAAGTACTCAAAACCCTAGCATAATTCAACTACATTGATCCCTGGATATTCGACTATCACCCATGTTTTCTGGAGGTAAAGGAGTATCTTTTGAAACGGATTGTGAATTTTTGGGAAATGATCATGGTCAATTTCAAACACCTTTGATATTACTGGACTTCTTTTTTGGCTCAAAGTTTCGTAATAAAAAAAGGACCAGATTTGTGATTTTTACCGTATTTGAAAACTGAAAAAAAAAATTAGAATTTTGTGAAATAACTTAACTCAACAAATCAAAACTTACAGAAAAAAAAAATACGAACTGTTTGTTTTTCCTACTTCATTCAGTGCCAAAACTTAATAGAACTCAAAATTGAGAAAGAATACAATAAATATTATGAACGCATCGAAGATTGATACGATTATTGTAATAATTTCTTGATAAAACAAATCGATAAAGCTATCAAAGACAAAAAACATGAAAATTAATAATATCGATTATTATGAGATAAAAATAAATAAAAGCGAGTTACATGAAATAAGACTTTTAGAGAATATGAAATGACAGGTATATGACAATATGTTAATACGAGATGCAATGAGTGAAAATGTCTTTTACCATTCTTGGGCTTTAACACCATAAATACTCTTCTTAGATCCAACAACTGGTCTAATCAGAGTATCGGTATTACTCTCCAAGAATGAAAATTTGTCTTTGCGCATCTTTTCATATTCTTGGATAAAGCTTTCCTTCTGGAGTGTGATTCCAATGTCATCGAGACCATTCACCAGACATGTCTTTCTAAAGTCTTCAACATCAAAATGGTCGACTAAAACTGATCCATCCTTGGCTCTGATCTCTTGCTTGATAAGATCAACCTCAAGCTCACCACCAGCATCAGAAATTGGAGCAAGCTTCTCCTTGATAATCTCAACAGGAAGACGAATCATGAGAAGACCATTCTTGAATGAGTTATTGTAAAAAATATCACCAAAAGAAGGTGCAATGATACATCTGATACCAAAATCAGCAAGGGCCCAAGGAGCATGTTCACGAGAAGAACCACATCCAAAGTTATCACCAGTTACTACCAAAAACTTTGATTTGTCCCAAGGAGCAACGTTAAGATTGAAGTTGGTCTTTTCCATCTTGCCAGTGGCAGGATTTTTGGCAAATCTGAGTTCATAGAAAAGACCGGAAGACAAACCCGTACGCTTGATGGTTTTCAGGAATTGCTTGGGAATGATAGCATCAGTATCAACATTGGCCTTAGCAATGGTACATGCAATACCAGATTCGACTTTAAACACTGGAATACCAGTTGAAGCGGCAGGCTTAGCAGGTGTCTTAACGTCTGTTTCAAGCCCAGCGGCTGCAGATTGAGCAGGCGCATCCTCTGTGATTTCGAGTTCATCAGGTCTGTAGGCGGGTTCTTTTTCAGCTGCGTTATAATCAATTTCGGAATCACTCTCGACTTCAATAGTAACAGCAGGATTGGCATCAACCAGGTATTCGCGGATATCAGTAAGTCTACCAGTAATACCAGCAATAGCAGCCATGGAAGGAGATACCAAGTGTGTTCTTGAAAGAGCACCTTGACGACCCTCAAAATTTCTGTTAGAAGTGGAAGCACATCTTTCGTATGGGTCCAGAATATCAGGGTTCATACCCAGACACATGGAACAGCCAGCTTCTCTCCACTCAAAGCCAGCTTCTTCAAAGATCTTATCAAGCCCTTCCTTTTCAGCTTTAATCTTAACAAGTCCAGATCCTGGAACAACCATGGCTCTCTTTACAGAATCAGCTTTCTTCTTTCCTTTAACGATACTAGCAGCAAGACGGAGATCTTCAATACGGGAGTTAGTGCATGAACCAATGAAAACCTTGTCAATCTTAATTTCTTGAAGAGGGGTGTTTGGCTCAAGACCCATGTAATGTAAAGCACGCTCGATACCAGCCTTTCTAATAGGATCTGAAAAGTCAGCTGGATCAGGAACCTTTCCAGTGATAGGAAGAGCATCTTGAGGAGAAGTACCCCAAGTTACTGTGGGGATGATATCTTCTGCGGCAATTTCAACAGTGACATCAAATTTGGCACCAGGATCAGTTCGGAGAGTATTCCAGTATGAGATAGCCTTGTCCCATTCAGCACCAGAGGGAGCAAGGGGACGTCCCTTGATATATTTATATGTGATCTCATCGGGTGCAACCATTCCGGCACGAGCACCACCTTCAATGGCCATATTGCACATAGACATACGGGCCTCCATTGAAAGGTTGCGAATGGCTTCACCTGCAAATTCGATAACCATACCAGTACCACCCGCGGTACCGATCTTACCGATGATGTGAAGGACTAAATCTTTGGATGTGATACCAGGTTTCAGTTTACCCGTAACATTGATAAGCATGTTTTTTGATTTTGTTTGAATGATTGTTTGAGTGGCAAGGACATGTTCAACTTCAGATGTACCAATACCAAAAGCAAGAGCACCGAAGGCTCCATGTGTAGATGTATGCGAATCACCACAGACCACGGTGGTACCAGGAAGGGTGAAACCTTGCTCTGGACCAACAACATGGACGATACCTTGTCTTGAGTCATCCATACCGAAGTATCTGACACCGAAATCTTTAACATTCTGTTCGAGAGTGGTGCATTGTAATCTAGAATCATCTTCTTTGATAAAAGTTCCAATTGACTTGAAGTTTGTTCGTGGGGTAGTTGGGATATTGTGATCAACAGTTGAAAGAGTGCAGTCAATTCTTCTAACCTTTCTACCAGCATTTCTTAAACCTTCGAAGGCTTGAGGTGAGGTGACTTCGTGCACTAAATGACGATCAATGTAAAGAAGGTAATTGTCACCATCTTTGTGAACTATATGGTCGGCGAAGACCTTGTCGTAAAGGGTTTGTGGAATTCTAGAAACACTAGGCATGGTGAATAAATGTAAAAATAAGCAATGCTAAATTAAGAGACTAGGAAATGAAAAAAAAAATGGGGGCAACAGTCATTTTATATTGGAAATAAATTTTTCAGCTAAATTTGATTGAAAGAAAACAACGAGCTTCCCTTGCGTAATGACAGCGACTTTACTGCCTAAGTAATAGCAATGACTCCTCCATTTTCTTCTTTTAGTATGTATCGAAGACTCAGACAAATTTGCGATTCCGCAGCGAGATCGGTAGACATGTAAATTTTGACCAATAAAATTGTTCACATTACTGTCTTACTAAAAACCTAATTTTCCTTGCATCATAGCCTTAAATTAATATACTACCGCCGATATCGGCAACGGAGGCCTAACTTTTGCCCCGCTTCGTTCTAGAACTTCCAGGTAGCGTGATGGTGATCAATGAATATTTAGAGAGCGGCTAGAGAAGTTGAAAAAAGATGCGTAATATATATGTAATAATGAAGTAATTCAAATGCAGTAATGATCACTAATCCCTTACCAATTATTTTTACTAGGCTAAGCTATTGGATTTGAACTTTGAAACTAAGACTTTAAGCTAAATTATGGGAGGAAAAAGATTCTGGCAGTCCCAACCCTGTCACCTAGACAACATAACTGAGAGTGTGTTATGCCGTTTTCTATGCTCACACTTTGCACCTTTCGAATTGCTTGAAACAAGTCTATCATCTTCGTCTCCTTCTGGTATTCAAATAGTATATACACTGATCTTGCACTCTTTGAAATCAAACAACGCGTGTTTTCAAGTCTATTAGTACCTGGCATTATCTGTATAACTGTGTTCTTTGTTTATTGAATAGCAAAGCTATAGTATTTTGTCAGTCCATTCTACGGTTTTGTCGCGTCAAACTAAGGACACAGACCCTCAATCAATAATTTGAATATTACTATAACTGCTACACCAAGTTCAAGTTTTGAAACCTTCACCGATTGATTCTCAGTTATTGACGAGTCTGGTGTGTTTTTTGGAACTGAAAACAGCATTCACCATCCGACCGTACTTACCTATTCATACAAGCACTCTAATATTTTGGTTTGTGTATGTCCACAACACATCACCTAGGGAACGAAACACAACACAGGTGACTTTACCCATCAACACCCATCACTTCTTAAATCTCATTACTCAATTTCCATCCCTTACTGCATCGAAAGTATGTCACACAGTGAAATTATGATGCCTCGAGCTCCCCTAAAAGAAGGTAATGTGAATGTACATAGCCCAAAGAAATCAAAAAGTCCAAAGAAAAGTCCAAAGAAAAGTCCAAGCAAGTCAAACACAGAAAGAACACTCTTATTTCAATCGGCCACTAATAAAGGTCCCACTCATGCATCCTCACTTGCGTTAGATACCCAACCTACGCGGTTTTCTACTAGGCGCTCCGCTTCGATGAAAAATGATCGAGACGCAGCAGAGCTCATGATTGATAAACGAAAATCAGTTCGCCAAAGTGCCACAACCCCCATCGTACACGAAATTGTAGAAGATGAAGAAGATACTGGAGACGAACAGGAAGATGAGGAGTACTACGAAAATACATTCGAAGTTTCGCAGGATGAAAATGTAAAGCGTGAACACGAAAAAAAGCAAGAAAAGATCGAACACAAGGAAGAAAAGCTGCGAAAGGAGAAAGAAGCATCGGTAAGGGCTGAAGAATCGCGGGAAGCTATCTCGATTCTTGAACACAGAGAATGGCAAAGACAATGGCGGATTCTTATGACAGAAGCGTTTTTCTTTTTTGAATCATCTGACAGTTCCACGATTGAAAGCATGCGCCCATTGTTAGAGGAGTTGGGAGCTACAATAGAGCCTTTCTTTAGTAACCATGTCAATTACGTTATTAGCAGAAAACCAGCAAATTCCCCAAATCCTTCTTCATTGGTCCTAAAAGCAAAGCAGAGAAGGGATGTTAAAATATGGACATATGATAAACTTCTTCGTTTCTTAGGTAACTTATTTGGATATGACGTGCAGTCTAGAATAAACAATCATAACAGATATGAACTCGGTGATATGCTGCAAAATGAAAAAGTAATGGGCCCTTATGATCGAGATCTGACAACCCCACGTGAGGATCATCATTATTTCGAAGCACCCTATCTTATGGTATGGGATATCAAACATACCTATAGACCCATTGCAGTGAAAGAGTACATAGATTCTGAAGGTCGTGTAGATGAATCCTGGCCCCGTCTCAGAGCAACGTCTAGTGGTCGAAGCCCGTTTTTCGATGGCAGTTCTCATTATTCTGGTGAAAGGAAAGCCTACGAGCAATTGTGCCGAAAGAAGGCCGAACGAGAACATGAAAAGAAGAGAAAAGCATCTCAAGTGGATACCAATGATAGTTCGGCCAAAAAATTAATAGTTGAAAACGAGTCTAACAAGCCTGTTAAAACACCTGTCACGGTATCATATATGGACCCTAAAAATGTGTCTACACCATTAGACCATACCCGAGAAAACTGGAGAAGAGGCGTGTCATCAAATTCAAATAGCCGGTTGAAGGAAATCGTGGCATCAGGTGTGAACATGTCGAATACTACCTCTGCTGTACGGTCTGGTCTACAATCCAATGAGCCTGGGTTTGGAGGGAATGGTCTTCACCCTATTCGTACACAGGTTCCTTCAAGGCAAATTATTAATTTGAAGAAGAAGGTTATTGAGAAGTATTCCACCAGCAAAATGTCGAGACCATCAACACTTTCAAAACCTGCTAGAGCTCAAAGGACGAAGAAGACCCGAACCACAAGCAAAGAGGACAAGTCAGGGTATTGTGAAAACTGTCTCGTACAATATGATAGTTTTGATGATCACATTGTATCAGATAAGCATAAAGCATTTGCTACCGATGACAGCCACTTTACATCGCTAGATGCGTTTTTGCAAAGACTGGCACGACCACCCAAATCTTTGGGGTACTAAAGATCATGACGCGCATTTCAATTTTTAATGGCTATGGTATAATCAATAGACCTATCATCGCTTGAATTATTTATAAACTGTTATACAGTAGTTATTCAAAAGTTGCCTAATACATTTATTCTAACTAAATCTACCGTGTATATTTTCTTCATCATAACGGAGTTGAGGATAGCTGTAGCCTATAGGAATGAAAGTAAGTTATGGATACTGGAATAAATGTTTATTATGTGTGAAAACACAACTTCGTAAATAGAGTGTAGGCCCATTGTATTGAGCAAGTCGATAGAATAGAGCAAATCATATTCAAGATATGGTAAGCTGGTTCCATTGATTTTCCTCGGGCTGAAATAAACACTAATAATAATAATTTATACCAATAAACAACATAATAATATTGATCTCAATCAATTTTTTTTGCGGAAACAAGTAAGAATGCACACTTCCTGGAGTTCACACAATTTGCTGTATTGTTTCGTATAGTTCTACATAATATGCAGTGAACAATTTCGAAGCACATTAACTTACTGTATTCCTCCCAAAACTTTCTTTTCACCAACATTTTTTTCCCCTAGTTTCTTTCACACAAGACAAAAAACCACATCTCTACAACATGTCCAACAACGACAGCGATTTCTCATCCGACGACGACTACTCTGGAGACGAAGGGTACATTGATCTAGTCACGAACGGGCCCAGTCCAATACATGCCGGTAGGACAAAGCCATATACGACTTCGGTCTCTCTCGGGTTCATTGACGAAGAGGAGGAAGAAGAGACATCCACTTTCCGTGACAGTCGGTTGGGTGGGCAGCCAATTTGGCTTGGAACCGACAGCAGGCCTGACGAAAAACTGCTCAAGTGTTTAAACTGTAACGGAGACCTGACACTTTTGACACAGGTCTACGCACCACTGGATGATACCGAGTACGAACGTTCGATATATGTCCTGATCTGCCAACAAAAGAATTGTAAGCGGGCAAAAGGGAGTGTGCGGGCAATTAGAGGTGTGAAGCGGGATTTGGAGCAGGAAAGGAAAAATAAGGAAGAGAAAGAGGCGGAGGAAAAGAAGCGGAAGGAGGAAGAGGAAAGGAAGAAGAAACAAACCATGAATTTGTTCACTTCGTCGGAGAGTGCTGAGGGCGGATCGAACCCTTTTTCATCTGGTAGCTCGAATCCATTTGCGTCAGGAGCTGGCTCAAACCCGTTTGCCAAACAGCCAGCTTCATCTACATCCACTTGGGCCGACGTTGCCAAAACCAACATGCCTGAAAAACCTAAGCCTGCTGCTGCCACACCCCTCCCAGTTAGTACCCAAAAATCAACGAAAAAGGAAACCTTACCAAGCTTCAACAAATCATACTATCTGTATGTTGAAACTGAAGAGCTTGACCCGATGTTTAACAAAAAGAGTTTACCCGCCGGATTGAACCCTGACGATTTAGTAAAACTCACTTTAGACACTGAAGAAGGAGAAGACCCAGCCACATCGTCCAGCAAATCTCGAGTTGAGTCCTTAGCCGCCGCACAAGCGCCTGGCGCCGACGATCCCGTTTTCCAAAAGTTTGTTGACACTGTTTCTCAACACCCAACCCAAGTGATTCGGTACGACCGCAACCATGGCAGCTACTTGCTTTACACGTCGAAAGACGACGTGGCGAAGATACTGAACCCATCGGCACCGCGGATCCCTGCGCACCCGGTGACAAAAACGGAAAGGAAAATCGAGTTCCAGGTTATGCCGTATGCCATTATGGTCATTGAAGAGGAGCAGTGTGAGATTGATCAGGGGATGGAGTGGGGAACGATCTTGGTAGCGACGCCGTTTGCAGATGATGAGGTGGGAGTGGAATTGGATGAGGAAGGAGTAGGGTATAGTGAGGAGTGGGTGGGTGTTCAGTATGAACAGATGTAGGTGTTAAGAGGAGGTATGTGTGTATATGCTTTATAGATTTATATATGATATTATCATACATGATCATTGAAAAAGATCTGTTCTTGTAAAAGAGATGGACTATGATTTTGATTCATTCCAATTAATGTTCGTTTGTTTTGCTTTTGCTTTATGAGCAGTCAAATAACGGTGAACTTGATAAAACCATTATAGCCAATAGTTACCGTCGTGTTTCATTCAGTTTTCATGGTATGTACTGTAGATCTCAAGTGACAATTAAGAGAAACAAACGAAAAGACACCAGATCAAAGCGCCAACAAGAAAACAGCGAACTACAATTTGGAATATATTGGTAAATGGACTGGCTTTCTGTCAATTTTACAAGAAACAATATATAGGACATAATGCATCGCTTCCACAGCTCCATCTACATCATTTCCTGTGAAGTACAGACAATCCGATAAACCAGCCAGACGGTCATAACGTGTTTCCCAATTCCATACGGTAAAGAACCCTGTTAACTTTGTACAGTACGATGCACTTGTTTCTACCTTTTTCTCACTGTATATAGTTGAGTGCTAATTTCAATATTACTGGTACGAATACAAAAAAGATTTTGAGGTTTAGATTATGATACGTCAAACTCTTCGTATAAATAAGCAGTTACACACAGGAAATGTCAACTAGAAGCTCGGCTTGAGAAGAATCTCGGTATAGTTAAAATTCTTCATTGTGGGATTAGTACTCGAGGGAAGGAACCAAGGCGTTGACGGTGGTAACAGATATTTGCTGGATTAATAATTCGCAATGTTTGACGCTGGAAGGTGTAAACTTACCTAGGATGTTGTAAGTGCTGTTCTGTCCGTCTCAGTTTTGTTGAGTTTATTAGAGTAGGTTCTTTGTGAATTGTTTGTTCAGGCTACGTGAAGTGTTTTCCCAACTACCAGTACTTACAATACTTTCGATTCTGACTCTGATTAGAAAGTTAATATCAAGATTACACATCCCACATCCCACATAGCTCTAGAATCTAAGTTATAGACGCCACCGATGAAGGTTAGTAATACTCCCCATTCCCATTCCCATTCTCATGCTTAGTAGCATAGTTCTGCTCCAAACCTAAACTCGCATTAACAACCCAAAAGTAAAAGCTTAGCTATTTTCTTTCATGCCACACTTCTCTTTCCCCTTCCCCTCCGAGGGGTTCTTACCATTCTCAAACTCTACTGTCACCGTTACATCCACATCCTACCATACCAAAAAGTTTTTTGAACAAAAAAGGACATCTTGATAAAGCAATCCGAGGCTGACACAAAACGTGTTTTGTTTTATTTTTATCTTATTTCATTCCATTTCATGTTGGGAAACTCATAACGTGGGGAACTTGGGAAAGAGGATTATGAAAAAAAAAGGTGAGACATTTGGGATGGGTGTGGTGGTCGGGGTTGCCATTGGGAAGAGCACTCGTGTAGGTTTCCGTTGTGATGGAGGGTGAATGATGTATATTTTACGCTTATGAATGTGTGTGAGCGAAGTTATCCTCTTTAAGGGTATAAGAGAGCCTTTGTTGATGGATCTGTCCCTATTCTGTGGTATTGATCGGTAGTGACTAGAAATCCTTTAGTCTTGAGCCAACCGTCAAATCTGCCACCTGGAACCACCTAAGATTCATCTGATGGTTTACAGTACTAGTATAGATACCATCTCGATCAATGATAAGCTGGTAAGCTGGTAAGCTGGTAAGCTGGTAAACTGGTAAACCGATATATATTGGCATTGTAGAAGGTTTAACACATGGCAAACTTACTTTTTTAAGTGGCGGAGGGGGAAGAGGGGCCGAGATGGCATCAGGTTTAGTAGTTTTAAACGTTAGCTAAGGAAAGGAAGGTGTATACAATATTATACTGCTCACATCTATACAACACTGTATATAGAATGAAGCGTGTCTTAGAGTAATTTATCAACTCGAATGCAATGCTTTTGCAGGATTCTAAATGAGGGTATGAATAGGCTTGGGTTGCCTGGAAACGTTCATGTGTGTGTTATCAATTGATTCACATATATTACCGGTAGAGCTAATAGATTCTCTCGGAGATTCATTGTTCATGCGAAACTAGTGTTGGGCTGTTTTGAGTTTTAAACTGTAGGTTTAAGAAATTTGTGGATGGATAGAGATAAGCTTTATGCACTACTACGAAGTGTCATTTGACGGTGCTTGTGGATGATAGAAAACGTTAAACCTAGCTCGAAATGACTAATCT
>JAJMKR010000031.1:0-211656 GCA_030563945.1 Geotrichum australiense | reverse complement strand
AACTTTTTGAAAATTTCAATACTACTTGAAGTCCGCTACGTGTTCTACTACGTTTGTATGCTTTTTTATACTCTCAAAAAGCATTTAGAACTATTTTAACCGTCTAAATCCAAAATTTCGTCGAGCCGTTAAATTTTTTGTTTAGCCAATTTTCCTTGCACTGTAATTTACTATGTAAACCTTCCAACTTTTTGAAAAAGTCGACACTATTTGAAGCCCGTTGCGTGTTCTACTAAGTTTGTGTACTTTCTTATACTCTCAAAAATCATTCAGGATTAGTTTAAACGTCTAAATCCAAAATTTCGTTGAGCCGTTAAATTTTTTGTTTTGACCATTTTACTTGCACTGCAATTTACTATGTAACTTTGCCAACTTTTTGAAAAAGTCGATACTATTTGAAGCCTGTTGCATGTTCTACCTCGTTTGTATACTTTCTTATGCTCTCAAAAAACATTCAAGACTAGTTTGAACGTCTAAATCCAAAATTTCGTTGAGCCGTTAAATTTTTTGTTTTGACCATTTTACTTGCCCTGCAATTTACTATGTAAACCTGCCAACTTTTTGAAAAATTCAATACTATTTGAAGTCCGTTACGTGTTCTACCTCGTTTGTATACTTTCTTACACTCTCAAAAAACATCCAAAACTAGTTTGAGCGTCCAAATCCAAAAATTCGTTGAGCCGTTCAATTTTTTGTTTGGTCAATTTTGCTTGCACTGTAATTTACTATGCAATTCTGCCAACTTTTTTGAAAACGCCAAAAGATTTGAGGTCCGTTACGTGCTTTACCACTTTAGTATACTTTCTTATGCTCTCAAAAACATTCAGAATTAGTTTGAACGTCTAAATCCAAAATTTCGTCGAGCCGTTATATTTTTTGTTTGGCCATTTTACTTGCACTGCAATTTACTATGTAAATCTGCCCAAAAACCTTTTGAAAAAGTCAATATTATTCAAAGTCCATTGCACAATATATGAACTTTGTACTTTTTCTCATACGTGTCCATACCTTTCAAAATTAGTTTGAACGTCTAAATCCAAAAACTCATCAAACCGTTCACTTTTTTGTTTGGCCCTATACTTTACCATGTAATTCTGCCCAAAAACCTTTTCAAAATGTCAATACTATTCAATTTCCGTTGCAGAATCTATTTTTACACTTTCTCACACTTTTCCAAAACTTTCAAAACTCCTTTCAACCTCCAAATCAAAAAAATTCATCAACCCGTTCAAAAATTCCCTTCCGACCATCCCCCACTTCAATTTACCACCTTCATATCTTTTATTTACCTTTCTCTTCTTTTTTCCACTTAATTTTTCCTTTTAACAAGACATTAGACCTTCACATTTATAGATTAATGTCTCTAAAAAGACATTGGACATATACATCTTAATATTAGTTCCTTTAAGACATTCACGTATCAAAATTAATATCTTCATGACATCAGACATATACATATTAATATCAATTCCTTTAAGAGGAAATTATAACTAATTTATTAAAATATTCTTATCTCTTTAACTATAGGGCAGCCGCAGTTATCATAGTAATTTTGCCATAGTGGTTTTGCTGTAGTAGATAACTCCTATAGTTACTCTCTCGTAGTGCAGTTTTTTTTGTCATAGTAAGATCCTCATAGTAGGTAGTTGACTATAGTAAATTCCCCATACTAAATATCCCATAGTAGTTTTGTGTACTACCGTAATTAGTGCTGAATGAATTAATCTGCCATTTCTTGTGACAGACAACTATACCCTCTTAAGATCCCCACACAACTAAAAAGCAGCAAGAACGTAAAACAAATTGGCATTGTTCATACCAACAAATTGTAGTTACTACATATTTACAAACAAAAAAGAGTTTTATATACAAAAACCGTCACTTCATCTATTTTTTGGATTTTGATTTGCTTTTCGACTTGGTAGCCTTCTTTGTGAAAGTTCCAGTACCGTTGACATAGTCGAGAATCTCGTTGATTGATTTGGAGGAAATGTCACTCAACTTCGTGTTGGATCCCTTGATATCGCCGGATTTACCAGACACTGTGGCCATTGGTTGGCTAACTGTTCTTTTCTTGTGAGCAGCGGCAAGAGCGGCAGCAGCAACGGAAGCTTCCTGGGATCCAGCCTTACTGGTTGCTTGTTTTGCGCTCAATTCAGCAATCTTTTCTAATTGTTCAAGCCACGTCTTAGTTTCTTTGGTCCATTCATGATCGTCACCATAAATCTTCTGGTAAATTTCATGAGACTTCTTCATTGACTCGACGGCTTTTTGATGCAACTTCAAAATTAGCTCTGACTGAGATATCTGGAAATAGAGGGCTCCAATGTTGTGATTCAACTCTCCATAAGTTTTTATAGAAAGATCAAGGCTAGCCTTGTACCAATTGTACGACTGGTCGTGGAGCTTCAAGTTTTGAAGCATTGCACCAATGTTGTTCATGGCAGTGATAGAATCAGTATGTAGGGGTGAACATACAGCAGCCCAGATTTGGTAAGCGTGACTTATTAATTTCAAAGCTGCGTATGTGTTATTATTGGCATGTTCTGTCAAAGCCAAGTTCAAGTAAAGTAATAAAACTTCTGCTGAATCGTTACCAAAACATCTTTCTTGAATTATGAGAGCCTTGCGGCCGTACTCGAGGGCCAACTCGTTATTCTCCAATTGCTTTTGATACAAAGCAAGTTGGAAGTAGGCGTTTCCAGTCTCAGGATGTACAAGCCCATAAATATTTTCATGAAGTGTAACTGATTCGGTCAAAAATTGGATTCCCAACTCAGCATCGCCGTAAACAAGATTACTTCTTCCTGATTCCAAAGCCTCTTCGGCAATACTACTTCTATAAGTGGAAGCCTTAATAATAGGAACGATGTTAAGGATGTCATCAGGTCCAAATAAAGAACGACTTTCCAATACCTGGGGTGATGACTTCTTTCCCTTTTTGTGCTTTTTATGGGTAAAAGAGGGCACCGGTGACTTTTGATCGTTTTCACCCTTAAAATCGTAATTAGAAGACCTCCATTGCAATCCCAACTTTTTGGAGATTTCTCTAAACAAAGGAAGGGGGAGAAGTGTTTCAACCCAGTCTTCCTTCAAAAAGTAACGGAATCTCTTAGCCGCTTCTTTGGCGACATCTTGACGAACGGATTCAGTGGTGATATTGGTGTAAACCGAGATATCAGCAAGCGGATAAAGAGTAGTTAGCATGGTATCAACGACTGGTATAGGTTTGTCATTGAACTTGAATCCAAGAAGGCAGTTCATATAGTGAGATATAGCATATGGTGCAAAATCAAGTGGAAGAGTTGAAATAATGTTATTCAAGAGGTGCTTCACCGATCTAGCAACAATTTCTTGCACAGTGAGGCTAGTGAAAACGGAAAGCTTAGATCCTTCCTTCTCAGCTAAACGAGCGACAGTGCCCAAGTATCTAAGATTAATTCCACGAGAGTGCAAGGTTTTTGATAGTTGAGAACCGTCATAGGGAACACTAAGGTCTCCGGATACCAAGTTAGCAATCAGCTTAGGAATGTGGACAGAAACAATGCGAGCAGAAATTTCACGAACAACTTCTGCGTCTTTAGCGTATTCGGCGCGAGTAGCTTCGTCCAGGGTGTCATTGGGGTCTAATGAAACATCCGTGTTGACTTTATAAGTTTCTGTGACTTGATTGATAATAGCCTCTTCTTCTTCCTTTGTGAGTGAAATTTTAGGTTTCTCGTTCTCCTCCGATTCAGCCTTATCATTCTCCTCTGATTCGGTCTTCTCAGCTTGCACAGAAGAATCATTAGGCTTAGTCACAGTTTCCTCTTTCACGGGAGATTCTGCTTCGGCCGCCTTTATCTTTTCTTGCAATTTGACATCGAACAGCTCACGAGCCTTGGATTTCCACCATTCTTCAACAGCTTCAAGTCTGAGGGTACCAACTCTGTGAGGGTATTCTTCGCCAACTTCGAGGTTTTCGTAAAAGCCGAGATCAATAGGTGTCAATTTATGAAAGTCTAGCACATACTTTCTTCTGTCTGTACCAATAAGTCCGTTCACGCGACTAGACACACTCAAGTCAACAGAGTTACCAGACTTGTCAAAAACTTTTCTTGACTTCGAATGAGTTGCTTTTGCCAACTGGTCCATCAAGGGTACAAAGTCTTCATGAGCAACTACAGTTTCGTTGTCTTCAATTGAGCCATAAACAATGGAGGCTTCAGAAGTGGCACTTAATATACCGGGAACTGGAGTTTGTGCAAGGAAACGACGGCCACAGTAGTCAATAGTAGATGTAGCAAGAGGGCTCAGGCCTTGGATATCGAGGCTGTTGAGCAAGTTAACACCAAAGGGTTCTTTTCCAGCGGCGTATCTTGCAGCTGCATCACCTCCGTCTAGAGCATGTATTCCAGTAGCATCAGTAGCATAAGAGTAGAAAATTCCATTATCCAAGTAAATATGGCCACTTTGAGGTTCTGCTGGATTCATAGAGGGAATATTTCCTTTAGTGATGTTTAGAGCTCCTTTAACTGAAGCTTCGGTGAAATCAAAAAATAGTTTGTTCATAACACGCTCACGTAAAAGGCGTTCGTGGAAAGTTTCCTTTTCAATCTCCCGTGTTGATTGAATTTCTTCATTCCAGTCTTTAGACTGATCGATGGGCCCTGAAAAGTCTTGTGTTCTGGATAAATCAGGCACAGTAGAAGAAGGATCTACAATCCACGGTGTAGCCAAAAACGAGTTTGTAGGCTTGACATAAGCTTGAGGATCAAGATCAACAAATTTTTTTGCATTTGTTTCAATGGTTTCATCAATAGAAGAAGAAAGCATTTTCAAAAGTTTCAACAGAGAGTGGCTTTTGAGAAGCTTTTTTCCCTCCAGAGGAGTGGGATCAAATTTTTCACCAGACGTATTGTTAACAAAAAATCCTGCTGTACTGGCAGTGATATGGAAAGTTTTTCCTTCATTTGTGGATGTTTGTAGATAGAAAAGATGTCCTTTTAGCTGATAATGGGCTGGAGGGGGGTTCCAATGAGATAGATTAAGACTTCTAACTGCTCTTTTCTTAGTAACAGAAAAGTGAGAGGCCAGTTCTCGTGGGGTCAAGGGAGCTGTTGCTTGTTCTACAGTGACTGGGTCTTTCTCCAACAATGAAGCTTGCTCATCTGATGGAACTTTCAAGCCCTCAATGGAAGGAAAGTTTGTCGAACCAGGGTTGAGAACAGGATATGAATTAGTTCCATCAAAACTGGACTCATCTGAAAATCCTAGAATCTCTCGTGTGCGTTTGAGGTGCTGCTTGGCCTCTACAGAGGTATAAGCAGAGTACACAAGTTCCAATGTAGGATCCTCTTCAAATCCTTCGATATCACCAACTGGAGTGAAAGTCTCAATAACTTGGCCGTTTTTCAAAAAGTTGAAGCAGGTTTCATGAGATCCTGATGGAAGATCAGAAATGTACTGTTTGATGTCAAAAAGACTATCAGCCCTGGCAACCTAGGGAGTGTTAGAGAAGTGTTGTAACTAAAAGCCTGCGCATTATTTCATACCTTGAGTGGATATTCTTCACCGGTCGACACATTTTTAATCACGACGTCAATCAAAGGACTAGGCTCTAAAATAAACTGGTTAGACGTTTTTCACAATTTGCTATGACTGTTGCTATTTATCTTACCTTGAGCCTGTGGCTCTTCTGTCGTAATTGCAGGTTGTTCCTCTGACATTTCTGTGTTTCAAGAAAGCGATATCTTTGGTGATTTATAACTTAGACAGTCACAGCTTAAAACAGATCAGGGAAAAGTTTGGGGAAGGAAAAATTGAAATTGCAGTGAAAAATCAATTTTTCAAAAAATATAATTGGTTTAACTGTGTACCAAGTAGTATTGCACTTGAGTCAGCATACTATAAATCTTTATAGCGCAATTTGTAAGTGAGGTCCTCACTTTGTTCTTCAATTATTCCACCGAGAACGGGCCTGAATGCCACCAACAAATGAACCAGATTCGCTCATTGGTCTACTAGTTTGCTACTCATGTGTTTTCAGATGCTTTCCTGTTGTTTCACAGCTTAAACACAGGTACGAATATTGGGAGCTAATAGTTTTCGTTCTATCTTTGAAGTCGTTTTACAAGCTCATTATTTATATCTCAAAAGATATTATGTACTCTGCTACTCAGTCTTCACACAACAGAAGGCCCTCTCTGGATTTAGTTTAGTCTGATTTGGTTACTGGCCTAAACGTGTGTATACACGCTGAACAATAGTTTTTGCGTGCGGGAATCATTGGAACCTGCTACTTCTTTCAAAGCTGTCTACAGTCATGCCGTTTTATGGTAGCAACTATTGAAAATCCAGCTATACGATCAACTCGACATCAAACGTTGGTACAACTTGGTGCTTAACTTATATTTTCAGATTGATGCGCTTGTATTCGACACCCGGAAAAAGGAAGGTGCAATCGTCATTGTAAAACGCTGATAAATAAGGTACCTCATGCTTAAAATTGATGTATCTGACGATGAAGTCTGTTTCTTTTCTGAGGCCATGATTCACTGATCTAGGCTTGAAAAACTTGTTATCATCCCGCTCACAACGGTTTCTCCACACCAATCGTGAGCCCTCAACACTCGATTTCATAGATTTGAGTGATGAAAATTACTACGACGCGAAGAAAAAAAGTTTTGTGCTCCACTACTTGGCTGGGCCGTGGTCTTCCCCTTGGGGTAACTGTGACTGTTATTGATATTTATTTAATACAGACAGGCTTACGTTAAGGCATAATGTATATTGCATTAGTATTAGGTGTTATATAATAAACTTTAAATACTATCTAAATCACTAACTCTATCTGCATCTAGTTTAAACCTGCAATTTGGGTACTCCTTGTATGATGGTGGTCACTTCAGGTAGTTATAACGATTGCAAACTTCGTAGATATGAATAGTCTATGAGCTTTGAATGTTGCGTCTTTTGCAAATGAAAGAAAAAGCGTATTATCTAGGCAACTTAGGAGATGGTCTACCGTATTTACATATTGACCCAGCTATTATATACACATATAAAAAAGTACTTGATGCAAAATTCCTTACAATGAATAAGGACTCAAATCAATGTTTTTCTCTTCCATAAACTTCAAGATTTCATCTAACTTCATTGATTTAGTTTGGCTCGCAAGGCTTTTATACTCTTCAGAAGACTTTAGGGATGGCTTCATAGACTTCAGCAGCTCGCCACGGAGGAACAACTTACCACGTTTAATACGAAGAGTTTCTCCAGCTTTTGTTGTATATTCCGCAAAGACATGTGTTCCTTCCCTTATCTCCTTACCAGTTTGTTGGAGTAGTTGACGAGAAAGAACTCTGTATCGCAGCTTCCATCCGGTGAGTCCCAACTCTTTGATGCGGGCTTGGGAGTCTTTCGTAAGATATCTATCTATTCCTCCTTCTTTAGTGATAGTTTTCAAAACTCGTGTAGTGGTCTTGATGCCAATGTATCGACCTAAAGCTTCGCTCCATAGTTTATGGTTGTGGGCATTTGGCGTCCATGTTCTTCTGGATTTGTTACCAAACTCAGATATTTGATTACCGAACTGGATCATGGCGCCTCCGTATAAGCCTTTGTCGGTTTTCTTGTAAAACAGTGCTTTGCCATAAGGATATTCGGGAAATTCGGGCACTTCCTTTGGAAGATAAAGTCGACTCATTCCAACCTCTAAAGGTATTTTCTTCTTCTGCATACGATTCATAACATGTGCAAAATCCTTACACAATGCTGAAGTGGTGGAAAAGGCACATTTAGACACCCCAAATATAGCTTTCCTAACAGAGTTACGCCCTTGTGTAAAAAACATGTTCGCAGGCCTTCGAAATACGTGAACAAAACTGTACCTGATCAATGATACACCAACTCCAATTGCACGTCGAGTTGATGATTGGTGGGTCCTAATTTTTTGTTTCAATAAAATTTCATTTTGACCTAACCCACACCTAACCCTGAACCCATCATACTTTTGAATTATTGTGCTCTGGATGCCCAAAAGCTCACCAGTGATGTATTCATGAATCAAACCTTTATTGTTGATAGATTGATAGGCATTTACTATAGTTAATATGTACATGCTGAATAGGTGATTTTTATTGAATTATTGACAGTTGCACATAAAAAAGCTATGCTTACTAGAGCTATTCTACACTTATCGCAGATTTTAGCTTCTATTGTGCTACATGCGAGTATGTTATCTACAATTATTTATCATAACTTCAATAAATCTGTACACTCTATTAGTCAACAGTTAGTATTACTGCATGTACGACAGAATATAACTGCAATTAATACTTTAAATTCCTTATGAAAGTTAGCATGCTCATAGCACGAGATACATCAGATCCAGACTCTTTTTAAAAGCTGTAAGTATATAAACATTTGTTGTTAGTAAGTATTGGACTATCATCGTAATGACGCCAAAACAGGCTAGATCTAATACGAAAAAAACCCCAAAAATTACAGTATTAAGGTTAGAAAAAAAAAAGTACAAATCCTTATCCCAACTAAAAAATTTCAGGTTTAATATCATATTTCACAATAATCATCTAAGCGACATACGAACATGTCTATCCGGTTACGCATTGTTGTTGCAGAATCCGACTTTTGTCACGGTGATCTGCACTCAAAGTCTTCACCAAACGGTTCGTTGAGCACTGGTGTTCCTCATAAAGAAACCTTCTTCAACTCTGTTTCCAAATCTCACGACTCATCCACACAGCCATATAAAGAAATAAAACGGTTTTTACATCTGACACAGGGAGACAATACACTGCAGGATATATGTTTGGAAATAATAGATCGCTATAGCAAACTATATCCTAATGATGAGTAAGTATACGTTGATGATGACTACAATACTGTTATCTAACTTGTTAGGCCTTTGATGATAGAAAAGCTTCAAGATGAATATAATTGCGATTTGGATCCTGATTACATCGTAGGTGATGTCTTTGGTGACGGAGGAACTATAGTCGCAGTTACCGAAGGTAAAACTTCAATGCCAACTAGACAGTCAACGCCGGCGGGGTATCGCTTAGCGTCCGGTTACAAGCGGAGGTCAAATGAATTACTACCTGAATACAATAAGATCCAACGAAATGGAAGTTCGGCCACTAAGACGCTACGACGAACATCGATATGGGCACCATCACAAGATAACATATGGAGAAGTAGTGGTTTGGATCTTCATAATGGAATGCATGAAAAGTATATTTCTAATTACACACCTTCAAACGGGTCTCACATGAACCACGTTCCGGTTGCCAATGTCCATGAAGTCCCCACCTCTCCAGAAATGGGAACAATGGGTGACGATGCCAACTCAGATGTATCTTTTACTTCCCGAAAGGAACTGGACCTGCGCCCTCCTGAGGGATCACCAGCTACAATCGATCCCTATAAACCTACGTCTCCCCAAGCACAAGATGTTTTAATCGCCGGCGCTGAATCAACTCCCAAACTTCTGAACTCCAAGCTACCTGAGCTGAGTCCACAGATTCTCAAAAATACCTCTTCTACAACTCGTAAATCGAGCGCAGAGATAGTATTAACAGCCAAGAATACTTTACTGGCTCCTAATGTTCACCTAGAAGCAAGTGTTCCTACATCTGTACTCTCTAAAGCACCATCGAAGTCCACAAATATCAAAAAACCAGAAGCTGTTGTATCTTCTGTACAGAGCTCTCCCGATATACCGCTTACATCCAATGGCTCTAATCACAAAACTTCTACACAAATTACAGAGCATACATCGATATCTCGTACTCGGCGTTCTTCGGCCGTTGGAACTAATCCTCTCAAAAAGCAACTAGTTACCACCACGCCTGAGAAGGAAACAATTGTGACTATCTCTCCTACTGAACGCGAAGTTCACGTATCAGATTCCGCAGAAAAAAGTAAAGATGCTTCACAACAATCGGTTCAAAATCTCCATCGCTCAAACAGCGCTAGTCATCAAGATCGCGAAACCAGCTCTTCGGACGGCGCAAAATCAACCAATGAAATCGATATGACAAACACCCCCACAACGAAATCAGTCGAGACTGGTGAGATATCTAAAAACGTTGAACCGACTGATAAGCCTGATGATAATAAGACGATTACAGATGCTAAGACCGAGATAAAAGCAGACGGGTTCAAGGAAACCGGCCCTGCCAAGAAGGCAGAAACTGCCAAAAAAACTAGGGCTGCAAAGACCACTAAGACTTCTTCAAATAGTGAGTCACAAAACAAAGATGGCCAAAGTACCTCTCCACAGAGTAGTACTGAACCGAAAATCCCTAAAAATACTGCATCTTCCACAAAAGAAACTGCTAAAACTACGCAAAAAACTAAGTCCACTCAAAAGACCGAGTCTGCCAAAAATGTCGAAGAATTAAAGAAATCGGAACCTTCAAAAGCGGTTGTTAACAACAAAAATCCTGAAACTGTGAAAACAACAGAACTTCCAAAAAGATCTCCGGTAACAAGGAAAACTGAGAAAAAAACTGAGACTGGAAGCAAGTCTAAGTCCAGGGAAGATTCAGAGACTTTTAAAGCGTCAGAAGCTGTTAAGGCTCAAGAAATTACGGAAACCCCCGAAACTTCCAAAAAAGCAGATTTCCAAAAAAAGTCTACTTCAAAAAAAGCTGAAGTTGTGAAAAAGCCTGCAGTTGTGAAAAAATCTGCCTCTACCAAGAAAGCTGATGCCGCAAAAAAAGCTGATACTGTAAAGAAGTCGGAATCCACTAAGCAAGCTGATAGCGCAAAGCCATCTGAGACGAAGAAGAAAACTGAAGTGGCGAAAAAGTCAGTTGTAAAGAAAGCTGCTACGAAAAACGCAGAACCTGAAGAAGTGTTAGAGCACGCGGCTAAATCTGATGTCGCGATTAATGTCAAATCAGCCAGTAAAACTGATATTTTGGTAGTTAAATCGTCACAAGAGTCTGAAGTTGCTGCTCCGTCTGATGCTGCCAAAACCACCGGCAGAGCAAAGAAAGATAAAGACGAGAATTCTCAGCTTGCAGAGAAGCCATTGTCTAAACCCAAAGTTGAAATTACTTACGGGTCCAAGTCCTCTGCAAAAACACGAGCTACAAATCATTTAGAAAAAATGGATGCATTGAAGCCACCAAATCAAGCCAAATCTAACAGCTTGTCAGCTTCATGGAAAGATAAGAACCCACTTGATATTTCAGCTCTTGCAAGTGATTCTGATATTTCTTCAGATTCCGAATCAGACTCATCGATTGACTTTGGGTCCCCTGTTAAAACTGCTGGAAACACTAAAGTGGAAAACGATTTGTCTTCTTCAAGTGATTCTGATTCTTTTGACGATGACGATGAAGAGTCTGAATTTGAAGAACCCGTAAAAAAACCACGAGCTGTGAAAATTTCTGCAACGGCTCCAAGTAGTGTTATATCTGCTGTATCAATCACCGACACTAAACCAGAATTACCACCACCCCAACCGACATCTATCAAAGAACAGGATATCCCAGTACCATCATCCGTTGCAACAACAGCACAAGATAATATTTACGTACCAACTTCTAACGAGTACAAGGCTTTGAAAAAGATTTCTGGTATGAAAAGTTTACAAGAGTTGGCCAAACGAAAAGTCGGTGACGTTCATGACGCCAATGGCCCCAAGGTCGTCAAGAACAAACCCACTATACAAGACGAATCTTCAAGTGACGACGATTCAAGCGATATTGACAGTGATAGTGATAGTGAAAGTGATAGTGAAGTTGATAGTGAAAGTGAAAGTGACAGCGACGGTGATAGTGATTATGGCAGTAAAAAAAATACACGAAAAAAATCCAGTGCATTCAAAAGTCTTCTGAAGGCAACTAGATGAGAATGATTTGAATTTATAAGTATTCTTTAGATATAATAGTTTTTAATTCCATAGCATAATAAACCAATGTGTAGTATTGAAATTGATTCTTAAAGTTCTTGTATAAATGTGTACGTGATAGCAATCTTCATGCATACTGGTAGGTGGTAGATTAAACAGTCAATAGCTCAGAATCTAAACGGTAAATAAATAGACACAGCTCACGAGAGACATGCAATCTAGTTATAGACCTTAAAGCATTTTACATGCTTCTCGTCAATATTAACCAATCCATCCCCAGTAATCAATATCGCTTTTACTGCCTAATTTTTTTCGGGAATAATTTATTTTATGAGCTTGTTTGGTATGCAATCAGGTGGTTCAGATCTTTTCGCTTTAGAAAGTTGTAGAGAATACAATATATTCTGCTTTGATATTAGTGCTCTTTTTTGTCATACAATACAACTCCTACTAAAAACCGTGTTCTGTTTATAATACATTATCAGATAGGCTGATTGGTTTTCATATCTCTAGGATATAAAACTTTGAAAGAGAATGTGTAAGTGTAGTTGTTTTATATTGTAAACGTAGAATGTACACCGTCGCAACTTATCTAAAGGTCGTGATTCTCAATATGTCGTCACAATAGCGATAGTCTTTTAAGCTGAATGCAGCCTCATTATTTGTCTTCCAGGGCTACATCAGGTTTAGTAGAATCTAACTACAAACTCATTAAAACGGTTCTTAATGTCAAATACTTTATAAAAATTGCGATAGTCATTTAGTTACACTGGCAATTCAAGAAACTTAAGATTAAAAATTCAATTGAGCTCACTGAGTTGATGATATTGGATATTAACCGATATTTCTGAGATCAGTTCTGAGCTAAGTGACATAATTTAGTATTAAGCCCCTATCGTGCACGAGAACGACTCGAAGGTGCAACTACTACGCCAGCTGTCACTTCTCGAACAATAATCACTAGACCCCACATTCTTCTAGTCCAAAGAGTACTTTAACAACCAGTTGGAGTCTGATGGTCAATACTTTGTTTGTAATTAATATACAGCATACGAAAAAGATTGAACTGCCCACCAGCTTCTGTAATACAAGGTTGCGTGCCGGACCAGCTTCTGCATCACGCGTACACCGTAGAAACACTGTTGATTTCTGTCATTTTCCTAAGGATGTGTTAGAGTTGACTGACTCGGGTGTTGTTGAAGGTAGGCACACATACTGTACGAAGACCATGGCTAATTAAAACAGAATTTTTTTTAGCCACAACAATAGTGTAAAGCATCTTATTGTAACAAATTTTGCTAACATGAGTGGGTTCCGAGAACTGTGCTACATCTATGAGGGGGCTATACTGTAGTTTGGAGTGAACAAGAAGCTACTAACGCAATCACGAGTTTTCGTTTTTGGCTGCGCTCAACACATGAATGTATGCTAATAACAGCAATGAAAACTGTAGCAAATAGACGTGATTGCAATATACGTGGGAAAAATCCCTAAAGAGCATTGTTGGTGTATAGTAAACTGTATACCAAACACTGGCATTTCCTGTATGTGCTACTAGAAGCTAATCTATCGAGACCTAGAAATTTGTTAATAGTTCAAAAATATTTTCTCCATTCAGCTAAGCAGTAAAATAATATCTGCAATGTTTTTCTCTATACACACTTCAATCCAAACGCTTCTAAATGATCTTGTCTGCTCAAGCTATACTGTTGAACCAATTACAACAAGTAGAGATATATATACACAGATTTGATTTGAATAATAATTTTACTGTCTGAGCCAGCGTGTACTAAAGTGGGAAAGATGTAAATTACATACAGCAAAACGGAGCTCTTAAATAAGACGCTTTTTAGTGGTTGGCTTGTTGTATTCCAAATAATCAGTACGTTTCATTTTTATCATCGACAACTCAAAAATGCATTATATCTTGTTACACAGTTAGTTTTCCTCGAGAATTGTATGGCCGTTTTCAATGGCAAATAAATGTAGATATTCAGTAACAGGATATTTGTCTAGTGATATACAACCCTCTACTTAATTTTTTACAGATGGTCAAATAGTTCAAATGAAAACTCGACATTTGTCGCAACTTTCACATAAAGATTCTATCGAGTCTTTTTTTCCTCGTTTTCCGTAGGTATGGTATCAGTTTCTCCCTTGGCTTCTTCCCCATTATCTTCGCTTTCCTCATCCTCATCTTCATCTTCTTCGTCTTCGACATCACTTCTGGTATCGTTTGCACTTGCTGTCCCTCTTATGACTTTGTATATAATCTTCAAAATCAAAATGAACCATATGGCAGTGATGATTTGCAGGCCCGCCAATAATGCGACTAAAAACCAATGCGCTTTTCTATTGAAGCACGCAACCAGTACACCCTCATCATCGTACTGACACTTTTCGGGCAAACTCACTGCTGCTTTTGCAGCACTCCAAAGCACATAGTTGTACAGGCCATGTCGGGTCGCTATCCAATCAACCGTGAAAACTCCAAACATGGCGTCGCACGCACGAGGCTTTTCGAGGTAGTTTAGAATTTTGGCGATCGCTAAAAGAATGTCTCCATGGTCCATGATGATCTGATATACATGGCCGACTCTTGTGTAATGGTATTGATATGATCCGATTACCAAAAAAACTGTAATAATGTGGTGAGCAAACATCTGGTAGTGATCTTTTCTGCGCGCTTCAACATGGATGACGTAGATTTGTTGGAACCACCCGGCTAGTTGAACCAAATAATAGACCCGAATGCCCGGCGAGATCGAGTAATGCGGCCATCCAGCCCATAAGTCATCAGCGGAAAGAAAGTAGTCCGAGTTCACATAAAGATACATTCCAGAAGCAAAGGAGCAAGAGTAGTAGACCGCAGCCCAAGCTTGTTCAATGAACTTTGAATGCGTTCGACCAGTCAGACTGGCTTTCGTCGCCAACGGATCGAGGACATATTGAGTAGTGAGAGCTCTGATTAAAGTTAAGCAAACAAGCCCATAAAACGTAAACCCTATTTCGTCCCATCCAAAATGGTAATCGTTAGTCTTCTCTGACAATATAACATCGAGACATTTGAAGCTGCCAGGACGGTAAGTCCTGGTTAGATGAATAGCTACGAGAAGCGTCAAAGAGGTCAAAGTCTCAGTGCGGTGTGAAATAAGGTTTTGTGGTTTCTTCTTAACCTTTTTGAGACGGGAAGGTGGTTGAGCTTTGACTGGTGTTTTTGTATCTTTGGTTCTATTCCTTAACTCAGAATCGGACATTTTTCTGAAGATGATGGTGATAGATGTGGACGATATAGCTTTTCTGGGTGCACGCTGGAGAAGATGAAAGGAGAAGCAGAGAGTAGAAATGTCAAAATAAAAATAAAAAACCTCAGAGATCATGTATTTTCAATGTATACGAGCTGCAGTTACTAGAGAATTTTAGTATCACACTGGATTTCTACTACACTGCTAATTACACTGTCCACCAATAATTCCCACTGCATTATTTTTCGTTATGACCCACCATCAAATTTCTATTATGGGCCTACAGATCTCGCTCATGTTCGACTATGAAAGTAAGGTATGTATTAGAAGTATTAATATATAACTTCCAAAGGCCATGAAAAGTTGTTCACGAGCTGGCTTTTGGACAGAGTCTCGAGAAGCTCTTTATGTCTGGTCAAGTCATATCAGGTCAGACTTAGTGACGATCATTTTCTAAACTACGAAAAGGGAACCAGCTGCATGCTCGACATACACAATCAGCTAGCCTTAATACGTACCATATAATATGTAGTTTTAATTTGAGTAGCCACTATAGAGTTCAAATGACCTCAATGATGGCAAATATGCAATCAACGTCTCTATAATAAATTCGCACCTTCATTCGTACATTCGGGCTTAAAATTTAATGGCGTACAACAAGTTATGTGGTCTTAATTTTTGTGATTGAGCGGATATTACCGCTGATGCAGACTGTTTGAAACACACTGGTTTGAAATTTTAAGTGCACTCAAGGCAATCACAGCTATCGGGGTACAATAAGAAGTGTCTAGCAACGAGCGTCAAAATCTATGTTGATAGTTGTAGCTCGCAACCGTAAAACATACGCTTCATGGTAATTTAGTAATCAACTGATAAGATCCTTCCAGAAAAAGAGCATCTCTACGGCTAACACTCTAGCAGTATACTTATACTTTAGCCATGACCTGCTACGAAGTTTCCTAAGATATCGAGATGATCTAAGGTTGGAGCAGATGAAGTTTACAAAGTTGAGCGGTAGCATTTTGGAAGAGAGATGCGACAATTATTTGAAAAAAAAATTCAATTAGAAACAGAAAAACAACAGTTCAAATTGGTAGCGACGTTTATAACACCAGTATATTCCTATTGTACTATCTTTCGCGGGATTTCGATAACTTAGAAGATTAACCGATTTAGCGATTAAACAAGGAGCCTCGTTACTTTCCGACGTGATATTTACATGATTAAGTTGAAAGGAATAATGAAATCAGCATTCAGGTATACCAAGAGAGCGAGATTTTGTGGTGGTGTTATACTGTGATCCTAAGAGAATAAGGCTAGGTTTCAATGTGAGCTCTTCAAAGTACTATTAGTTGCTAGAGCAGGTGCTATATGTGAATACCAGAATAGGGTAATAACTGACAGAAGACTTTATGAAAAATATGACTGAAGATTTCTAGTGGATTATTGTTTTCATTAGTGTTTAATTCAGCCTTATTAAGTAAAAAGCTATAGAAATAAATTAATACGGTCACCTTCCATCGTGACTTCTGTCTTGGTTGGATTTCTCGGGAAAGCAAGCTATTTATGAGATGTATTTTGGAATCGAAAAACGCTTCGAAATTTCAACCGCACTCGAACTCAAAGCACAAAATTCTCAATTTTGTTGAAACTGAGGTCGTTTCATTCAAACTAGTGTCCACATGTCTTCTCAGTTGTTGGCAATGTATTTTTTCAATTCAATATTTGTTAGCCACTTAAACTTACACACCGCAATGGCGAAAAGAACCAGTGACCTATCAAAATTGAACAAACGTTCACACAAACATTTGAATCAGTAAAAACAATGTATAATAATGGCATCTCGATCACAGTAAGATCAACTCTTAAAGCCAACTCAACTACACCACACTTTTCTATACCCACCTGATTTCTTCTGTTCTATGAATATTTAGATCAAATTTCAACCTATTAAGACTTTTACAACATCTGTATGCAAAAACACCAACAATAAAAAGGATATACCAATAATAAAGGAATTGCAATTGCTCTCCAAATATCCAAATTATATACCAATGTTTCGCATATTTATACAGATCATCATCAAATCGAGTAGTGTATCACGAAAAAAATTAAAGTATACAGACTTTTCTCAAGTATTCTATCTTTCGTTTGTCTCATGTCGTCTTTCGTCAATACAAACTATTCAAGTCTAAACATACGACACAAAAGTAAAAACTGTAGAATTTAATATAATATGGGACTGAACTCGTTTGAAAACTAAGCACTATCGTATTGATATAAGGCTTTAAAATTTATTAGTCAATGAGCTGTTGAAAGCTGCCCCTAGAACAGTTGTTTGAAGCCATTCGGGTGTTAAATAAATTTTTGTCATGACGTGAGATTTAGTACAGGGGAAATAGATCAGCAACACTTTAGACGAAATTTTTGATTCCAGTCTCCTGGTAGTCTGAAGACTCGCCCAGCTTCGGCCTCTTTGGGAACTTACTTTGTCAAGCTATCAATGACAGACCATGATGCTGTTATTTTATCTTAATATTTTATCGTCAATATATTGTAAAACTGATAGCTGACCCAGTATATTTAGAAATACTAAAGTTGACCTGTTCACAATTTCATTAAACTCTGTCAGATTATATGTACCGTATTTATAGTCTTGAAGCATGTGGGAACAAATAGAGACAAGACAAAATAGCTCATTGAAAACCTCTTTTTTTCTAAACCATCCACTATCTTTGCACGGTAATATGATTACAGGGCACTCAAAATTAATCAACGTCGGCAAAAATCGCCACCGCAATACTTAATCAAAACTGAACTAAACTACATAAACATTTCACCCTTGTGGCTCCAGATGGGATTAGTTCTCACACGTTCCTTAGATGAGTCTCTATATCCATAGGAGAATTCCGGGAACCTATTAAAATATGTAAATTACTATAGGCGTTAGCCCTGGATGCCCAACATCTTTTAGAAGTGCCAACTGAACAAATCAGCTTTGGTATGGTAAGCCATAAGAATTCACCAGATTTAGACTAAGCGTAATTGTTTTATTTACCCAGAGATTTGGCAAGCTTGAAGAACGTAAACACGGTCACTTTGCCCACGACTGCAAACGTAAGATATTTCTCTAGAACCGCTCTAAAACACTAAAAATGCATTCTCAGTAACATATGATAACATTAAAGTGTATTTAGACGATAGCCGAATCCATTCGCAAGCCATAAGAACATCTATAACACATTCTACTTCAGCATATTATCCGAAATGCTATCAGCCTTCCAATACCAGTACCTATCTTTAGTAAGATTTTGACCCCTTCCAAATATAACACAAAACTCTTCAGTCACTGATTCGTATTTCCCGTTGATGTCCATATCATCGATTTCCAGCCCTGTGGAAGGATGATATTTTCATTTTTGTTACCCGCAACAATGCACTATGCTTACACAGAGCAACTTTCAACACCCCCATCTGTACAGTAATATTTGCAAAAAACAAGTCTATTAAAAACCACCTACTCAAGAAACTTATACAAAATAATCTGTACGAAACCCTCCATCGACTGACGAACAAAACCATACGCACGCACGCACTTGCCCACCTCCGCAAAACGTCTTTACGAAACTATTCGTCTATCCACCATATTAAACCCACCCATGCACTCAAAACCATCTGCTCTCCTGCCCAAATTCAAAACCACAAGCTCACAACTTAGGTATCTTCTGACATAGGACAATAAACTGATCATGCATAGGTATCTTTTAAGGACCACAGTCAACGATGTTCCTCCCGAAAACACCTAAACTCATGCTCAGATCTCAACTCCCAAATTTATGACCATACTCCATAAACTCTGTTGTTGTTCTTATTGTCATAAAACGCACTCTATTCAATGCTATCGTTATGTTCATCGTTTAAGTCTTAGTGATATTACTAGATGCGTCAATTGAATTACTTCAATGAATTCAAGTATAGACGATAATATTATGGGCTTCTCAAGACCATATACTTACTTATATGATAAAATAGTTAAATTTAGTGATTGCAATTTCTACTTGCACCAGATTTGAAAATGGCTTCCAGAGATGACCTTGTGATCCAGGTAGTTTGCAACTACTGTGCAATGTTTGAAGGCTTCATTCAATTATTGACAAAAAACATGCTCTATACATGTAATTTATTTCCCAATATAAAAGGTTAGTTCAAAGACAATATCATGGACATTACCTTGTGTACACATAATAAAACTACAGGGCCAATTAACCGACATCCTCGGATAACATGAAAAATTTATATTTGCTCACACCAATTATCAAAACTTCAGCATGAATGTACTGTAGAAACAAACAAATTTAATAATAATTAAAAACACACAATAAGTTAAATACTTCAAATAAAATCATTACAATATAAAATAACAGTTAAAGTACTCTCAATAAGAATTAATAAGCATTCAAAAAGCAGCAATAGTAGGATAAATAGATTTTTTGACGTCAGTTTCCTCAGTTTCCTCCTTCATTTCACTTTGTCTAATCATATCCTTAATCATAGATCTTAACTTAGCAATTACAATTGCATGACGTTCAACTTGTTCTTTTTCTGTTGGCTGCACACTTAGCTTAGACATTGCCGAAGATAAATCATCATCTTCATCAGATTTGACAGACAGTTTCGAACTTCTTTGAGAGATACCAACTGAGAACGATTTGGACTTATCGTAGTCATATCTTGACGCAAGCTGAGGATGTTCAACATCAGACGCAAGAGTGTTGGAAGGAAGGTTGAAAGTGGGGTATACGTTAAGGCCAGATGCAGAAGAAGTGGAACTGTGATGTGATGGAGGAGGAGAAAGAGGATTTGAAGGGTACGTAGTGGGTAGACCAAAAGAGTTTGTAGAACTATCAAGAACAGGCTTGTTCGATTGTGGTTGAGAAATAGGATTGACGGGAAGATTGGAAGCAAGTTGTGAAAAGAACTGATCAACATCCAAAAGCTCTTGATGGTTTCTGAAGGACGGAAGCTTGCTCATGGGAAGTGGCTGTGCTGGCTGTTGCTGTTGTTGTTGGGCGTGTTGGTTTTGGTTGTTATAAACGTTGTTCTGGGCAGGAGGAGCAATGCCAACAAGCTGTTCAATTGTAGATAGTCTTTGAGCCATTATAGAGTTGTAGCTTGGTTGAATCTTCTGTCTCTTGATATCCTCAAAAAAGTCGAAAGTAGCATCGAAAGATCTTTTAGTGGCATTATTATAAGAATTGTAAGATGTTTGTTGTTGCGGCTGCTGTTGCTGAGAAGTAGTAGACGATGAATATACTTGGTTAGGGTAATCATTCATAAATTGTTGAGAATCAAGCCTGCTGTAATCCAAAGGAACATTGTTAGAGAGAAGAGGATAGTTGTCCATGCTTCCATATGCAAGACCACTTCCACCAGAAACTTTCCTAGATCTTTTCTGTTGGGCGACGCCATTGTCAATATGGTTCTCAGCATGTGTCTTAACGTGCTTTTTCAAATCCTGAGGTCTCTTAAAGGCTTTCTGGCAAAACTCGCATTTGTATGGTTTCAATGGGACATGAACTCTGATATGAGAGGTTATATGATCTCTTTTAACTGTAATAACCCGGCAATTTTCCCATCGACAAGTAAGGCATAGGTTGTTTGTTGATTTTCGCCCAACATGGAAATCGCATAAATGGTTGTAGAGTAGTTCGGCATTATCAAAGACTTTATTGCAACTAGCCCATTTGCATGTCAGTAGTGTCTGACTAACCGCAATAGGTGGTCCTAGTTTAGACTTTTCATCATTGAGAGCAGTAGTATCAGGTGAAATAGCGGATATTGGCGAAATAGGAGATGACAAAGAGTGTTCTCTTGGTGAAGAAGAGTTCGATGAAGTTGAATTTGGTGGCGAAAGGGCAGAAGGCACGTTTGAGTTCAATATGTTTAAATGGGTGCTTGACGATGAATCTAAGTTCATTGAGATATTGCTGTGTTGCTTAACATAGGAATTTAAAGCTTCGTCTTGTGAAGACAGCAGATTAGGAATGCTGTTGGCTGTGTTGTTGGTATTTGTTATGGGGTTGAAATAAGTATTGTGGAAAGTGCTCATTGTTGACTGTGTTTTGGCCCTGGTTTGTTTGTTTGTTTGTTTGCTTTACGGATGACTCGTATTCGTAGCTTTGTGTCTTTTTCAATTGCTTGGTTGATGGTTTACTTGGTATAATACTGTTGAAAACTATCCTTTTCTCTTGAGATTCAAAGGCCTAACAGATATGCAAATCAGTGATACAAAGATGAAGCCAAAAAAAGAATATAAATATTAGATGTTCAAATAAACAACTGTTGATGGTGAACGGTGGTACTTCCAAATGATTAACAATATGGAGTGGTATAGGTCAAAGGAGGCAAAAAGGGAAGGTTTCAAAAAAATATTCTAAATTGAAAAAGAGGGAAATTTACAGTCTTATTTATCACTTTAAAAAACGGTTTAGGCGTAATTGGAACAGTCAAAAAAAAGACACAAATTTATTGTCATCACCTATTGAGACAAAAATTGTTCACAATGCCAAAAAGAAAAAGAAATTTTTGCTAATTTTCTCCTCTCGTAAAACAAGGAATTATGACGAGGGTAAGGGGACTATCATGCAAAATGCGATTTATTTTCTAGAAATTGTACGTAACTGGGGTTATGTTGTTTGGCCTATTAGTTCTTGGCAGTCTGAGAAATACGCTGCAAATTGCTAATAGCCAAGAGCTTTTAGGCTTGTGATTCCTAGGCATTACAGCCTAATTCTTTGTTTGCCAAGAACTCACCCAACAACCAACTTGCACAAATATGTCACATGTTTAAGCCCAATTCCTGCCTGCGCAACAATTGTGAATAGGAGGTCGTTGATGGGGCTGAGTAATTATCACCATATCCTCGCTAAATTTTGCTGAAACTACGTAATTGTCGAACATAAAAAAAAGATAAACTCTGGGAGTGACAATACGGTAATAAAAGCGCTAAAAATAGTCCAAACTAATCATAACCTCCCTACAGAAGCGTACTTTATAGCGTAATTTTAGCCTCTTTTGGAAATGCATCTTTCAGTTTATAGCTTAGACTTTGACACTTCCAGCCTTCAAAACCTTAATTCCACCTTTATTTTCATTATCGCTTATCAGCTTAAGCGGATAGTTTTTCGATGTGTATCTCACCACTGTACGCAAATGGCAATTCATTGAAGGAATTGGACAATTCAACCAACCCATTTAGCAAAGAGCATGATGGTCGTCAACTTTAGCATTTTGTGAAGGGGCTTAATGGACTTTCATACATCGGGGTTAACGTACGCACTAAAACCTTAACCCTTTGAAAAGTGTAACTACCGGAGCGTTCCTGGTGTAGCAAAGGTTTTAAATGTGAATCATATCTAATTAGCAGCAACGGTGTTGTGTTAATGGAACTAGCAACAATCTAGCTGGTAATTGAGCTATAGATACATAACAACAGCATATTGTAGCATTGCTTACACTGGACCGACGATGGTAGCAATTGATCTGTACACTTTTTACCTGGTTCGCTAAAATGCAAGCGCACTCTAAATCCAGAACAGCCTAGCAAGCCAATCGCGCCTAGCCAAGTGAAGTTGAGTCAAGTAAAGTCAAGTTCATTCACCTCGGGAAGTGAAATTGAATTTTGCTAGGGTCGTTCCTGGAGCCACCCAATGGCATCTACCAACTAACTATTATGTGCTATTGAAATTACGATGATAATATCCGATCCGTGGAAAGTTTGATATTCTGCCCTAGCTTGAATGTTTAGAATAAAACTTTTCAAAAATAGTTGGAAATAATAAACGCCAGCTCGAGTATTCTTTCTAAATTACCCAGCAATCAAAATCTAGATCGTCTCAAGTTTCGGTGAATGAAATATCATTTCAATGCTGATATGACATAATGTTTCATTTCGTCAGTTTGCCTCGTTAATAGAACACTGAGTTATACACGACAGCCAGCTTGACAACATACGTTTCCATGAAGAATATTGATAGATGCATACCAGTATATAATGATAGGAATATATTACCATACGATGTACAAATGACTTCTTAAATCTGCTATTTTCGCAATTTCCAATCCATCACAATCTCCCAAAATCACACTATCCCACCCAAAACGTACCGTAAGTTCATACACCATCTCCACTGGCACCATAACCAGCCCCCAATCTTATGTAAAGTTACTCTATATCACCATTAATTTAACCCCACAAACATGCTAACCGAACGCAGTAAAAATGAGTATTACAAATACAGTTCTTCTATCTAGATATAATGATTTCAGTCAATCCTAGCTTCAGCGCAAAATATCACACTTATCCATTTCATGCTCATTATATAGGCACATACCAAAAAGTGTTAATGTAACACCTTAAGGCTCAAATTGTAGTACACTTATCTGGACTGTAACTTTTTTTGTCTGACACATTCAAATGATTGAAAAAGCTGTTAACATACGTAACCGAGATGTATTATAATTCACCTTCTTTTCATCCTCTCAGCTTTGCAACCTATATCAACCTATAGCTCAAACAATCAAAGGAATCTTGTCAAAGATGTTGGTTCATTTAGTCTACTGTGAATATTCACGAAAGCCTAACTTACATCTTTTTTACTTCATATAAAGCCAAATCTAGCCGGAAATGTCTTACTGCACGAATGATGGCAGATGGTTGAGACGGGGCCATTACATCGATTCTGAACATTCAGTAAACACGTTCTACAAAACTTTTCATTTTATCCATACAACACGCTATAAATAACAAATAGAAATCAATTAATATATAAGTGAAAATACACACAATTTGATTATATTTATTTCTTAGCAGCCTTAGCAGCAGACTTAGTAACCTTAGTAGGACCGGAACCCTTGACAACAGACTTGATGACACCGACGGCGACAGTTTGTCTCATATCACGGACAGCGAAACGTCCAAGAGGGGGGTACTCAGTGAAAGTTTCAACACACATGGGCTTGGAAGGAATCATCTTGACGATAGCAGCATCACCAGCCTTGATGAACTTGGGGTTGGCTTCAGTAGACTTACCAGTACGTCTGTCAATCTTCTCTTGAATTTCAGCAAACTTACAAGCAATGTGAGCAGTGTGACAGTCAA
This sequence comes from Geotrichum australiense, assembly GCA_030563945.1. NCBI lineage: Eukaryota > Fungi > Ascomycota > Dipodascomycetes > Dipodascales > Dipodascaceae > Geotrichum > Geotrichum australiense. The sequence goes on along the minus strand of JAJMKR010000031.1, from coordinate 187,385 downwards.
GAACTGGAGAGTAACCGTTAGAGATTTGACCAGGGTGGTTGAAGATAATGACTTGGGCGTTGAAAGATTCACATCCTTGAGGAGGATCGTTCTTGGAGTCACCACAGACGTTACCACGTCTGATATCCTTGACGGAAACGTTCTTGACGTTGAAACCAACGTTGTCACCGGGGGTACCCTCAGCAAGTTGTTCGTGGTGCATTTCAACGGACTTGACTTCAGTAGTGACACCAGCGGGGGCGAAGGTAACAACCATACCAGGCTTGATGACACCGGTTTCAACACGACCGACGGGCACAGTTCCGATACCACCGATCTTGTAAACATCTTGAAGAGGGAGACGAAGGGGCTTGTCGGAAGGACGAGCAGGAGGCTCAATGGAGTCGATGGCTTCAAGAAGAGTCTTACCCTTTTGAACACCAGCGGCCTTGGTCTCCTTTTCCCAACCCTTGTACCAAGGACAGTTGGTGGAAGGCTCAATCATGTTGTCACCGTTCCAACCAGAGATGGGAACGAAAGCAACAGTCTTGGGGTTGTAACCGACCTTCTTGATGAAGTTAGAGGTTTCCTTGACGATTTCCTTGAAACGGTCTTCGGACCACTTGACGGAGTCCATCTTGTTGACAGCAACAATAAGTTGTCTGACACCAAGAGTGAAAGCAAGAAGAGCGTGTTCACGGGTTTGACCATCCTTGGAGATACCGGCTTCGAATTCACCGACACCACCAGCAATGATAAGAATAGCACAGTCAGCTTGGGAAGTACCAGTAATCATGTTCTTGATGAAATCACGGTGACCGGGAGCATCAATGACGGTAACGTAGTACTTGGGGGTCTCGAACTTCCAGAGAGCGATATCAATGGTGATACCACGTTCACGTTCAGCCTTCAACTTGTCAAGAACCCAGGCGTACTTGAAAGAACCCTTACCAAGTTCGGCAGCTTCCTTCTCGAACTTTTCAATGGTTCTCTTGTCGATACCACCACACTTGTAAATCAAGTGACCGGTGGTAGTGGATTTACCGGAATCGACGTGTCCGATGACGACGAGGTTAATGTGAGTCTTTTCTTTTCCCATTGTGAATATATAATTTTCTCAGATAGAATGCAGTGATTTCTGGTGTGAGCGACGGGGGAGAGAAAAAAAGAGAAAAGAAAAAGAGAATAATTTTGGGAGGAAATTTTTATTTAACAAGTGTCCATGGCCCTCTAACAGCCTACTGCTAAATAACGTGTGCACCTAAAAATTTTTGTTGCTCAATGATATAAAGCTTTTGCCAAACGTAAAATTGTGCTCCTTTTCTAGATAAAAAATTTCCTGATACGGCAACAATAGTCACATTTTTAAGTGGGTAAAAGCAAAACTGAAGATTTTTCGGTCTGTTCTAATGGTTGCTCAAGCGTTTAACTCATTTCACTACCACCTAAATTTTGCAAATGCTCTTATGTTTTAGCCTCAAATAGCGACTTTGATGAGGGTCAGTTGCTCTCACAATGAATCATCAAACTAAAAAATAGAATCTTGAAAATAAGCCTCAAGGTGAAATGTTTATGATTTATTGTTCAAAGACTAATACTATGTTTGAGGTTATGAGTTAAAGCTTATATTATAACCCTTAAAATTTAAAGTGTCTTTTTGATAAACTGCAGTACAGTATATACGTACGTCTATGTATCAAACGATCTTTCCATCATCTAGAAAGTTTAGTAAATTAGCTGGAGAAGCAAGTCCATAGCATTGATATGCTCCTGAAAACGCAATATGTTTCTTCCACGTGTTTTGTGGGTAAAACGTAGTTCTCCTGATGAATTTTGATTGTCAGTTTCAATGGAAACGGAAACTCCATAAGCTTGCTAAAACGATACCAGAATTTCGAAGTTTACAGTGATTTGGTACGATTTTCCACGAAGTTTATATCCATCACAGTTTCTTGAGTAGGTATGGACACTGAGAGTATAGTATACAATAGTTTTGCAGTAACTCTTAAAACTGATTGAAACTTTTGTCTGGAGGTCTTTAACACCCATAGGTGCTTATTACTTGTTTTGTACAGTACAATAAAAGCCTTTTAGACGGGGTTTCTGACGTCTACACCTTCCAATTGTACAACCTTTCTTTGAAGAATTTCACACAAGTGCTGAGTTATCAAATTCCAAAGGTCCCATATGTACTTCAGTTCACAATTAAATAATAGGATGGCTGTTTTGAAAATTGCTAATACCGTAGGCAGTAATATTATGGTAGTAGAGTTTTCAATGCACACAACCAAACACGGCCAAAACTCCAACACTCCCCTAATAGTGATGACATATAATCAGTGAATAGTGTATTGGCTAATTTGCTTGTTCTTTTTGAAACTATGCCACCATTTTTAGTACAAAAAACACTAACCGTCTATACAAATATCTAGGTTGTGTAGTACAAATTCTGATATTAGTGAAGTAGTATTGTTTGTCTTAATTAAAATGCGTTACTTTGCCAAAAGATTTTACAACTAAAATCCTCTATAATATAATAGATACCAGTCAATTGTTTCAAAAATAGCACAGTTCCTTTTTTGTTTATAAACCAGTCCACTATTATATAATAACGGATTTTCGCAATGTTCCCTGCTCAACAGTATGTTACAGGATGTTTCTTCATGAGGTCGTGATACCATGTCGTACGAAATTTTATGGTAGTCATTTGCTGCAATTGCTGGACATATCCTAGACTGCTGTAGCTGGTTAGAATATCTTGAATCACTCTATATCTTAGAAATTGTCTAGAAAATCATTATCGTCACAATAACTTCGATAGTATGATTTAGGGGCTACGGTAGTTGTATTGTATACTCAAAGGCCAATTGAGTTGAACTGGATTTACCAATAACCGCAAACAATCTAACGAACGACTAACTCTACAAATATTATTCGAACTGGCTGTAGACTTTTTACAGATCAATATTTATCCTAGTTTTTGTTCGGCTGAAACAGAAAGATAACTATCATTCTGCTGGTCAAAAAGTCTACAAACAATAGAACCATTGATCTAGGACATTCAAATACACCCTTGACTTAAAACTATTTGTATCCTTTCCCCATCTTCTTCTTGTTTTATGGGCTTATGAAATTACCAGCATAAAAAGACTTCCTCATAGACTTGATTATTAAGTATCGACCCGTGAGGTCACATCCAAGTTATTTCAGTTAAAGTAGCTTATATTGTAAGTACCAGTATATTCATCAACCAGAGGAAATAGATACATTGATGGCATGTAAAGGAAAAATACGTCTTGCAAGTTGGCTGCTTTTCAATATTACCAACTGAAAAATATTAGCCATAAATTAAATGCGGTTGGCATTATTATTATGGATGGGAGACAAAAAGCTACTTCCGCACATCCATTATATACTGTAAGTGCGAGGTTATGTGATATCCATTATACAATAGATGGCCGACTTGACTTCATTCATTAATGTTCATATAAGTAGATAATTAATGAGATAAATCTAATCAGTTGGAACCGTTTATTAATTTACTGAAGGGCTGCTCAAATTAAACAAAAAAAGGTACTGTATTTCAGATAAGTTTAATACGGCTGTAATCTATAATGAATATCAGCAAAAGATAGTAATGCTGATGAAGTAAATTGCATAGAACTAGACACGGCCTATCAGAAACGTAAATTCAAATTTACCTGGCAGTAATCAATCAACTACTAAGATCTCTTTGATAGACCTGCATAAGACACCGCTCCTGTCTCAACGGGTAAGACTTCCAAGTTACGACCCACAGTGATATACCAATCCTACCACTACTGTGGCAATTTTCTGGACTTAATGCTTGATATTAAACCTGAAACATTTGCAACCAGGCAGCCTTAAACCAACTTTTCTACAAACAAAACACGTACGTTGTTCTTTTTATTTGAAGAATGAGTTCCTGCGCCAATGATACAATTCATACTTGTAATGCACCATATTCTGTCCCTCTCGAAGCTGGGAAATTTTGGTAAATGTTTGACCAAATATTGTATTGGCAGCTGCTACTGCTGACTTCACACTTGATCCACAGTATCGTTTATTGCTGCTGGTGTTATATGCAAAAATTACACTGTTCGCATCGGTAATATCGACACGGGCGTTCGTGTGCAAAGCTTCTGGGTCATAAAGTTTAGCATTTAGTGTTGGCATGGTCACTGATGGAAGTCAGAGCTACGTTCATTGTATGGTCAGAGGTCCATAAAAAGCCTCTGTAACAACGTTTGATACTGAGGGTTTTTTTGCGTTTTGACTTTTATATTAATTGACTCGAAACTTCTGTCATCCACCTTTTTTTATTTTTATTTTTTAGAATTTTTCTTTCTATAAATATATTTTGTAACCTTCTAATTTTTTTTTAGCTTTTTCCAACCTGGACTTGAAACCCCTACGCACACACCTACCAATCCATCACATCCCATATACCACAATCACCATGACCACTCCCGAACCAAAATTAGAATGCACTACGAACTCGCATACAAGCGGTCACTTTTTTGACCTACGGCCACTCACAAAGCACTACCCAACACACACACATGACTACTTTCTAGTCGACGACTTCCCAAACGTTGATCCCACCGTTCCCTCTTTTACCGCTTCCAGCAACGCCAACTACAGTCTCAACATCTGTGCGCCCGTACTCCTCCCCAACTCCAACCCGTCCGCCGCGCTTCTCAAACACACCTCCGACGGCACACTGTCACTTGGCCAGGTGTCAACAAACCTGACCGTGCGTGGCAAGAACATCATTCTCGAGTACACCAACGGCGATGTGTGTCCAGGGACCAACACAAACGCATCGGCGCTTATTGCGTTCCGCTGCTCACGATCGGATACGGGGACAGGCACGACGGTGAGTTTTTTGGGGTCTCCTGACGGATGTGCGCATTTTTTTGAGGTGCGCTCGATTCATGCTTGTCCTGCGGTGGACGTGCAGCACTCCGTTGCTCCTGGATGGATCTTTTTCGTGATATTGAGTATTGCTGTATGTGTGGTGTATCTGGTTACCCCGAAACTGGGAGGCGGAGCCGGGAAGAAGGGCAAGATTTGGGGAACACACAACTATTATAGAAACGGAGGGAAAGTCTATAAGGATGAGAAGGATTCAGGCAGCAGCGCGTTTACGCCTGATAGTGAGGTAGCTGAGATCACGGTTTGAGTGGCGACGACAAGCCATATTTGCATCTTACAGTGTATATGTTAAATTGACTGGACATAATTAACGATATGGATTAAATATATCGTCTCTAGTTAGTTCATCTATATATTATATACTGAAAATAATCAAGCATCTATAATTGTAACAGAGCAAAAAAACAAATACAAAGCGAAAGCCCTGGATTCAACTAAAACGGCGTTTTTGATACCACCATACTGTATGCGAACGTGAGGTAACATATATTAAGTCTTTACAACAATGCATCTACACCTCTTTTCATTTAATCCAGACCCAATCCCGTACCAGAGATCTCCCAATTTTCAGTTTCACGAAAGCAAACAGGACCTAACTAACCCCTAAGATCCAAAATTATTAAAAAGCTCAGATCAAGGTGTTTCCACGAAGGTTGGCTGGGGCAACAACAAAAAAAAACTTAAACCTACTTCTACACCAATAATGCCATTGTTCTACCAGCCACCAAAATCAAACTTTCATTTTGCTTTGATTATTGAATAGACTACTATCAACAGGGAGACTGAGACGGTTCGAAGGAAACGGGATGATGGTTTTGGGGAGGCACATGGGGTGATGTGGTGGGCGACGTTTTAGATAGGACTTGTTAGGCCTAGACTTATCAGTTTTGTGACTACATAGAGTTTGTGTACCGTATCTTGTATTATAGGCTATCTTCGAATCATTGTGCCCCTAGACCATGTGCTGCAATGGGAGATTGCTGTCAACTTGGTATTAATCCACCAACTATTTCATAGGGTTCTATGGATTTAGTTAGATCGATATCAATGTCATGGATATTTTTGGATTATATTCAGAATAGGCTTAGCACTAAAATACTCATAAGTTATGTGTACTTACTATATGGCAGATATGAAACAACTACTACTGTACACCAACATATCTCACGAGAAGATGCTTTTATTTTCGACTTTACAAAAAATGCTCTCCAGTCTGTCAACATCAAACTTCATGGTATCAGCATCCGACGCATAATCAATTTCACCGGTTTTCGTATCATCCATATTTTTTAACCATTCATCTGAGTTTTCAAGAAGGATTCTCTCCTCAGTTTCAGAAGAAGTCGACGACCCTCTGGATCTCATTGAAGTGGGCAGAAACAAATCTTTGAAATTACTCGGTGAAAGTGGGTCATCAGCAGGCTCTGTATCAGTCTTATCCATTGACGTGTCAGTGCTTCCAACTGCCCTAGACCAAGTTTTTAGTTCTAGCTCCTTCTCAGCTTTCAACTGTTGACTCTCATCTTTTAATGAATCGCCTGGCAATTCGTGAGCTCCATTAGCTGCAACGGACATCAGCTCTTCAGGTGCATATGCAACAGGAGGGGTACCAGGTCTCGAGAAAACATCTTGTTCTGGTTCGGGTGCATTAAACAATTGATCAAGTCTATTCCTACTGGATGTGCGAGAGATGGTGCCTAGTTCATTGTTTGGTATAGACCCATGTCTCTTGGCTTTCTGGAAGTATCGATTTTTTAAGATGATACACCAAACTCCTACACTGTAAAAGTATTCCCGCATAATCACCAGAAGCTTAAGATTGATAGCTAGCCAATTCTTTCCTTGAAGGGCAACAGCTGGATTTTTGGAAAAGCTGGTAGCTATATGGACTGAGCTGACAGTGAATACGCCAAATCCAATAAAAGGGGCAATAGTAAGATCTTCCATCGACAAAACATCAGCGACTATTTGAGACTGTTCTGTTGCAGAAGTTATCACTGTTTTCGAGCAACTTTCAATAAATGATTTTGGAGGAGATTCTGTGAACTTTGTCGAGAAAAGTTTGTAATTGTAGGGATACATTGACCGATGGAGACTGCATTCTGATGTCAAAAGCTCGGAGTGCAGATGCACCAGAGATGCAGCTTGATTAACTGTGTCTAGTGCTACAAGTTGATCTCTAGAGTACTTGAATTCGTCCGGAATTGAATTTCGGAATTGTCGAAGTTTGGTGTTAAGCTGGCTAAATTTGGACCCTGGCATCCATGGTGGTATGAGCTCATTCTTATAATGCTCCATGACATATTTATTGATATCGGACCATATTATAGTGCCCATCATGATGTAGCAATACAATCCCAAGTTTGATTTATTTTCTTTGACTTTTTCCGTCTCTATCCCCAGTGTCATTTCCTCGAATTCTTTTATTGTAATGGTCTCGACTGCTATATTATTTTCATAAAAATAGTCCTTGCATGGTAAATTAATATTTACAGTATCAACTCTTAATTGGACCTGCCAGTGAGGTGCTGAATGGGCAAGTCTATCTAAAGACACTAATGACCAAAAAGTGCGTCTTCTTTCCTCGCGCTCCAGAAAACTTAGTTCTTTCTTATCCAAATGTAATTCTAATGTGGTGGCCAGTCGGATTGCCAAAACAACATAAATCATTCCTTTTTTACTTTTGGATTTGAAAAATTCATTTTGAACAATAAATATCAGTGCCTGAACGGTTTCCAGGCTTGGCTCGTCAAATTCGTTGGCGACCAATTTTTTGGCCTTGTCTATAAATAATTCGCCAGCTTCGTAAGGGGTAGCACAAGTTATTGCTGGATGTCGGGAATACCTTGATGTAAGTCCACATAATGCTAGAAGAAGGGTTGGACTGATTTGTCGATTTTTGACCTTGGGGATAAAGGTTGGTTTATGAAGAAAGTTGTAAGTTTGGCCATGAATATTTCGAAAATAAAGTTCTATAAGATGCAGGGTTATGTCCAGATTGGGGAGATCATGGTGACTGTAGCCCTCATTAACCGAGGAGGAAGGTGGAGGAGTGATGTCTTTAATAAGAATAGACGGGCCAAGTTGAGTTATGAGGGTTTGAGCATTTTCAACAGACTTGAGATTCATGTAGCCACTATTGACATTTCCTCTTTTGACCTCTCCAGATTCTGATTCTTCGTGTTTGCTAGTTTCTGGAAGAGTTCCGTTTCGAGGTTTTTTCTGAATTTTGTAGCTTTGCCGTTTTTCGGGTTTGATGTATTTTTGGAGATGTTGCATACGGCGATTAAGCATTTCTATATATCCAAAGCGGGAGCCACGATTTCTAATGACGGGATATTCACAGGGGATGTTTAGTCGTAAACAATTGGTGCAAGCGGGTCGACTGGAGGAGCATTTGATCTTTTTCTTTCGACATCCAATGCATGCTACGATCAGTTTTTTCTTAGCTTTTGGAAGATTTGAATTGATTTCAGGTGCTTCAGTTGGGCTAATGGATGCAGGTGTATTTGATGTAGCTTTCGTGTTTGTAGCCGAGTTCAGACTTTTGTTTAGGTTTGTGTTTGAAGTAGCTGTGGGCATAGTCATAGGTATTGAGTTGACAGCAGTCGACATTTTGTAGCTATCTATAAGAAAAAGTATTCTTGGTAATCAAAATCAAAATGGAGGTGTGATTGTGAATAGAGAGAGTGAAGTGTTATCAAGTCAAACCAGATGAAATGACTTTGGTTGTATTAGTGTCGAACTTGCTGTTGTTTTGATGATGTTCTATGTGGTATCTGTCGCAGGGGTAACTATAGAACACTATGATCTTATTATGAGGTGAAATCTGAAACTGCTGAGAGTTGGGTCTTTGAGAGACAACTATGGAGATTTAAACACAAAAAATATCGGCTGATGGTAGTTGGTAGTTATTTGTTATAGTGATAACCTCCGAATATGCGAATATATGGGTATTTGGAGGGTTTGAGAAAGTGAAGGATTGTAGAAATGAAGGAACCTGATAAAAATCAAAAAAATATAAAAGGTTAGGAAAGAGCTGAGATTATAAGCCCAGTGAGACTTCTGCTTATTTCGATATCCGGATCATAACAGTTGGATTGTTAATTAAGCTCACGAGCGGTTTGTGTTCTCCTATGATGAAAATTTCACTTTTTTTTATTTTTTTTCTTCTCCGCTTCCCACTTTTCCTCCTTCTTTCCTTCTTTCCTTCCTTCTCTTCCTGTGATATTTCTATCGAGAAAACTCTATAGTCTTTGAGTATGATGGTTTGACCATATGATTAAGTTCTGTTCTTGCTCTTGTTACGATATACAGCATTTACAGATCACTGACAGGCAATTTGGATACTATAAATGTCTAATTTTGTATGAAGACAATCCAGTTATTACAACGCTATTAATTTTAGTGGGGTAATCAAGCTATTCACAGTATTTATACACAAACAAAATTAATATGCTTTATTTAAATTTTCGTTCCAGTCCTCACGAATTTTTTATATCTGGGGTTAGGCTAAAAACTACGAGAAACAAGCACATTGCATTGACCTTCCTTCTGAGGGTTACGTCCTATTGACCTGTGGTCATTCTTGAAGTCGTTCATTGATAGTATGTACAGTATGTATGTGTTTTTATGATGACGAAGCAGTATCGAGTCAACTTCTTCAACAGTCTTTCATCGTCACAACCCATTTCATTCTTCTATTCAGTTAAAGCTCGAGCTTGTTGAAGTCCCCAAAATATTCCCCCCAAAATGTGTGGGTGTACACATGTAGTAAGCCAACTAACTCTCCACCCACCTCCCACCAAAATATTCATATTAAGCATAATTTTTCTATGCTTACCCCGCATTTTTCATTTTTTTTGGAATGAGAGTTTAAACGGATTGTCGGATGATTTACAGTCTACACAATACGATAAGTCCCTATAATTTCTCGAGTTAGCCTGTGCATCTACGCGTTTATTACTAGTTATGAGAAAGTGTACAAGCCCATTTTCAAGCCATTCCATCTTTTTACCGTGATACTCCGCGCCTATCCGTTGATATATAGCAGTCTGATTGTGGCTAAATTACCGCGAACTTTTTTGTTCACCACTCATTGTCAAAGTAGTTTTATGGTTGGGCTTTTAACTTTGGAGTAAATGTCCAGTAGCCAATCCTTTTTCCCCCCATCCAGCTTTTGTACTTGGGAACAGGTTCAGAACGAGCTTCTACTATGTTAGGATGTACAAATATCATTGTCATGATGACGCCTTCCCTGCGGAACTGGGTGTTTTACATATATCGATAGGTGTTTAGATTTCTATATACATAGGAACGGATCAATCTCGGGGTCACGTCACTGGTTTTTATATCCCATGGTACGTGATAGGCAGTACTGCTCTTTTTTTTTTGATGGCAAAATAACTGGTCGAAAGAGTTGGTTTACATTGTAACAGCATAATCGAGAGTAAGATGTGCAAACTAAGCAGGAATTTTTTTACTTCTTAGCAATGAACTCATCTCGAAAACAAATAATTATGGAAGGCATGTCTATTGGATAGTATACGAAAACTCATCTATATCAATATAAACATGGGCATCAGTGATTTTTGGAAATCTCAGATGCTTGAGATTTACCTAGCCTGTTGGGGTTACAGCAACATATCACATCGCGATAATCTCTTTCGTTATATGAGATGGGTGGTATATCGTAACTCACGCTGCCAGGCAAAACTGAAATTTCTAGAGCCTACAAAAACGAATACAATGAGCAATGGACATACTTTAGTTTATTAAACTTGATGTAACTAATGATTCTATCTTCTAATATTTACTATATACAAAATTCGTTCTAGTGAACTACCAACAACTATGCAAATACAACCGACCGGCTCAGCTTTAATCTCTACTCTTTGTTCAACAAACAACGTAAAATGCTTTTGTGTTCCCACCTTCAGGTTAATTGATTATCATTGATTGCTCATAAAAGTCGTGCAGCATGTCGGGCTTAAAAGGCCATCGGTCAAAAACTTTTGCAATAATCAAAAATTCATCCGGCGTCAAATTAACAGTTAGTTTATCACCCATCCCAGGTGGGAGCAACGGTACCAAATCTTCAGTGGCGCCAGGTCCCAGCACTGACAACGCCGTTTTCACGTTATGATTTTTAAGAATAAACAGCGATCTAGTAATGTATTCGAACGAATCTAGGAGGTCGTAATCGACAATGGGGTTCTCGTAGGGTGTTGCTTCAAGAAGAACAAGCTCGTTGGACACCTTTTGGCGACTCATCTTGTATAGATCGTCCGACCGAATGGGATCGCCTATGATGCGCGAGTTCATGAAGGCTGTAGCTTGCACAGAAAGTCGGTGGTACAACGGGGACCCGGGGGCGGCTAGTGTTTTTTGTGCAATCGAGTTTTGAATCAGGAAAAGCATGCGTATTCGGCCAATTTTTTGGATCCAACTCCGGTTCATGACGCAGGTGATGTATTGGTTCAGCAACTGTTCACCTTGTGGGTGGGTCAGATTTGTCACGTAGAGAAAGTTCTTTTCGTTGAGGTTGGCGCTTTCTTCTGGGGTAAAATAGTCAGGGTCCTGTAACAGACTCGTGAATGAACCCCATCTAAAAGGATCCAGTTTAGTAAGTTTCACCGATTCCGACGTATACTCAACCAGGCGTTTCGATAGCGCTGGCACCGGCTCCATCAATATGTGTTTTCTAGGCTTCAGGTACTGATTGAGAGCACTCGAGAAAACACCATTCCCGGTGTATCCGTCGATAATCGTCAAGTCGTTTCCGTACTCCTTGTCGAGATTAGACTGTTGCAATATCTGAGCACATCGGTCAAAACTTAGAATGTGACTTCTCCCAAAAGCGTGTTTGATGAGAGGGTTGTGTGCCTTTATCAGGAATGGTTTCGACATTGAAAGTTGTCTTTATTTCCTGAATATGTGTGCGTGCTAGTTGGTGAATCTGGGAGTTTACAGGAGCGTAGAGCGATGGCAAGGGGAAATGATGGAAGAATATGCGTTTAAGACTGGAGTGGTAAGGTCGAAAGAATTACTATGGGCAAAAAGGAATAGTTAAAATTTTCAGTTCCCGATTCCTGGTACACAATGTTCTAGTAAATTTTCAAGAAAGTTTACTGTAGATCTTTTAGGTTGTGGTACCATATACAGCTCGAAGGCACTATTGTATGCGTTTATTTCTATACTTTGTCGCATAGCATATTCTTTAGAAAACGTTGCTTGAAGTGTTTTTCCAAGTCTTCAGTAGGATTCCAGTCTATTGTAGTATGAACAATTTCAGACAACTGGACCTGATGTCATGTCCACACAGCAAGTATCGCCAACGTATTCAAACCCACATTGAAGGTCCCGTGTATCACCTAATTTGTTCATACATTCAATAGCTGGACTTACAATCTACGCTTTATTCTGACTAGGAACATTGGGTCTTGAAGTAGATTGCTACTTTGCAGGCCTCCTACCATTATTCAGTTTCTTTGCGAGTTTACATAGTTATTGCTTTTATGGTCTGTGTATATAAATTTATGTAAGTAGATAGTGCTGTAAGTAGAACTCTCCCAGAGGTCGTAATATGAGTACAAACCTCAAAACTATTTGTCAAATGGACCTGTTAGTTGACAGGTTTGCTAGTTTGAAATGAGCGTTGATTCCTAATATCACTGAATTGTATTTACTTACGGTATGGCAAATGATTTTTCATACTATAAATCCTTATCTTAGATATCTGTCGAAGCATCTTAAACCAGAAACTTGACTAAGTCAAGCTAAGTCTATGTGCGAGCATCCAGTATACAAACTCTTTCCATATTCACGGCTACCAGATGCGCGTATTAAATATGTCATTTGACTGGAAAATATAAAGATGAGCTACTTCGTATACCCACCCAGTCAGAAGGAACTACCAGCTGAAATGTTGACTCTAAAATGTAGCCAATGGAAGCTCTCGACTCGGGATCAAAACAAACACCCTGAATTTTTTTACGAAACAAGTATAGATAGACTAAAATTGCTGGATGGTCTATTTCTCAAATTTAGTTTTACGATTATGGCTGAACTTCGAGGTTAGCCCAGTAGCAACTTTTCACATCAAGTGTTTTCAAGTTAAGAAGTCTGTCAATATAAACACTTTTTATTGGTGAAGTGACGATCATTGATTCGGCCTGTATGCGTGCGATAGGTTAGCAAATTGATCCAGTTTATTGCCAATTAAAACAAGCTGTGTCAAATTCAATGTTCATAGAATGGCTCTATAATTTGGGTTACAAAAATATTAGGGGCCAAAAGTTACCACACCCAAATGTTTACATGAACGCACACAATCATAATTAATTTTTTTTCCTGGTTCGCCTCCTTCTCTTCCAGCTACATACTTCAACACCGCTTTTGTATCCACTTTCTTCACCACTGTTAGCATTCATTCTCTAGTCAACGTCTTTGCAAAATGGAGAACTTCGACCTGTCAGACCCCAATACTGACATTTTTGGCTCTCAGCAACAAAGTAGTCAATTGCAACTTCAACAGACAAAGAAAAGAAAAAGAGTCACTAGAGCTTGCGATGAATGTATGTTTTTGTCATTCAGTGTATACACGAACGGGTTTCTGTTTGTTATTGGTAGTTGATTTCATTTTCTAACATCCTTCAACTACATAGGCCGAAAAAAGAAAGTAAAGTGCGATGGTCAACAGCCTTGTATCCATTGCACAGTGTATTCATATGGTAAGCATTTGTCAATCTTCACACCCAGCCATCCATCTATGGTATATTTCAAGACGAAAAGCACTAACAGATATATTTCTACTAATAGAATGCACGTATGATCAACCATCAAACAGGAAGCGTATCCCAGATATCCGAAATGTCGAAAACAAGCTGAAATGTGCTGAGATGGTCATTCAGGCAATTCTACCCGGAGTTGACATCTACAATCCATCGTTTGATATACACAATTTCATGGAAACCGCGAAACTCGCAAGGCAAAAAGACCCCTCCCTGAATCCGTTCAAACTCGCTAGTAAAAGTCTGGCCTCTTCCACAATAGCAAAGGATATCAAGAAAATCAAGCAGCATCAACAACAAATACAATCTTCCGATGATTACTTCTCTCCGATGTCCACTTCCAATAGCAATTTGAACTCTCCTCAAGAAAACGGCAAGGAGATCAAAATTATTTTACCTCCCAAACACGTTGCTTCAGAGTTGATCGAAGCCGTATGGGACAATGCATGCGTGTTATTCAGATTCTATCATCGCCCTTCCTTTGTACGAGATCTCGACTTACTATATGAAACAGACCCGGATGACTATACAAACAAACAGTACAAGATTCTTCCTCTAGTCTACTCTGTCATGGCCGTGGGTGTTTTGTTCTCGATGGACAAGTGTGAAAAACTTGGCTTTAAAGATCAAAGTGAAGGTTACAAATACTTTGTCGCCGCAAGAAAACTGATTGATATTGCTGATGCCCGGGATACCTACGCGATACAATCGATTGTGATGATGATTATATTTTTACAATGCTCTGCAAGACTTTCAACATGCTATTCGTATATCGGGGTTGCATTGCGTTCGGCTCTAAGAGCGGGTTTACACAGAAAAGTTGCATACAATTTCAATCCAATTGAGCTCGAAACAAGGAAACGGCTTTTTTGGACAATCAGGAAAATGGACATCTATGTAAATGCCATGTTGGGTTTACCAAGATCCACGTCGGAGTTGGATTTTGATCAAGAACTCCCTGAAGATATCGACGATGAGAATATCACGGAAGATGCATATTTCCCTCAAGAAAAGGGTAAGCTGAGTTCAGCTGGTATTGCTAACGCGCATACAAGGTTGATTACGATATTATCACACATTATGAAACATATATATCCTGTGAGACAAGACGAGATGTCAGTCAGCAATGCAACGCCTCTCTATAATGTCACGCATTCAAAAGTTGCAGAGATGGAACGTGAGATTAGAGCTTGGATAGAATCATTGCCGCAGGAACTCCGACCCGGAGCTAATCCTCCTCCTGAATATTTGAAAGCTAATAGACTATTACATTTAGCACTGTGTCATATACAAATTGTCTTGTATCGTCCATTTATTCATTACTGCAGTCCTAGATACCATAGGGATGAAAAGGCAAGAGTTTCTGCTCTCAACTGTATCGGGGTTTCAAGAAGAGCAATGTATCTTGCACACGAGCTTACAAGTCAAAATTTATTGAATGGCGCCTACTGGTTTTCCATCTATACTATTTTCTTTTCTGTAGCATGTCTGGTGTTCTACGTGCACGAAAATCCTAACGATCCAGAAGCGCTTGATATCCGAAGAGATGCTGAGTTGGGGAAGAACGCGTTGACTTCTTTGAAAGATAGTAGTACGGCTGCTAAGAGAACGCATAACTTACTGAATACGTTATTCGAGCAACTGAATAGAAGAACAGCAAAACGAGAATCAGATGTTCCCGGGAAAAACAGCTATCACCAGCCAGGTTTTGATTCAAATGCTATTGCACTTCCAGATAGAAACTCACTTAATACGGGTAGTCCTTTACAAGTCAGCACGCCCAATGGAGGCAGTGCACCCGCGCCCAAACGGGTCAAAACGCAGAAAAGTGCCATTCCCGCTGGCCTTACGTCGAGTATTGCGGCAGAGTCGGCCAATGGATTTGCAGTGAGCAATACGCCCGGACCGTCGAGTAGAACAGAGTCTCCACATTTCTATGTGCCGGGTATCATGGATCAGGTAGATGCACAGCTATTTGGAAGGTTCTTGCCTCCATATATGTTGCAACAACAGTCACAGCAGCCACAATCTGGTAGTAATCTCGCTGAAACGCAGTCACCGACTGATTGGGAGCCCAGTGGTCAAGACTCAATCAACGGACAGAACGACTATAGAAATACACTAAACGAGCTAGAGGAATGGGAGAAGCCACAGTTTGACCTACAACCGTCTTTCCCTCCTGTTTCCAACGGACCTTCCTTCGAAGATCGAATCGGAGGCAACATAACTCCTAACGCACTACCCAATAATATTCCGTCATCATCATCCAATACTGTAGAAGGTGTTCCAGCTCAGTCACTGTCACAAGCGTCGCTTATTGGGCCTGAGCCTGCGCCGCTGGGTAATGGAGACGATCGAAGGCTTAGTATATCCTCATTGTTTACGGGAGGCAAAGATTGGGACGATTTACTTGCTCAGCATAGTGAGCTTTCTGGATTGAACAGTTTCATGACTCAATAGACAGGCAGACAGAGAGATGTGATTTTCATTGTTATGTTTAATGCTAATATTTTTTTCTAGTTTTTTTTTATAAATATTTATTTCTTGTGTCTTGTTGTAATATTGTCTTGTATTTTTATATGCTGTATGTGTGATTTTGTGTACAGTACGTTTAAGTATGCTAGTAGTATGGTTGTCCTTAATCCTTCAATAATTCCTTATGTATATCAATGTGATAATTAATGGTTTTTTATAATATCTTGATCTTTTTTGTTCTTCGTGTCTGGTGGGAACTAGGTTGCCTGTTGCGGCGTAGTGTTTGGGGGGTTTGGTGTGGTCTGGACTGAACTGGAACTGGGACATGGCCTAAATGAACAGATATTTCAAGGTACAGTTTGTTCATCATCGGTCCTAGTTTCAAATGTCAAATATACGCCCTCTATGGTTTGTTCTTACACCGACAGATGGCAGTTTACTTTGTAGTACCCGGCAACTATAAAATACACACACAGTTCTACAACAAGTCTATACGTCATACTATAGCAAATTGAACACCCAACATCTCTCGTTCCAAAGTGCAAATTTCCAAGTGGACAAGTCAGCCAGACATGGCGATATAATTATAGAGATAGAAACAAAATGTTCAATTATGTATGAATTGCTTGTTGCTATAATTTTTTACATTGTTTTGCATTATAAACTTTGTTCCGGAGCAACGGTTAGCCATTGAATTAAATAGCTCACCCGTATTTTCTGTTTCCCATAATACAAAAATTATTTCTGAAAAGAAAAAAGTATGTTAAACCAAATCTGTGATGGAGAACTAAGGGCCCGTTCTGTTTACGTCTATATTTGTATAATTATATATTCTCCCATAGTAACTTAAAATATTTGTATGGGGGAATATATAATTATACAAATATAGACATAAACAGAACGGGCCCTAAAGTTTAAAAGTAGGGAGTTGGGAGATTTAAAATGTAGAATGGAAGATAGGAGATAGGAGATCGTTAATGGGGTTTGACCAGAAATGCCCATAAAATTGCACTGTGGAGGCTGCCCATAATTTCTATTCACGTTCATAAGAGAAGGATGGGGATAAGGAAGTGGTAAAATGAACGCGAATGGATTATTATTAGCTTAACTTATCTCGTTTTTCTCTGGTTTGAGCTAGTCGTCTAGTATTTGGGAATTTGGTTGCGGTAGTTATAATAGTTATAATTGAGGCCTCTTTTGCCGGTTGCCAGAAAAGCTTTTGGTATGATGCGAATTGAAACTGTTGTTTCAATGAAATGCCAATGGAACGTGTAGTGCGGTTATGTTACTGATATACTATGATCAAGCTATATAATAGTACCAACTTCATATACTGTAGGCATTATATTTCACTTATTCTAAGATGAGATCTTTCTTCCAGGTCCCACAACCACTTTTACAAAAGTAAACCAGACGCCAGACAAAGCATTTCCAATTAATTCCATACCCATTTTCACATATCGTCGACTTTCTAATGCTCCGGATGCCAGTTACACAGTTCTAGTTTCACCATGGAAGTTTCATTACAGTTGCATTATTCGTTATTGTATTCATTAACTAGCAACCACAATTCTTTCACAGTATATACTGTAGTACCATAACATTTACTAAAACGTTCCAGCGCACTTTTGAAATGAATGGAAATGTAAAATGCACATCTCAGTACATGGAACATTAGTTATTATGTGGTATAAATGACATTGTGTTTATGGATGCAAACTAGAGAAGAACTTGATACAGTGGAATGAAAACGGTATGGAAAAGACTCGAAAGAGTATTTTTCAGGTTTAGAGTGGTGATGTGAATGGGTATGGGCAAGATCGGCTATTCATGGAAATTTCGATTTTAGACGCATATCCGTTAATGTAATGGCAAAACTTTGTGTCGGCTATCTATGAGTTCCTTCCATCTTACTCAATGTGCCATCAGGGAAGTTTGAACCTATTCAAAAAAATTTACAAGGAGCAGAGTTGTGCAATTGAATCGTATGTGTAGAAAAATGATTTTGTATTAGACAAGTTTTGTTATATGAAAAAAAACGAGTGAATTAAAGACAAAAAATGCTGTATAGTCAAGCTAATAATAATAAATAATAAAAGTAAACAAAAAAACCAATCAAAATGCAATAAGGTAGTTCATCTAATAAGACGATTCAGAGTTCAAACTACTCATACTTCTTCTATTCCTAACTTCTCTCCTGCCAGAAGCGTTTTCCGACGGCACAGTATTCCTTGCGTTCTTCTTGAACCACCAAGCCCGCTCCTCAATGCAGGCTCCGCTATTGCACCCGCAACGCAGGTGGTGGTTTGTATCGGTTTGGTAATCTTGCATAATCAGGGTAGGATGACAGGCCGGGATTTGGGCAGGCTCCTTGACGTCCTGAGAAGGAATGTAGGTGTTTTCAATCATTTCTGATAATCGACTGGAATCCATTTTTGACTGTGTGTAGATTTGTTGTGTAGGGTTTGTGGGTATTAATTTAATTGGCAGTAGCAGATTCTAAATGCAGAACAATAAAGATAGTGTGTGTTCGAGTAAAGATCTAAGAACAATGAGTGTCTTTTGTATAACTTTCAATGAAAGATGTATTGAATCAATGATGAATAAAAAAAATTCAGAGAAATTGAAGAAAAGATCGGTTTATTTATATAACCCAAATCGTGGCACACACCCGTAGCAGAAACTTTTCACCTGGGAACCTGTCAAAAAGAAAAGTTCACTACAAAAAAAGTTCTCGACCACACAAACACAACATACATTTCGTCGCAGACGTTCCGGAGAAATTGAATGAAAAAAAAAGGGACAAAGCTTAACATTTTCACAAAATGTTCAATTATGTATTACATAAAAGGTTTGTCATGAACTTTAAATTTTGACATGGCATGTGGACTCGTTATAATGGTCAACAATATGTCAAAAGTTTTTTTTTGGAGTTGGAATGGGAATTGGGCTGGACTTTGTCTTGAAGACCAGTGTGAGACGGATGTTTATTTTCGTTGGAGTTTAGTTTAGTTTGATTTATTCTGATTAAAGATTGATTCTATAAGTATCCTATGGTAGAGTCGTAGATGTGTAGGTGAGTATGGGAGTATGTACAGTACGATAAGATGAGAGATGTCAAAAACCATGAAAAATGACAACTGAAAATAACGGTTCGATATGTCAGAATTTGCCCATACCAACATTTGTTCGACTCATACATTTCAATGTATATTTTTAACTATGAAATATGTGCACCCTACGTACCCATACGAGGACAAATACATCCAAGAATAATTTCATTTTTCATTTCAGTTTCTCGTTGTTGCTAAACAATGACGATAATTGCAATTAAGTCAGAATAACGTTAAAAGTTTTTCTTCAAAAAATGAAGAGAACATTCACGTAAATTCTCACCATTGTTGCAAGCAAAAGCATCCCTGCTTTCCCCCAACAAACAAACACACTCTAACCGCTTACTGGTGATGTGATTCATTTATCGATAAGCAAGGCCACAAATAGATAACATCCAGTTACATTTCCATACATCCACAAGCTAGCAAAAAAGACATAATATTATTCACGCGCACACAATGAAAGAAAATAAAAAAAATTCTCTCTTGCTGGTCCCTGCAGGGGCATTCTCGAACCAACCACCAGCCATTCTCTAACGCCTAAAAATAGCCAAAACTCACCTCCGAATTGCGCAAACCAAACAAAAAGGCGTAGCAAAGAAGAAGAAAAAAAAAATAGTTTATACGACTTAATCTTAATTTTAATTTTCTCCAATATGCGGCCGATTACATAATGTTACATTTTTTACATGTTGTTGGAAATTGCATGGCATGGCAAAGTAAGAATAATGATAATAAACTTTTTTATTCTTTTTTTGACATTTTGGTAAAAGAGTTCGGGATGGATGGAAATTACTCGTTCGTGTATGTGTCATTTTCATGTTTTGCTGGTGAGGTGGGCTGGGGAGGTACGCGTTGGAATGAGTCAAGTTTGGATCGTGCGTGGCAAACAGCATAAACCTCCACAATAAACATTCGCTTGTGTTCAGACAGCTCCTCGTACTGACCAATTGAATATGGCATACAACTGAATTGAGTAACAACATCCAGCACTCTAGGCCATATCCATATCCTCGTGACAACCTCCCAACAACGTCTGCTTTCTGTCCGGATTTAGAATCTAGAAGAAAAGCCTCTTAAGAAAAAAATTTGGTTCGCCTAGATGCTAGACGGGGTTAGTAGTGATCGTGTGACTTCGAGAGATCACAAGAACTGTATAGCTTGTATATTATGGTCCAAAAATGGTAATATAGAAGAGGAAAGGTACACGAAAACGGTTAAAGGTCACGCACGATTCGAGAGACCCTGTCACCAAGAACAGCTAGATGTAAATTTAATAATTTATATATGAAAATGTTGAAACGCGCGCGCAAAACCCGCGTTTTTTCCATCCGTGCAGTCTACTGTAAGTTCTCCAATCATGTGTCCGGTGGCACAGAGTTCCCACCTTAGTCTGATCATAGATCATCAAACCCTTCCCAATTCCCATCAACCGCCATCCGTCGTAGCTCCCAAACACAAACTGAATCTCTGGCCCTTCAACGCACTCTGTGTTCCCAACACTCCATTACCACCCAACTTTCCCATTATCTGCATATCCAAATGGACAGCACACATCACAATAACATCATAATGAGGCCTTTTTCCCGTACCCGAAATCACCATCTCTCCGGATTCTTCGGGGAACCATTGTATACTTGCTGGGTACCACGTACTACTGTACACATAGATATGTTATGTGAGCGTGTCTTTGCGTGGTGGCATAAGAAACGGGTGCGATATGCGGGTATGGCGCTCAGGTTAATCTAAAGTTAATGAATGGAGCACGTTAGACTTTACTATTGTATACTTATTATACAATCCACATGAAGAGAAAGTTCCTCGTAGGTGCCATGATGTTTTGGATTGGAGGAATGTATGGTGATGACGCAGTTTTGTATATACTGTTACGGGTTTGTCATAGCTTCTTACTTTGTGTATTATAAGGTGTATGAGCACACCCTCGTAGACTAGAAGTAACGATGTCAATAACTTGTGTAGTTTTTTTCTTTCGAGATTGTAATTAAACTCATTCATACTTACAATACAACGAATTAAATTATTCCCACCAATATCTCTATTTATTCATAGATACAAGTCTAATAACATCCAGTGCACCAAACTCCTAAAACATCAGGATATTGGCTCAATATATCAAACTCCAATTCATCCGTTCAACAACAAAAACATTTTAATGTATTCAAACAACTACATTCAGTCTAACAACAAAAAAACAAATCAATCAATCAACAAAGCAGAAATAATAACAACAACAATAACAATTATAAAAAAAGAATGCTAGAAATAACCATTCATCTACCAAACTTTTCGTAAATCCAATTACCACCCACCTTTAAACACGTCATCGTCCAGTCCATTCAAACTCTCCTTACTCAACCCACCTTCCTCATATCCCTCCATCTCAACGTCCAATGTCCCTGTCGATCTCCCCACATTACCACCGTTCAGTCCCCCGGCTTCTTCCACTTTCCCATCACTTTCTTCCTTCTCAATCTTATGTTCAGTTTCCGTTGCAGGTGTTGTTGCACTCTCGGCTTTAGAGTCCTCCTCTTCAGGTTCAGTTTTGTTGCCAGTTTGACCAGTCATTTCTTTAACTTTGTCCATTAATGCCTTCTCCAAAAAGTTCGCGTCTTCTACAACTTGCGATCCTTCTTCGTTGTAAACTCTCGCATTGGCAAACATCAGTTTCCAGTCATCTACAAATTGCTGAAGTGACTGATAAGTGTTATTGGACACTCTCTTTTTGATAACATCACAAGCGATTGGTGATTTGATCAACACATAGTAATCTGGATAGTGCTTTTTGCTCGGGAGTGTAAGGAAAATTTCTATAGGTAGGCGTTCAGGTTCTTCTGGATCTTCCATATTGACCAGCATGTCATACAGATTTTGTGTTTGCTCATTGAGCTCCACTCTTTGGTCCGGTGTGAGAGTCTCTTTGACTTTAGGTGGTCGTCCTTTGCTCTTTTTTCTGGGAGGTTCAAGGGGTGTAGCAGTAACAACTGGGGTTTTGAATTTTCTTTGACGTTTACGTTTACCACCAACACTGTCACCAGGAGAACTTGGAGTATCAGAAAGACTAGGTGATAACGCCATTCTTTTGTTCTGTCTAGCCCTTTTACGAGCGGTAGCATTTTCTGGTGTATCATCTGCATCCTCAATGGCATCAAGCCATTGTTCTTCCGTAAGACCATCATCATAGTGAGTAACTTTTCGTTCTCTAGCACCACGCCCGTAATTATCTTCGAGATCCTGCTTAGGCTCGTTTTGCTCCTTTTCAGCAAGATCGAGATATTCTTGTGTGTAGATATGTGGAAGCTCTTTTTCGGTAAACAATCGCTCTGTCTTGCCGTACGGAGATTCTGCGTTCCTCTTTTGATCAATCTCTCCGAAAAGTATTCTTTCTTCATCGCTTCGCGCTAGAATCTCATTCAATTCATCATCATCGAGCTCCTCATCTTCCTCATTTTTATTCAATCGCTTAAGTTCTTCCTGTTCAAGCAATGATCTCAAGAAAGCTTCTTGTTCCTCGGATGTAGATTTGTTATCGAATTTACCAGCTTGAATAACCTTACCATCAATATCCAGCTTCTTGTGAGCTCGGTCTAAAATAGTTTCTTCAACAGAACTCTCCGTGATTAACCTCAAAATTCTAACTTCTTTAGTTTGACCAATTCTGTGTGCACGATCTTGGGCTTGCAAATCTTGATGTGGGTTCCAATCTGTATCATAAATAATAACTGTATCAGCAGTTTGAAGATTGAGACCTAAACCACCTGCTCTTGTAGAAAGCAAAAAAGCAAAATAAGGGGAATCTGGGGCATTAAACTTTTGTAACATATCTGTTCTTTCGTCGGCTTTGGTACCACCATCTAATCTTAGGTATTGCACTCCTCTCATTCGTAAAAAGTCTTCCATAATATCCATAATTTGCGTCATTTGAAAGAAAACAAGAATTCTGTGTCCAGTGGCCTGGAATTTTGGGATAATTCTATCGAGAAGCTCGAATTTGCCTGCTGTTCTCCATAATAAGTCATTAGAAACTCTGTCGGGATTGATCTGATTTTCGACCTCTTCAAAAACAAATGGATGGTTACAGACTTTTCGCAGTTGCATAAGTTTGTTATTTAGTCCCTTTGTGCCAGTTCCTCCCATGGTTTTCTTAAACTTCAACACTTGCTGATAAACGCTGGATTGCAATGCACTCATTTTACACTTGATAACTTTTTCAACCTTATCAGGTAAATCTTTTTCAACATCCTTCTTCAATCTTCTCAGTAAAAATGGTCTAAGAACTTTGTGCAATCTTCGAATAACCAGCAAAGTTTCTTCTTCCGACAAGTCCATTTTATCTTGACCACCAGTGTTGGCAAAAGGCGTATTGAACCATTCATCAAAAGATTTTACTGAATTAAAAATCTTGGGAAGAACGAAATTAAGTAAAGCCCACAGCTCTGGTAAATCGTTCTGCAAGGGTGTACCCGTAAGAATGAGTCTATATTTGGTAACATAAAACTGCGTGAGGGTGGCAGAAAGTTTTGATTGAGAGTTCTTCATTCTATGACCTTCATCAATGATCATATGAATCCATTTGATTTTTGAAAGAATAGCCTTGTCTCTGATAATGTATTCAAAAGTAGTCAACAAAACTTGGAAATCGCCCGCCTTAATTTGGTTTTGCATTGTTTTACGAGCGTTTGGCGGTCCTTTGTAAACAATCTTTTTCACACTAGGGGCCCATCTTTCGAATTCCAAAGTCCAGTTCGTCAAAGTCGATAAAGGCACAATGATCAGGTAAGGTCCGGGAATTCTCTTGGTTTCAATCAGATACGTAATTAGTGAAATCGACTGTACTGTTTTACCTAAACCCATTTCATCTGCTAGAATACCGTTCAGATTGTTGTTGTAAAGTGAGATCATCCATTGCAAACCCTTCAATTGATATTCTTTTAAAGTACCACCAACCAGAATAGATGGCTGTTTAGTAATGACTTCCTTAACTTTATGTGCAACATCGTAATAATCCAAATCTTCATTATCATCATCGGCTGCAGACGCGTCATTCTTCGAGTGTGAATTAATAGAGCGTGTGTGTTCTTGCTGGTTCTTAACTTTTTGTGTAAGCGATCCCAAAAAGGAGTTGGTTTGTTTCAAAAGATGTGTAATTCTGGTATCCTTAGTCTGATCCAACAGTTTAATATATGCTTCCTCATCATTTGCTTTCAAAGCTTGAAGACGTTGCTTCGCCATTCTTTCGGCCTTTTTCTGTTCTTCCTTTTCTATATTCGAATGTGCCGATCTTATGAGCTTGCCAAACTCCATACTTCTATCTTTCTTCACAATGAAATTTTTATGAACAATTGAAGCATGAGAGCAAATACCTTTCAGATAGTCTCTCTTCTCCTGGTTTTCTCGTTTGGCACGTTCAGATCGTTGTAGCGCGTCAAACTTTTCGGTCATGTCAGCCTCTGCTGTAGTTAATTGTTTCATTCGTGTGAAATGTATCTGATTTCCCTCGTTCATTGCAACAGAATTAAAAAAGTAGACATCGGCAACAATATCACCTCTAAGAGCTTTCTGTTTGTTCAGTAGTTTTAGTGCCTTTAATTCTATAAGTTTATCCAGCTCTTCTTCATCAGCGTATTTCAAGTCCTTCGAAGCTTCAGATACTTCACTTTCGGAAGGAATTTCATTCAAGGTACTTGAAAGTTCCACTATTCTATTGAATATCGCGTCTGAAATTTGAGATTCATGACGAGTCTTCAGCTCATAGACATCTAGCCCAGCTGGCATCAGCGATGGGATAAAATAAGATCCAACCTCATTGAGATTACTAAGATTATTGAGACCAGCTCTTGGTATCAATGTCTCTGGTTCGATCAAACCTGTCACTCCAAGTTTTGCTAGTGTTGTAACGGGCTGGGGATCAGGAGAATTAACAACCGGTACGGCATTTGGAGGAGTAGCTGGTATTGGTGATGCGTTTACAAGAGGATTCATAGGCTCAGAAAGTGCTGGAGGAACAGGCGTAGGAGCAGAAGGTTCTTGAGTTGTTGGAACAGATGGCTGTTGCCCTGGGCTAGCAAAAATTGATTGCTGTATGGGCTGAGGAATAGTTTTGGTTTTGTATAATGATTTGAAAGCTAGCATCTGGTTTTTCAGCATTGTAGCCTGCTGTGGAGAGAATATCGAATTTGCTGACGTTGGTGGGGGTGTCGGTGAGGCAGTGGATTGCATAACTTGAGGAGTAGGCGATTGCTGAAACTGTGCTACGTGAGAGATAACAGGCGCTACAATATTGGGTTAGAATGCTACCATGTGTGACAAGAGCATATACTTACTACTATGATTAGACATATGCTGAACCGGAGTGTGGATCTGTGGTGTTTGTTGATGAACATGATTTGGCGTTTGGGATCGAGCAGTCTGTGATTGAATTTGAGATTGAGGTTGAGTCGAGACCTGAGGCTGTGGTTGATTCTGAACTTGAGAATGCGCTTGAGGCTGTGGTACTTGCGGTTGGATTTGTGGTTGATGCTGCTGATTTGGTATCTGTTGAGACTGTTGTCTTTGTTGTAAGTACCTTCTTTGCTGTTCCTGCTGTCTCGAGAATTCGCGTAATATCTGCGTCAGTTGAATGAACTCAGGATTGTTTTGGGCGCTTTCGCCCAATTCATTTTTTAGTGCATGCCAACGCTAAATTTTGAGCATGTTAGTGACGTCCTATTGTAAAAATCCGAATTTTCACACTCACATTGTATCGAAGTTGTAACTCCTCTTTCGATCGAGGCATATTAATCTGGCCATCCGATAGTTGGGGTTGGCCGAGATTGAACTGCTGTTGTTGTTGTTGCTGTTGTTGCTGATGAATAAAAGCGTTAGGATCCATTTTGTTGTAAACGCTCAAAATCGCATGTTAAAACACGTAAAAGTTCGCGTCTTTTAGATGATGGAGAGAGAAAGTGGAAATTGGAAATGAAGCCATGGTGCTATTATGCTGTGTTGATTATTTAGCCAGTTCTATTACCCTGCCTTATAGCTGCATGGTACTGTAGTAACTCATAGCATAAAAAACTTGGTATTTAGCTAATATAGTGCTAAAGTACAAGTACAAAGTGTATTCTGTCCATGTCTTAGCAACAGCTATATTGAAAGCTAAGATGACGGATCACACTCTTACCCGGTAGATATTTGCACTGCCTATTCAGCCTACAAGAATTGGCGCAATTACTTTACATCTGAGTACTTCTCTGTAGTTGGAAAAGAGATAGGTATAAGGATATCTTCAAGTTTGCAGAATTTGGCCTTAAAGTTTCCGTAAAGGGAAAATTTCCTAAAGTATGCGAATTTGTTTGATTTGACATATTACAACAATCCAAAAGCAACAACTAAAGTAAGACTTCTGTCAGTTGGATATTGTTTTAAGAGACACCAGTATATGATTTATACTCTCTGGTATGAATGATATTGTGATAATATCTATAGAATTGCTTACCAGGCAGTTTTCAATAAAAAACCAAACTATTTACTCTGAAATGGTTAGTTAGAGGTCAGTGGCTATACCCTTAAAACTATTATTCTAACACAAACCTATCTTGTGCATGCAGATTTGGTGATTTTGAGGATAATATTGCATTTGGTCAATTGTCTAGAGTAAAAATTAGTTTCGTGTTAACTAATCATTGAAATTAAGCAAACATTATACATTAAGCCATACCCGGGACTCGTATGCAACAACTGGAGAACCAACGCTCAAGTTCTTCACGGATGATATATACATTTATATTTGCGATAGCGGCATATTGTGCGATAACGGCACTGATCTACCCCATATTTATCCTTTTTTATGGAGAAGAAAAACAGGTATAAGTAGGCCATCAAAGGCCCCTATTTCTTACTTTTAAAAATATCTATTCTATTAAATATCCCTTTTTACTCCTATATCTTGCTACAATGACATCTGAAAATACTTCAAAGGACAACTGGTCGAAAGACTATGTTGAAAATGCTTCATTTGTACCACAATTAGGCTCAATTGTGGTTGATAATTTCTTACAACCTCAAGCGGACGATACCGTATTGGACATCGGATGTGGAGACGGTGCCCTTACTGCAAAGATTGCCAAAGCTGTTAAATTTGTCCACGGACTTGACTCTTCTCAAAGTCTTGCCGATATTGCTAAGAATAACCATGGCTTGAATGTCACTGTTCAGGACGCAAGAACCTTTGAAGCATCTAAATTGACATATCCTTCTGGCCAAAACTACTATGACAAAGTTTTTTCCAATGCAGCCATGCACTGGATTCTGTGCACCAATCAAGTAAGCGGAGCTGGAGAGAAAATCCAACAAAACTTTTTTGATCAGGTTTATAAGACCTTGAAGTCTGGAGGAGTTTTTGCATCTGAGTTTGGGGGACTAGGAAATGTGAGTGAAATACATGCAGCTTTTGTTGCAACACTTATAAAATACGGAGTCAAGGCTAAAGATGCTCACAGTGCAAGTCCATGGTTCTTCCCTCATGAAGATGTTGTCGCGTCATACTTAAAGAATTCTGGCTTCAAAGTTGAGAAAATTGAAAGGGTATATAGATCTACTCTTTTGCCCCACGGTGATGCAGGCATGCTGCAGTGGCTAGAACTGTTTGGATTCTCTTTTGTTAAAAAATTGGAAGACGAAGGTTTGAACATTACTAAAGAGACCTTGCTCAACGATGTACTTGAGATCCTCAAGGGTATCGACTATGATGAGTATAGCAATCAGTGGTATGCCGGTTACGTTCGATTAAGATTCAGAGCCATTAAGCCTTAGTCATAGTAAATACTAGTAAGTTATATAGACAGATTTATGATATCAATAAACTGTATCACACTGCAACTTGTAAGATTCTGTCCAAATTTTTTATGGTATCACAAACGACCATTACCGGGATAGTATGATACTTATTATTTAGTGAAAGAGCTTTGAGGCGTGTGCATATATAAAGCAATAAACAATGGTGTAGTATAAGCTCCTTTAGTATAAAATGCACTACCAGCTGGAGCCCATAAACCTTTGTGTTGTAAAGCTCTGCATGCTTGAGATTTGTGTTTGCTCAAAAAATGGAGGATAACCGGCGTTGTTTCTCTAATGAAATATTCGTGGTAGGTTTTTATACAGTCGGGCTTTTCCTACTTTGCAGATAGACACGGCACACTCTGAGTTCTTTACACACTCACAGTATCAAGCAAATACGTACGTGCAGATCTCTATAACATAAACATTTCTGAACGATGAAAACTCGTTTATCTACAGTTTAAAATTGCAGAGAAATCCATTGATTGGTGAAATTTCAGTGGGAAGGTGAATGGTTGCTGAACTACCAGCAAAGTAAGCAACTCAGACACCGAAATTTCAGCCCTAACCTCGTATAGAAAACAGCATCATGGAAGGGCTGAAACCTACGCGAGCGAAATATAAATATTTCAGCGACCCTAATTGGATTATGTGTCTATCAGTAATAGCCTTCTTCCTAACAATACGATTTTACTTTCGGTCTTTTTTTCTTCCATCTTCATTCCACTTCTGCGCTTGTTTGTCCACTCATCGAATCTGATCACGTCTCGTTTCTCCTATACACATATAATCGCCGGCACGCAGCTCTTACCACATTCGTTTACTCAGCGGCACGATATTTTACCTATTGTTTTTTCCCCAGAAGTTACTCATGAAATGAACCAGTTAGATTTCGAGTTTGATTGAACATGAATCAGAATGCACAGAAAAGCTGTTTCGATGCTCAGAAAATGGACACATATCCTGTTAAACTCATTGCTAGTCACAAAAACTTAGCAGATCCCAACACAAGTATCAGATCAGAGCTAAATGGACGTGCAAATCTCAACATAGCCCAACGACAAGCGCTTGAAAAATCTGCGAAAATGGGCACTTCTGTTCAAAAGCAACTGGAAGATGGTCAAAATATTCCCCATACTTTGTCAATTAAGTGTGGCGCGAGTGACAATTCTGCAGCCCCGACGCACTCTCGTGTCTCAGTTGAATCGAGCATTACTACGTCTCGGGAAAAAATGACCCCGGATTGTTCCGACAGATCGTCTCGACAAATCCCGTTAGCTCCCCAACCTTCTGAAATTCATATAAAGTTTGTAGATCTGAAGCCCGAGCTACAAAACATTTTGGGCATCTTATCTCCAGGAGTATCTACTATCACATCGTCAGAGATAGATCGAGCACGAAAAAAGTACGAAGATTTCCGAGCAAATCTAGAAGAAGCCGAGAAAAAGGCTGAGATATTTGTCAACATCATAAATCGGCATCACGATATGGCTACCCCGGAGAAAACTTTATTTCAGCAGAAACTCAACTCAGTGCAAGCAGAACTGGAACTTACAAAATCAGCGCTACGGAAGTCAGAACAAGTTCTCAAAATATATCTGTTAATTGTTAAAGAGCATACCGAAAAATCTTCAGCTATTGATGGACTAGCAAAGGATGGCAATGCAGACACTACGGAAACCACAATGAAGCGGATTTTCGACGAATTGGATGAAAAAAGACAGTTGATCATTCAAATGCAACGTGAGTATCAACGGGTCAAAGGTCTCGTCGAGGAAAATAACAACAGCAAGCACAAAGTACAACCAAGCGAAATTAGACAGCTAGAAACTTACTGCCGAATTCTGAATTCAAAAATCAAATTACACGCAACTGAGTTCAATAATAAATACCAGTATTATCAAAGTCTATCTCAACAGAGTGCTGTGCAAAATAAAAAGCCAATACCAGAACAGGTACAATTTCATTTAGTGATGTTCATTGTAGAAATTTTCTTACTAACTTTATGTTTTGACAATTAGAATGGAGATAGATCACCGGCTCGGTGCATTGATACAACTGCGTTCGATACAGAGAAGATAAAGACTGATAGTAGTAAGAGCCATTTGAAGCCTAGCAAACTTGTAGCTCGCGAAGTAATACAAACGCAACAGAAAATCTTTCAGCTACAGCTACAGCAACAGCAAAACTCTCAGCCCAAGAGTAGTCAATTAAAAAGGACCACAGATCCAACAAATTCGCTTTCTAAGCCTGAAGATCGAGAATTTCATCATGCTTATCTCCCTAAGGAGATCCGAGATTTACCCCATATTGCGATTCCTAATTTTATCAAGAGTCCCAAACACATTTCATGCTTTCCCAGTTTGGATCGGCCTACTTTGACAAATGGGCGAGCGACAAATGACCAGGTTCTTTGGACACCCGATCGCGTGGTTACACCTTCTGGTCTGACAAGTAGCGATCCCATGATACTCGGTAAACACAACCTTCGAGCACTCGTAACAGGAGTAACCGGGTGTGGAACAAATAAACTCGAAAACGATGTGGAAGAATTTATTTGTCACGTCGCAGAAGAGTTTGTGACGAATGTAACGACGTTTGCCTGCAGGCTGGCTAACCATAGAAACTCAGATATGCTGGAAGCGTCTGACGTGCAATTGCATCTACAAAACAACTGGAACATGCTGATTCCTGGTATTTCAATGAATCAATCGAGGTCTATACGTTTCAATAGTCCGACTCAGGATTACTTGAAGAACTTGACGAATGTAAATATTAACCGCTCTTACGACAAAACACAACATGAAGGCATTTTTAAATCATAAAACAATTTGTACAATATTCAAATAGACATGGCATTACCGATCAATGACACTAATACAATTAATGATTTTTTGAGTCAAACAGATATATTTAATTGAAACATTTTTACATACACCTGTTTGATAAAACTTTTTAGTCCACCTTCATTCATTTAGACAAGTTATGTCAAAACAATTAGGGTAAAAATGATTATTTTTTTTAGATAAAACTAAAACAGTGTCAATACAAAAAGGAGACTTATTTGTTACGATACTGAGGGGATTGAAGTCTGGCAAGTTCAACATGTTCAGATCTTGCAGTCAAAAAAGAATCATCGTCATCGTCATGGTCATTTTTGACTGAAGCAAGAGCAGCCAGTCGTCTTTGACGTTCCACATCGTTTTCTTCTAAGCTATCAATATCTTCAGGACTGTTGTTTTTCTTTACTGGTAGAATCTGTTTCACTCTTGACGGAGAATGTTCTGATGCTTCATGTTGTTGTGCCTGTTTTTGAATAGAACCAGAACGCGAAAGTAACGATAACCGTCGCTGCAAGGGAAATGGTTTACTGACCGGGAGCAGCCGTGATTTTTTAGAGTGTGGTATGGGAGAAGAAGATGACGCTCTGCTTTCTGTTATTGATAGACTAGAGCCTAAACTTTCTCTTTCTTCCTTATCTACAGGTGATGAGTATTGAGTATTAGTTTTTTCTTTCTGTTCCTTTTGACTGCTTTTATCACCACCTTCTTCTCCAATTTTAGTAGGCTTGGTCTCATCGAGTAAACTTCTCAATCTCTGTACAACGCGCTCATCATCATCTATGAAATGCTCAGACTCAGGTCTGATATTTTTCTCAGGGACCCGGATCAGCTCTGTACTTCCAACAGTAAGCGGTTTCATCAAAGATGAACTAGGAACATGCTGCACACTGTGACGTTTGAGACCAACTTTGGATAGCGTAGATTCAATGAAAGACTGTGGTCGCCCACGAGGCGGCGAGCTAACGTTCGCACTGTGAGTATTTCCTGTACGGGGAGAACCATCTTCATTTGCGATTCGGTACCTCCTAATAATCTCACCGTCTGCATTTTCAATCAATATATCATGATTCAAGCGGTATGCAATGACTTTTTTGGAGCTATTTCCATTTCCGCCTGTGCTTGGTAGTTTTTCCAGAACGTTTTCTTGATGAGACGAGTGTTGGTTCTCTAGATCATTGGCAAAAGTGCTATGATACGAACTCCTTTTTAATGCTGAGGTAATAAAGCTATTTCTGTCTTCAATAAAGCTAGTATCGATCTCGTCCACGATTTCACCTTCACTATCTTCAATAACAAGACGAGAACCTTCTTGATAAGCTTGAATTCCTTCACCATCATCTGGATTGACTCTCATATGAATAGGGGCAGAAGACTCACTAGTAGTAGATTCTTTACTAATACTAGGTTCCATAAACTTTTCGTCACTGCTTTCCTCATATTCATTGTATTCATCTCCGCCTTCATCTGCTGCCTTTAATCTAGCCTCTTCTAACCTTTTTCTTTCGCGACGGCCTGCATTGAGATCAATAGCAATAGTTTTAGGCACACGAGGTTCTCCAGCATTTACTTTACCTGCGTGCTTACGCTTTTTCATGCCACCTAGAGGTCTAACGGGCTTGTGGGATGTAACGGGTCTAGAAAAGTCTTCACTTTCCACCATATCTGTAAAAGAAGTAGACACTTGCTTTCCATCGTTTTTTAAATTGACGATAGAATTACTTCTAGACTCAATGCGTGGGAGTCTATTAAGCCATCTTTGTGAGTGGTCGCCGTTCGTCGTGTATGTTAAAGTCATCGTTAGATTGTTTAGACGTTTACCGAGTGTGAATACTGCAATAGATGATCCATGAACAACGATTGATGCAATTATGAGAAAACATGTGACAGGCCAGATGCAGGCCACGACAGTGTAATGCGGATGTGAAGATGTAGGCAATGTTTCAAGCGGGGTAGGGCTTTCGTGTTCAAGTTCAGCTCTTGCTAAAATTGAAATGAAAACTGCACCGACACCAATGGGTCCAAAGTGACCACAGAAAAGAGCTTCTCTCCAGGTTCTAATGTCAGGAATCAAAGGTTTAAGAGCGAGCATGATGGGAAGTCTTCTAAAAAGAAGAATCAAAACGGCGATTGCAACTAGTTTTCCAGGATGAAGACCTAAATGTGCTTGATTGAATTGGTTCCAGGGAACAATCGCACCAAAATAGACAAAAAATGCCATGTTTAGTAAAAGATCAATTACATTAGAGACATGAGTTTCTTCAGTTTTCCTGGCAAACCATCCGTCCCAAGAAAAAGCGGCACCAGCTGAAAATGCTACGAGCAAATCGTCAGTACCAATAACGGAACCAACACCACCACAGAAAAGGGCCAGAACAAAGTAAAATACCAAAAACGATTCTCTGTCAATGAGACCTTTCCGCTCAGCAAACTTGATCAAATGTCTACCACAATAGCCAATAATAGCACCTAAAACAGTTCCAAAAACACATTCGTAAAGAATTGTTATAACAATAAATCTAAATGCAATAGTTTTGGTTTCACCAGCATTTTTCACCAGTAATAAACCCAGATAGGCAAAAGGGAATGCCATACCGTCATTACAACCGGATTCAGCAGAGAGAAGATTTCGCAAATGTCCGGGAACTCTTCTTGCAAACTTTCCTTTACCAACGACAGCCGAAGCCAACACAGGATCAGTAGCCGTCACACAAGCAGCTAAAATTAAAGCTTCTACCCATTTTAACGTGGGAATGAGTTGCCAGATGAATACAGACGAAATTAACCATCCAAAAGCCATGACGGGTAGTAGTAAGTAGAAAACTGATATCCAGTGTCGCAACATATACTTTTTGGGTAACTCAACAGCGACAGCAAAAACTTGAACTACTAAAACCACACGAGAGATTTCTAGTGTTATATTATCTGAATTTCCCCAAGTTGTAGGTGAAAACCAATCTAGACAATGCGGGCCTACTATGACGCCGAATATAGTAGCAACAGCTGGAGAAATGTTAGTCTTTTTATATAGTTTTCCTTCCAGGTTCATAGCAAATCTTGAGGACGCGCATACTTGCTTCACCGATGTACATTTTTTCCTTAACAAATAAAGATATTAACGAAAACAATGATACGAAACCACCTAGTACCGCATACGCTATATGCGGTTTGCTTATCTATGACATATGTTGTCAGTTGAAGTTTCACTCGAGAAAAAATTGCTAGATGTTGCTTACCCATAATTGAGCCCAGGCCATGATACTATAGTCGAAGCTTCGGAGATTTCAATCGTATAAAGTAAGCTGTAAATCAATTCACAGTGTTTGTCAAAGCAAGCAAAATCAAAATATATGTATATTTAGTCGGTCGTAATCAAAACAAATGGGCTATAAAGGACCAAAACAAACTGCGATAATGTTTATATATACTTCTAAAACAAGTATCGGGAAATGAGAGAAAGAGGAGGGAGTAGGTAAAAAAAGACCCAAAATGACTGGAAATCAAAGTCGTTTCAAAAGGGAATAATTAAAAAAGCGACAAATGATCCTGGATACAGATCACTATATGATTTAAAATTAAAATTAAAGACGGAAGAGTCAAAGACACTGGAGGTTCAGATTCAGCTGGTGAATACAAGAACGAGGAGGTTGATGTGACAAAAGAACTGATATATTGCGACAAATTACCACAAACAGTGTTAAAGGAATAATGAGGAATACCACAATCAGATCGTTTGTGATGATTCTTTTCTGGAAGTCACTTTAGTAACCACAATTGTGAAAAGTGGTATCGCGTAGCTTAGCTCTGAAGGGTATAGATTGTTATGCTAGTAATTGTTATCTGTAAGCATTAAACTGGCCATTGGTGATAGATGATTAAATACGGATAACGACGATTTAAAACAAGCCATCCTAGCAGAGCCACGTTGGAAAAAATGACATGATCTAATGATTCTGTGATTGTCGATAGTTGATATCAGAGGTAGCTACCAAAAGAATTACTGAATGCGTCGAATACAAACAAAGGATATGGCAAGATGTCTTTCAATTTTAACAAATGTTTCTTCTTCCTAAAATAGATCAGCCAGCAATACAGCTGGTTAAACATTTAAAGCATGATTAATGGGATGAAAAGCTAAGACAAAAATGTGTTGCATAACAGTGTACATATCATAGAGCAGCAACAGTATACAGCTAGATATCATCAACTTTAGTCGGGACCTGCTAGTTTCTGGATCTTATATGAATCATAACCAACGGCGACTGACTTATTTAGCTTGGTCCATTTTTAAACATATCTATAAAGCTCAGCGTGTATGAAAACTATCCAATATAATGTTGCATCTTCGAAGAATGCATCTGGCAATATAGAAACACGAATCGTAATCGTTGTGGCAGCAAATGAAAAGATGCAAATAGACCAGTAGAGTTCAATGCTTGATAAGAGGTCTAAATAGGCCAATTTATCAACAGGAGTCAGGATACTGAAATCGATAGCTTCAGTACAAGCTAAAATCTTAGTAGCTATAACTCAAAGCACAAGCCTCATAAAGATATGACTTGAGAATTGCACTTTTTATTGGGACTTTTCTATGATGGTTCCCAACCTTCTCTTCCCCATTTTTAGTAAACCACACTACTTTTTGAATTTCGAATTTGAAAAAAATCACCTTTTTTTTTTCTGAATTTTATCCGAAATTTTTTTCTTTCAAGATCTTGTTTTTATATTGTTATTTCTATTTTTATAAGAAATAATAACATAGAACCGGAGGATAAACCCAAGAATCATGACTTCATCAACAGCTGCCGTTCAACCCGGTGAGAAGCGAAAACTCGACTCGTCGGAAAATACCACCCAAGAGCAATTCAAGAACATCAAACTTCAGGAACCCGAAGTTTATACCCGATTTGCACCCGGACTTTTCGATAATGAGAATAAGGATAACTTGAAAGCAGCAATTGCAGCAAGCAAACCATACAAGCACGGAGTTATTCTCCAGTTGATCAATGATGATCTTCTAAGAAAAGTGCGACAAGAGATCATGGAAAATCTCCATTTCACAAAAAAGGAAACGGATATTTACAAAGTTTTTCAAACTGGTGATCTGAGAAACCTATCGGGCCTTGAAAAATCAGAACTGGCAAAGCTTGAAAATTTGTTCAAAGTTCGAGAAGCTTTGTACTCGAAAGAGTTCAGAGATTACATGTCCTACGTCACAGGCTGTGGAGCTTTGTCAGGCACAAAACAGGATCTGAGTATCAATGTGTACCAGAAAGGATGTCAACTGTTAACTCATGATGATGTTATTGGATCCAGAAGAATCTCATATATTTTATATCTCCCCGATCCAGATGAGCCCTGGGATTACCCCAAGAACGGTGGAGCTTTGAGACTTTACCCTACAGTTAAGCCCAATGTTCCTGCAAAAGACTGGTCGTTGGTGCTACCTCCAGCATGGAATCAGCTTGCATTTTTCACCGTCCAGCCTGGTCTCTCGTTCCATGACGTTGAGGAGGTTTTTGTCGACAAGGAAAGAATGGCTATTTCGGGGTGGTTCCACATTCCTCAAAAGGGAGAACCTGGATACATTGAGGGAGAAATGGAAGCTACAGAAGCGCGTAGTTCGTTACAGCAACTTGAATCAGATGAAGTTCAAGAATACGACTTTCCTAAAAAAAATTACGAAAATGTTAGTATCAGCGAATTGGAAGATGCAGTAAAACTTGCTAGAAGTAATCTTGAAGATGGAAAGCATGACGAAGACACACCTTTGCAACCTGAGACCTTTGAGTATCTTTCAAAGTTCATGAACCCAACTCTTCTTAAGACCCCATCAATTAAGATGCTATCCAAGTACTTCCTCGATGAAAGTGCGTTAGAGATCCGAGATTTCCTCAACCCCAAGTATTCGAAGATTGTGAAAAAAGCCATTGACGACGTTGATCTTGATCTCAAACATGAAATGCCCAAAACATCAGCCGAAGTCGATGCGCTTCCTTTTTGGAAGCTATCCGGGCCTCCTCACAAAACGCGTTACATGTACATCGATGGCCGACGAGAATACACGGACGAAACTACACAAGTTTCCGAGTCAGAACCGCTTTTTAAGGCCATATTAGAATCAGAGAATGTCCCCGAGTCCGACCTGAAGCTGGCAGAAATTTCGGAAATGCTGAGATCAAGGTACTTCCGTGAGTGGTTAACACTGGTTTCGTCTCTGAACCCAATTGCGCAGAGAATTCTGATCAGACGGTTCAGACCAGGGTACGACTACACACTTGCTACAACCAACTCCGGTGTCGAAGGTGAGGAAGAAGTCACTGACAAAAACGGGAACAAAGTGATGCAGTCAAAGAGCGAAATGGTTTTGGAAGGCACATTATGCTTGACCCCAACCAAGGGCTGGCAAGACGGCGAGTTGGGTGGGTACGAGTTGTCGATGCTGGGCGAAGACGACTCGACAAAAGAATTGGACCCGGCGGTGTACCGTGGAAGCAGCACGGCGAATAAGAAGGACCAGAGCGAGGATGATGATGCGGTGCTGATTACGTGCCAGGCGGATTGGAATGTGTTTTCGCTGATGGTTAGAGATGAGGGGATCCTTAAGTTTGTAAAGTATGTGAGTGGAGTTGCGCCAGGGAGCCGGTGGGATATTGCAGCGGAATGGCCGATTGAGAATACGGGTGAGGACGATGATGATGAAGAGGAGGGAGAGGGAGAAGAGGAAAAGTAAGAGAAACGGTTGTGAGAAATTGGTGTTTCCGTTGTTGATATATATTATGATATTTTAATTGGAGACTGCACAATTTTTATAAAAATGTATCGATATTATAATCTACTAATTCTTTAAAGGCCTTTTTTTGAATAGCAGGCCATATTAGTTAACTTCTCATCTGGAACTATCAATGACGATGACGATATCAAAGTAAGGTGATATTCAGATCAATTCTGACTTCAACCTTCAACACAACACAATGCAATCACCAAAACCGATAAACGATACAAAAACATTGCCCACAATACGCACTATTTCAAAATTCTAAAGCTCATACTAATTCCACGTCCCGTCCCTTTCCAACTTTTCTGCACAGAACCCACGAGCACACCAAGGAATCCGCCCACCAAAACATGTTCTCAACCTCACGCACAGATTAACCTTCATCCTTATTTTCCCCCAAATACTGTACTAATGTAGGTGACCATACCCCAATCTCGAAACAACCACAACGCACATTTTAGTTTTTAGTTCTTATTTTAGTATCAATATTTAATGGTTATGATAGAAGCATATTTTGAAGTTTTTTTTCGTGCCCAGAAATGGGATGCTTTTTTTTTTGATTTGCTTTAGAAAGAGGTTCTTTGTTTGGGGATAGAGGTTGGATGAATCCAAAAGTGAGGGACAGTAGGCGTGTGCGTGATGCAACGGGGATTGGGTGGTGAGTTGACGAGTGTGATTGGGTGTTGGTTGTAGCGATTGAACTGTACGGTAAGTTAGGGATTCACGACTTGGTTATTTGATTGTGTTAAGGCTAAACTGTATGATCTAGGTGTAGTGAATTTATTCGTTATGGTGGGACTAAGACTAATGGCGACATTTGTTTCTGTATCATTTTCATTGCGAAGTGATCAAGTATCATTTCGATTTGTACCGCACGGGCGGACCTTTTGGCACGATTTTTTTTCCACGGTCAATAAGACACACACAAGTGCCATTACCTTTCACTCTATAGGCCCATCTATTTCTACACATGCAAACCCGCCCTACTCACCGTGGTTTCGCATAAAAGTATTGTACAGAAAAAGGCCTGGAACAAAAATTTAGTCAGTTTGGCTATTTTGGTTTATGAAGGTGGCTCATCCTCAGCCTTTTTGAACTTTCTAAATATATATTGTAGCTTCTCGGATTCAGGCCAGGAATGACCTAAAACTCAGCCAACTGTCATCATCATTGTCAATTGTTAAATTGCCGTCTCATCTGGTCAGGTTAGGTCAGGTCGTCATGACGGTGTAAGTCTTGACGTTCATGATGCCAATACACTCCGTAGCACATTGATACTTGAGTCAAAAAATCAAAAATTAATGGGGAAAAAAGTTTGATAGTACTTTTTGCGTAATTTGGCTTTGCCAATTTCACGATTGACACATACCCAAGAATGTATAACATCTGCACTAAACACATAACGTCAATTATAGCAACATCATTCCATACCACGAACTAATACCTTCCTTCGTTGTTCATTGTTAGTTTTTTTGTCGTTTTCTTTACCATGTTTTTCTTTAACAATAATATGTGGTAGAGTCTTATTTATGTGAGTGAGCACGCGCTTTTTTTTTTCTTGGGCTGACGTCCGCATAAGTTTATGCATGCCGATCCCGAATTGGTAGGACACAATGAAATGAAAATGAATAGAACAAAAACAAGACCAAAAGACAAAAAAAAGTATAAATTAGCTCAATCTCGCAATCTTTTTTTTTGTTCAATTCCAATTTCCAATTCTTTTCTCTTGTATAAACCAGATACAACTATCTATATTTGAAACCAACCAGTATCAATTCAAAACAACTGACACAAGAAAAAAAATGGTAAAATTCACATCAATTGCAATCACAACCCTCGCAGCAACCGCAATGGCCCAAGACGGTGGTGACATTCTCGGCGGTCTCTTCACACAACTCGGGGGTGTTATCGAAACCGTGGTCGGTGGCGCTGCCTCTCGCGGCGAAGGAGCTTTACAGAGCGCCTTTTCCGAAGCCCAAGATGCTGCCAGAGGTGTAGTCAAATCCGCTGAGTCCGCCATCTACAGAGCTCAGTCTGCCGGCCAGAGCTTGGGGTCCAAGGCATCTGCTGATGTCAGATCAGCATTGGATAAGGGCGATGAAGCTTTGAGTATTGCACTGGCGTCGGCAAAAGAGCTGTATAGCGACGGAAGGTCGTTGGAACCGTCGGTCAGCGCGAGAATTCAGTCTGTGCTGAATCATGGTATTAGTGAGGCGAGGGATGAGGTCAGGGCCGCGTCGAGTATTGCTGCTGCTGCGGCGGCTGATGTGAGAGCAGAGGGATCTACTATTACTCACACTGGGTCTGCTGCTGCTACCACCACTGGATCTGCTGGTTCGTCTGCAGGTGCTTCTGCTGAGTCGACTTCTGCCAGTGCTGCAGGTGCTTCTTCGTCCAATGCTGCTAACAGTCCTATTTATGTTGCTGCTGGTTCATTCGGTGCGCTATTTGCTGCACTTGCCTATGCACTTTAGATTTGAGATACAGAAACATCGAGGCCAAACTAGAACCGCCACAGACAGGACCCCAATCGTTTATATAATCTGTTTAGAATATTTATTTCAATCTCAATCTCATCTTGATTCTTGACAGTTTCAATTTCATTACTATCCAAACTCATGAAACGAGTATATCTTGTAAACCGCCAACGAGACCAAACTGACAATTCCCAAAATGGACTTGACAGACGAATCAACTGCCTCGCCAGGCCCATCCAGCGCAAACGCCAACCGCGTGATGTGGTAGTTTGTGTAGATGACCAGTATAAAAATGACCTGGAAAACGTTTTCTGACGATTGAAAAAAAGTGTCCATCATGCTCGTGTGTGTGTGTGTGTGTGCTTACACTCGTATATGGTACCGCGTGTGCGTGATGGTGTATATACTTTTTGAGGGAAAAAAAGATGCGATGAACGATGAGGTTTGTCGGGTTGGTTCAAAGGTAGAATAAATGTGAAGTGTCTACTTTGTAATATATAATATGGATAGATATCAGTTTTGTAGTTGGTATAATGCAAAAGAAGACGTGGAGAAAACAAAGCAAAACAACCATTAAAAAATCAAATCTATAAATATATACCATCTTTCATTTCATTCAACACTAAACCATAAAGCATTACCCATTTGCATTCTCCCCCTCACTCGTCTGCTCCAATTACATCACACATATTGGAAACAAGAGAATAGAAAAAAGTCAATGTAAAGAGATCTGAGACAAAGGCGGTAAATTTTGTTTCTTTATTATAGGGGAAATAG
Organism: Geotrichum australiense; assembly: GCA_030563945.1. Taxonomy (NCBI): domain Eukaryota; kingdom Fungi; phylum Ascomycota; class Dipodascomycetes; order Dipodascales; family Dipodascaceae; genus Geotrichum; species Geotrichum australiense. Next base: position 146,360 of record JAJMKR010000031.1, on the reverse strand, counting down.
TCTTGTGTGTTACAGTGTTGTTTATTGTGTGGGGGTTGGGTGTAGTTGGTGGAAGGAGTGGGAGTAGGTTTTGAGTTTGTGAACTGGGTTGGATTTAGAGTTGAGACATGGTATCTCGGCAATACTTTATAACATTTATTTTATAAAGCTTCGAACCTGGAATATAACAATGCTACATAAACACCACAACCTAAATCAATCAGTCTAAAGTGTATCTCAGTAATTATTGCTCTAGTAAAAAGTTTCAAACGCAAAGTTTTTACTTTCAAGCTTCAAAACCTTCATTTCCCAAATCGCGTAAACCCCAACCAGATTCAGATCCCACCATACCCAAGATCTCGTATCTATCATAATAATATTATACCGGTACTATCCACAATAATGTTTTTCAGGGGCACAAATTTATATATGCATGCACAGTGCACACTTACCCAATTATGTGCACATCGTACCTTTTCCCACCTACCGCCTATTTTGCACCAAGATTTGGGGCTGGTTGGTTGGTTGGTGGTGTGTTTTGGTTTTGGGTTGGATATATGGGAGCTCGATGGTTGGATGGGAGAGTGGGTATGGTTGAGTGGATTGTCGATGGAATGGTATTTGGCAAAGTGGGATGGACTATTAAGTAGGCTGACCTGATTCCAAAGATATATCTATCTACAAGTATACTACTGTATAAATCATTATTAAAATTTCGGTACAGAATTGTGTAATTCTTTCTGACTTGGTTATTGCACTAAGAATCCACTTTTTCAAGGCCAAAAGAAAACAAAAGTGATCAGTTTTTCTAGGAGATCTACCAGTATTTACGGACCATCTTATTGGCCAGTTCAAAAGTCATAACAGAAATAAACAAACATCTATCTATAAAACAATACAAAAGACAAACAATAAACAACAATCACAAACATTTCCGTACGTACAATACAATACGTGCACAAGTATATCGCACATAATGTATTATGCGTGTAAAGAACACCTTCCGCATCCAGTAGTTCCCGAGGCGCTTCCTCCTAACCAAACTTCCCAGTCAAAAGTGAACTGGTTCAAAGCTTCCGTCTAGATTGTCAAGGTCTACCTGCCCACAGTGCATAGCGCATGGTGAAAGACAGGTTTCTGTACCCACTTATAAGATCGTGATCATCCAAAGAATTATATCCCGAGATTTGTGCGTACGCACGATTTTGAAGAAAAAAAAAACATTTTTCGTTAGGGGGGGTTTTGGTTTGGGAAGAGAAGTGAGGCGAAATGTGGGTTTGTGGGTAGGTAATGAAGTGTGTTTGGTTTGAGAAAGACTGTGTGGTTTATGTAGCCTTCGAATGGAAGATGCTCAAACCTGAATCGACGACGTGTGGTGAGTCGTGCGTGTTATTGTTTGTTGAAGAGTAATGTGTACCAAAGTCTGGGTCTACATCATTAGGATCTACTATTGAACTCACAGAAATTCAATCTAATGGATTGGGAAGTTGAATTTGTTTATTTCTGATTTTACGTGACTGGAGTTATCCAAGATAAGTTGGCCTTTCACAAAAATCTCATTTCAATACATTAGATAGAAACGTAAACACCAGGAGCTATTTGTTCCGAGCAACAGCACATACTATGAACAATATAATTCAACCAATTTCTCATAACCGTCTACCTCTACGCAGCTATTATATATACAATAATATAGACAACACATTTATGTAGCCAACAAATACTGACTCAAAGAGAAGACTTACCTTAGCTCCCAGTATTGCGTTGGACGGAATATAGAAAGGTGACTAAATCCGTTTATGTTAACAAAATTGAAATGTCAGACCTGGGATGAATAGTTAAATTCATATAATGACTAGCTGGTATGATATTTGTATACCATATCCATATAACGGTTTAAAAACGGTTCATTTATTTTGGGCTATCCAGAACCAGTCCCAATCCAACACTTTCTCCAATTTTTACGCCCTCAGTACCAAATCCTACTCCACCTTCAGCTCCATATTTGCACTTAGGCTATATCACACAACATATCCATTCTGCACTCACAAATATAAACAAAACCACATTCTTCAACATCAACGCCCATTCTTTTTCTACTCCATACTTTTTTAGCTATACAAAGTAATACTTCGTTTCAAACTCTAAAGCTTCATCCTCTCATTATTACAAAGTCGGTCCCACTTTGAATGGTGGTAAGTTTTTGTACATTTGAGCTCAGTACGCACACAATAAAAAATATAACAGAGGGTGATGAAGGTGTTTTCCTACAATTTGTTGATACAGACATACATATCTTCGGTGATAAGTTTTTACTCTGATTGAAAATACAAAAATTAAATAGAACATAAATTTTTAGCCATAAAGGTGTGCGTATATGTGAATACTGATAAATAGTTATTATCCCACTAAGATTATTACCTTCCCATCTCTGGGAGTTTGTTCATTTCATTTCATTCGTTACATAAAAGTTCCCCTCCGTGATGTGATGTTACTTCCGCCTTCCATCAACAACCTTCAGCACCCTTCTCCGGTCCAAATAATCATCCTGCCTGGCCCTATACCTCAAATTTCCCAACCCATTCTCTTCCTCTGAGTCCTCTTCTTCTTCTTCTTCTTCCATTTCCGAGTCCTCCTCATCGCGCGTAAACCGCGACACCTCATCCGAGTGTCTTCTCCTATTTTTTAGATACTCGCTATACTCCTTCTGCGTAATAAACGTGTTATATGTCGGTCTCTGCTCGATAACTCTAAAATACCTCTTCTTCTCAAACGTAAACTGCAATTCCTCGCTCTCATCGTCCTCCCTGTAGATCTCAGGGATTGATTTGACCAGGGTGCTGCAATCCACCTTCGCACTCGTGTCGCCGCTGGAGTGGCCATAGTACCCATCGCTGAACAGATCGGACGGCGATCCCAGGAGCTCCGAGTGCATCTGGATTTCCGGCGAGTCGTGGTGGTAGATGGGCGTCATGGGGGATTCGAGACGAGGCAGCGATCGGGAGGACGCCGATTCCGGGGTGTATGGGGCGGTTGGGACCAGGGTGTTTAGGTTTGGTCGTGGGGTGGTCTGGAAGGGGTCGAGGGATCGTCCCTGGTTCTGTTGTAGTTGAGATGTCGATGATGCATGGGTGAGGTCGTTGGAGGATTTGCCGAAAAGACCGACGAGGTCTTCGTAGTTTTGTTGGATGGGGATCTCGGTGAGGGCGAGAACGGGCTGGGATTTGTGGTGGGTGAGAGTGCGTTTTTGGTCTTGCTTTTGGGATTTTTTTCTTCGAAAGATTTTTAGGTAGTTCATGGCTGTTTTTTGGTGATGATAAAGATGCTGGTGGTTGTATATGGGATATATGAGAGGATTGTAATTATTAGGGGTTTACTTTTGGTGCAAGGGAATTAAATACTGCAAGTAGACTGGTAGAGCGGTTAATTGTCGGTCAACGACTGTGGATTAGAATGAACAAATAGCTAGAGCCAGTGGTATAGGTCGGATTTGTACAGATTGAGAAGGAACTGAAATGAAAAATGGACTTTTTATATTTTCGTAAAAGAAGGAAGCCAATAATATGAATTTTTAAGGGAAACCAATTGACTTTTATATAAAAAACAGCAATTCTAAGATAACACAGATCTGTCAAGGAAACATTTCCAAACGAAGCTACAAAAAAAAAAAAAAAAAATTAAAAAAAAAAAATAATAAAATAAAAAAAAATAAAAAAAGGGCCCCACTCACCGTGTGTGCACTGAGCACCTAATATAGCACCGTTGCTGCTTACGATTGGCAACAATCAATGACGCCTGGGGCCTTTTCATTTTTCAGGATTTAGTAATGAACAAGCGTACCAAAGAATTGAATAGCAGCCATCTATTGCGCATTTTCACGTATAAACAAGTTGGTTGGGAATCTGTCAGTCTCCAAAGCTGAAAAAAGATTTCCATTTCCATTTCCATTTCCATTTCTATTCCCAAATTGCATTCCATGTCTAATCCAAATCCAAAATCAATTCAATCTCACTCTCAATTCCAGTCCCAATCCGAAACATCAACAAGGACACCAGAAACCATCCCCAGCTCCATAATAACATTGTCTGGCGGAGTGCGCCAATTCAAACATAGCACAAGTGATGAGAGTGGATTTTGTGCTCACAACAACAACAACAACAACGCACACGTTATCACTACACCCCGGACGTTGGGCTTTGCTTTGGAGGTAGACAAAAAATGTAGAAATGCATGTCTGTGCAGTATGTGATGCAACCATGCATGCACGTATGCAAGATTGAAATATTGTAATATCAGATGAGAAAGTTACAGATCTTCTGTCATGGTCAGGGAAAGTTTAAAAGCTTGAAGCGCTATGACTTGGTTTTTTTTCTTTTTTTTTCTCCAAGAATAAATTAGGTATTTCTTTTTTTATTGATCTTTTTTATATAATGGATCTATCTTGTACTCTACTCGTACAGGTGTGCCTGTGTAGATGTAGATCTCGTCTGGTATTTAGCCTCTGCAACCAGTTCTGGCTGATTTGAGAAATGAATAAAGCAAAATGAGACATATGCTTTACGTATAGCAAGCAGAATTACATGTCATAAAAGCTGCCGGCTAAAGCTCATGTGCTACGGTTCAAGTATTCAAAGCTCTTAACAACAACAACACTACTCCCTTGAAGCCCTGAAGTTAGCAATATATTTATTGAGTAATACTGACATATATGTTGGTTTAAACTTATTGATTATACAACTGCTATAAGTGGTATCGTTATTTATATCTGTAAATTGCAATAACTAAGAATAAAATGAATATCGTCCAAGAATATACGAAATACAAAAGTGTCTGTTATGGTATTTCCGAATGCCATATATCACTGTCGTACTCGATTATACAGCTCTAGACTGTAGCAATGTGCTTTTATATACCAGAAACAAGCTACAAACTCATAATGAAAGCAGCTTTGTTACTAGAATAGAAAAGATGTGAAACTTCCAGATAAAAAATATTATTCTATAAACAACGTAGCTCTTACAGCTCTATAATATTATAAACAAAAATATATTATGTTCTTCTATACTGGAACTAAAAAATTTAAAAGTATGTATCAGCATCAAGTCCATAATCTCTAAATTGTATCTTTGGCATTTTGTATATTATAGAAAGTATTATAACCCAGTGAAGCCATATCTGGTCCTTAGCTTCACTGCTATATGATACATTGTTAGTATCACAATACTTGATACTTGAATTTTAAAGTAGTCAATTAAGCAGTATTTACACAATAAACTACAAACATGCATGTCTATCCTCACTGATTTCAAGTCTTTGGGCTTACGTGTTGGGTCTTCTTCTTCGAAGTGTTCAAGTTACACATTTGTATTAGTTTTGCGTCTTGGAATACCAACCTGTCATCAGAAAAACTCACCGTGTAAATCAAAATGTCTATTATATTAAATACAAATGTCTCTTTTGTTTCCCAAAAGTCGAGCATTTTGTAATACATATCTGCTTGAATGTAAACCTCTTTCACTGTGGAAATTGAACTTTTCACAATTGTTATTGGTGACCCATACAATATTGTACATACTTTGAAATCCCCCTAGCTCTGTAAAATGGAACGGAATAAGGAAACTGGTTCAGGTATGAATATAAGAATAGACAGACTGGTATTCTGATGTGAACTGTTCCGATAGTTTTGAGTATACTCGTTACTTCATTCTGAATGTCATGTATGTTTGACTTGTGTTTTTGTGTATGTTTGTTGATATAAAATGTATGAATGTAATAAAGTATCCGATACTGGAGTAGCTTATGATTCCAACTCCAAACTCCATTCTCTGAGACTCATCTGAGCTTCCAGACGTTTAGAACCTTCTCCAAATTCTAAAACCTCCCTGTAACTCTTGGACATAAACAATCTATTTATATATACATTTTCTATTTTTTTCACTATGATCCAGAACCAAAAAACACAAATCTAAAGCCTGCACACAACCTCCACTCAAATCTTCCAAATATTCACCAACCCATCATCACCCGCCGTAATCACCACTTCCCCGTCAACACCTCCCACACTTGCAAACTTCACACTATTAATCTCATAAACCCCATGTGCGTTCTCAATAGTCTCCACCACCTTCCATTCTCCTTCACCAGACACAACTTCCTCATATATCACAACCCGACCATCAGCACCAACCGACGCAATCATACCCGTCTTACCTGACCAAGCAACGCTGTAAATCGTTCCGGTGTGGACCTGGGGGAGTCTGCATTGCAACTCCCAAGTCTCGGCTAAAGGATCGTGCCGGAAAGTCGACGGAATTCCGCTCCTGTCACCACCCCCAGTTGACCCAGTCTTCTTCCACACAATCACGTCCCGATCATCAGAGCACGACACCAACCTCGTAACCTCCTCCCCAGCCTCAAAGTCCACACCCCAAACCGTACTTTTATGCCCTTCCAAACTCGCCACACAGATCCACTCGCCATCATCCTCCGGGTTCTCTCTGAAAACCTTGACCGTGTCATCATACGAGCAGCTCGCAAAGCAATCCTCTTTCGAATGGAACTGTACGTGCTTCACATCCTCGGTGTGGTCTTGCAAAAACATCAAGCACTCGAAATCCTCGCTCTGTTCGTCGGTCTCCCACACCCAAACTGATTTGTCGCGCGAGCACGTCACGAGGAAGTACCCGCTCGGCGACCAGCTCACGCTCTTGACCTCGTTCTCGTGGCCCTCGATCTGGGCCAGAAACGACCATTCGTGGTCGTCCTCCTGGCCCCACACCGAGATTGTGGCGTCAAAGGAGCCCATTGCGAGAAATGGACCGGTGGGCTTCCAGGAAACGGACCGAATGCTGCGCTTGTGACTGTCCTCGAGAACGGTTAGAAGTGGGAAGTCTTTGGTTAGACTGTAGATGCGAACGGTTTTGTCGCTGGAACTGGTGGCCAGTAAGGGAAGATTGGGGTGCACGGCAATGTCCCAGACTCGCTCCTTATGGCCTTTTAATGTTGATATTTTTGACATGATGTGTGGGTTATTATTTGTGTATGAAATAGTTGAAAAATATCCAAAGATATCCAAAAAGAGGTGAATGCTTTCAAATCAGCGTTTTTTTTATCAGTGAGTTTTTTAGTACCGTCGTATTATTGCCTTTCTAAAAGTGTAGCATTGCCAACCTTAAATTTATATTTTCAACAGTACTACTGTACTTTTCATTTTATCATCATTTCTACAATACAGTAATCTCGGCAGTTTTCTACCCACTCAGAACCGCACACAACCAACAATGTCAACACCACAACAGAACCAACCAGCACCTCCACTCCCACCACTACCACCCAAACTCTCCGACCAATCCCTGACATCTCTCCAATCCCTCCTAAACAATCCCAAAGCCCTCCACGGCCTTCTCCTAACCCAATCCGCGCCCGCCGCACCGCTCCCCACCGCACCCTCCTCCATTTCCATCCCAGCCCTCACCAGCACCGTCCAAGCCCTTCCCGCACTACGCCAGCAAGCGCAGCAAGCGCACCAGCGCGTGACCCAGCTCGAGACCCAGTTCTCGTCGCTCGAGCTGCAGATGTACAAGACGCTGCAGCCGTACTATGCGCTGGCGCCGCGGTTTGAACAGGCGTTGGAGGAGTCGGATAACCTATGCGAGACGCTTGCTGAGTCGTTTGTGGCTGGCGAACAGGTTGGTGAGGAAGAGGAGGTGGGAAGGTTTGTGGCAGAGTATAGGAAGGAAAGGAAGAAGTATTACTTTAGGAAAGAGGTTGTGGATAGGTGGAATGAAAATCGGATTGGAAATGCGAAAAGTCAGTTTTGAGACGGAGAGTGTGAGAAGGGGATATATGAGGTGGGTGATTTTGTGGATACGGGCTGCCGATGTTTGTTGCAATTGAGCGTTGCCAGTTCTCGAAGGAAGTGTTTTTATACTGTACAATAACCACACTTGGAGTCGGACATGATATTGGTTTTAAAATCAATACTTCAGGCCATTTTTATTGACTTTTTATCTAAAAGATGATATCTTACGAAGAGCCATCACTCGTCATTATAATAAATCACTAGCGACAATTGTCCAGTTCATGTTTCACTTTACGCAATAGTTAATTAACACCCTGCCTATCCCAACAATTATACCATAATGTAACCTTTTTTGCAATCTAACTGTACATACACAATGCATTCTCATTATATTCGTAAGTATTGCTTAGCAACGAACATTATCAAATAAACAAAAGATAAAAAATTATACATAGATACAACCGTAATATACCAAAGACGTCACCGAGACCCAATCCTCTTAAAATTCTTCACCTTCCAATCCCCAAAAAAAGTTCTAATCTCAATCCCATTCTCCACCGTAGTCCAAGTACTTATATCACTCAACTCCGCCCCTCCGCCTTTCGCCTTTTTCTTCGCCAGCACTATCGTAAACTCCTCCATGCCTAGTCCTTCAGTCCCAAACCCCACAGGTTCCACCTTCACGGCCCATATTTTCTGCGGCACGGCCCCCGTGGCCACCACTTTCCACACGTACACGCGTGACACGTCAAGTCCAGCGGGCGCCGGGGTCGGCACGATTATGGCGTTGCTGTGAAACTTGAGCCCGTCTTGGTACGGGATAATGCTGGCATACATGTTCAGGAGCGCGTGCCGCGATTGCAGCGTGAGAATGAAACCGCTGAATATTGTGTTGTCTTTTATCTCGAGGCGCGGCAGTTGGTGAGCGGCGCAGAGCTGGTTGTGGGTCTCAATCACTTGGGTGACTGTCTCGAGCTCGACTTTGGGATCGAGAAAGGTGATTTGGCCGGAAACAAGCATCACATTTACAACCAGCGACTTGCGAACGGCTTCTTGGTACTCGCTGAGAAACTTGGATATAGCCTTTTGGTGCCAGATCCGGTCTTCGTAAACGCTTATTTTGGTCGCATTTGAGAACCAATCTAGTAAATCTGTCATGACTTTGACTTTGAACTCGAGTGTTTTCAATGCCGTTTTTCGTTTGGGCATAATGTAAGCATCAAATTTGAGTCCTTTACTTTCACAAATCTCTCGTATCAGCGGCGCAAAGTGCTCCTTCCTCCCAGTCAGCAACACGGTGACCACCGATGAATCCGACATTGAGTCTTTCACGAGCTCTACCATTTCCTTATTCCAAAATCCATCCCACGCCACTTTCTTTTCCTCCTCCCATCCTTTCCCAGTAGCCTTAAGGAACCGCGAGTCCTGCCACCACCCACCGTGCACGATGCACGACGGGTTCTGGAGCATTTCGAGGGCCGACCCGGTGTAAAGCTGAAAGTTGGCGGTTGGAGTTGCAAACAGAGTGTTGTCGAAATCGTAGATGTGAATCGCAGTGATGGATTGCTGGTCGACGGCGGTTGTAGCGCCGATGCCGTAGTAGGTGAGAGGGTCGAGATGCGAGGGTTTGGTGAAGGTGGGAAGGACTTTCTTGCGCTTGCGCTTGGAGATCACAGGCTTGGTTACTTTTGAGGGATTGCGGGGTGGTATTCCGGTAAATGGTTCGTACATTATGGTGGAGTGATGGCTCGTGGTGTGCAGGGGGTAGCTAATCTAGATCAACAGTTGGTGTTGAACAAAATAAATTGAAAAATTCTCGATTATATTGTGTGCAAAGAATCTTTTGGGAAGAACTTGGTGAATGCAAAAATGGAAGCTTCTCTATGTCAATCTAAAGGATCAACCAGCTGTTGTTAAGTTAAATGCTTTAAACCAATATAAGACGTGTGAAGTATGTCCAAAAGATGTTGCATCAAAAATCATAGACCTCGATAGGTGCTTATAGCGAAGAAAATTTCCAGGCCCGTTGTGACTGATAGACAAAATCAATAATGTTATGAGCTTGTTCTGCGTTACAATTTTATGGGACTTAAAACATTTTCAGTATGGATACACTTGATACATTAAGTCACAGGTACTATAGTCTAACTCTTCATTATTAACTCCATCCTTTTACGAGTCTTCATTCATTCATTCATTCATCCAGTACACCATAGGACAACATAGTTATACCCATTCTAAGAATCATGTACAATAGAAACGGACCGTCCAATACAACTTTCATAGTTTAGATTAAACCCTAAGAGATCTTTTTTACCTTTTGTCTACGCTTAACAATCACTTTCCACAAAAATACGATAGCAATTGTCCTTCGCTTCTTCCAGGATCCTCACACACACGACGAAGTACGCTACTATATAAGCTTTTGTATATATAGATTTGAGTCCGTGGCAGAGCAGCAGGAGAATTTGGGAGTGTGGTTATTTTAGACATGTTTTTTTATGAAGGTCATCGTGGTCTATTCGCGGTACAGAATGCCTAGTTTGTGAAGTGTGTGTAGTATAAAATGGTGATCGACCGACCCTATACTAACCGTAAAACCGTGGATTGACATGACTTGTATATGAAGACATTAGGTGCTGGCGTTATATATCAATCCAATCCGTAAACGGCGATAGATCTACATCTACTTGCACACCAGACCTCATCTATCAAACAACAGTTTTCTACTATCCTGTGTTGTACAGTACACCACATCTTATACCTGCAGCACAGAGTAGTCACCGGACATGGAAAGCTCGCTTCCAAAGAATCCGAACTGTTGCTAGGTCTCATTGAGGTGTGACTTGAGAACATATAAACCCACTTGAACATTAATAGATAAAAAAATAAGAGTTTTTGAGTCGAGGCTCTAAATTGGGCTGTGGGATTATATAGGACGAACCTATACGGATCTCATGCAATTCTTTCAACACGCGGATATCCAAGAGACCTGTCCTGAAGGCCGATTTATTTTTCATATTAGAGCTTGACTTTGTCAAATACAATGTACACACCCGCCCTCTTTCAGTACTGAATTTTCCATTCGTCCATGCACACAATACTCCCACCATCTCAGAATCTACAACGAATACCTTTCCATGTTCAAAATATAAAAAATGCAATTCTTTTGTGTTCGTATATAAATCAAATTTATAAACTATGTGTGCTGTGTTGTGCGTACTTTCTCAAAAGTATAAAAATTTAAGTCAGTCTAATTCTTGTTCTCACTTGTAGTACTTGACGATACCAACGTAGGTACAATTCTTCTCTTTTTGTTAGGTCCCGAAGTCGATGCAGAAGTGGATGATGATGATGACGATGATGTAGATGATGATGAGGCAGCGGGAGCAGTAGGTAAAGCCATTTCGTCCCCTGACTGAGCGGTTGACGCTGGCCGCTTGTTCAAATAAGTAGCAATGCTCACTGCACTTTGCAGCGGGGTTTGCGGAGGAGTTCCATGAGACACTATCGGAGGCATTTTTGACATCACCGGAGCGGACCCCATTTTTTTGCTCGGGCTTGCAGGTACAGACGGCGTTGGTGGACGGATGATTGGTTCTGTATAGGGTGTTCCCAGTTCTCCGTTTTCAAAAGCAATCACTGAGCAGAATCCGTCGGTCGACGTCATGAGTAGGTTGTTGCCATCTGGCGACCAGGTCAGGTCAGTGAATGTGGAGTAGTGGAGATTGCTAACTATGCATAGTGGTTTGTTTTGTTCAGTGTCGTACACAATGATCGAGTCTTGTGTGGCTACTGCGTAAACTATTCGGTATTTCAGCGCAAACACTGGAGCGGCTTCTTGGTGATTCGTAATAGATCCAATGGGAGTACTCGGTATATCGCTATCGGTCCCAATAGACAAATGCGTAGTCTTCTGCTCTTTTCCTCTTAAAGTGTAGTAAACAGGTGAACATGAAATTGCTAATGAAGGTTTCCTTAGTCCTGGTAAATAAGCAACCGGGGGCTTATTTAAACCTGCTCTGGTGTATATGAAAACTGTATTTGTTGTTTCATCGTCGCCGTTTGTTTGGTACTTGAAAACTCCGGAAGGGGTAAGCAATAAACTTCCGTCAGGTGAAAATGTGAGCCTTCTGAAAAAAGAGTTAAAAGTTTCATTTTGGTATAGGTAAGCGGATCTGTGGCTGGGTGACCCCAATTGTCTGACTGCAGGTAGTGGAATAAACGAAGGTCTTGGGGATTCACTTCCATTGGAAGACTTTCTAGAATGCGAGGTTTTGATTGAAGGGGGTGGTGGATTCATTGTCGATATTGTCGAGCTTGGAGTTTCTGGAGCTGAGACATCTGGCGAAGCAGATACGCGGGAAGAGCTTTCTGGTGAACCTGGAGGCCTCTTGAGTGGTAGATCTGCTTTTACGATTTTATGATGGTTTCCGAGAAAGAACTGACCATCTCTGGTTTTGAGGTTGTATATATGCACAGAGCGATCTGATGATTGTGTTGCAATGTATTCATTGAAAGGATCCCACGCTACTCCCTGAACGTAATGGCTGTGCTCCGCTAACTCTCTTATGCACTGGCCTGTCGTGGTATTGTAAACTCTGGCTACATTGTCCATTGAACCTGCAATGATATATTGTGAATCTGGCGACCATGCTAAATCATAAATTTCAGAAATGCCTGATCTACACGATTGCTTTGCTCGCCATGACTCCTTATCATCGTAATCTTCATTTCCGAATGCCTTTCCAGCGGGATTAGCAGGATCGCTTTGAACCCACAAAAATATAGTTCCATCATCGCCAGCGGAAGCCAGCATTTGGCCCTTGGAGTCGAATCGAACTACATTAACAGCTTGTGTGTGTTTTGCGAGAGTCGCGAGGTATGTGAGAGAAGTAACATTTGTTGGGTTTGCGTCGTCGTGATAATCCAGCTTCCATAATCGCACGTTGTTGTCACCTCCTGCAGTTGCTAAACGGAAGCCATTTGGTTGGAAATGGGCGCTGTAAATAGGCTGGTTCTCTAAATGCCAATGGACGGTCAAAGCCTTTGCTTTCATTTCTTGAATATTTTTTCACGTAAAAACACGTCAGCAACGATGATCGACTGGTGATAAGAGGGGAGGAGAAGATGGAATGGAAGGGAACGAATAAATTTTTTGTGTGTGAGAATTGAAGCGAATAAAAAAGAAGGAAAATGAAAAAAATAATAAATAAAACCGAAAACAGGAAAATAATAACAATAATATATAGAAGTTAGGAAAGAAAGAAAATTACAGTATCGATCGATATAAAATATTGAAACCCACACGCACTCGGAGGATTGGCGCAATGTTTGCTCAGAGCAGTAGCAGGCTACTACTAGCAGCAGTAGCAGGCTACTACTAGCAGCAGCTATGTTTATTTTAGATTAGCTGCCGTGTGAGTTAGACATGTGCGTATAACACTCCTATGCAATTCATGTGTTTAGCATCTGGGAAATTAGAATCAAAACGAGAGAATGAAATAGCAGCTGTATGGGTTGAACTGGAATTAACATTGAGCTAAGATGCATTCCCTACGTTCATGGTAACGACCAAACACAGGAGGAACTCTATAATAGCTACGGCATTAGCGATTAGCAATTAGCAACTAGCAATGCAATGGCCAAAACTATCCGAGAGCTCAGTAAGTATGATCGATCATCTCTGAATCAAAGGAATTAGGTCAAACCAACCAGCCTGTTGAACTAAATTTGTTTCATTAAACCCCCGTATCTAATCCACACATCTACCACATTTCACACATCCTGACCCTCTCTAATCTACTAGCGGCATATACACAGAAAGCTAACTGCGAATTTACTAACTTAATGCACTAATCAAACTAAAGAGGAGCAATAAAATGTTGCTCATTACAATCGAAAAACGACTCTTTTGTTCATCAATACCCAATATTAAAGATGTAGACTCCAAGACTTTTAGAATATGATGAAGCCTATCTTCGTTATTGAGTTTGGTTCAGTTAGGTTGCATCTGAGTATTTTGCATGAACATCAGCAGTAGCAACAGCTAATTTAAGATACAAAAGCAGATTGATTCATTCTCTTCATTTATACAGACCGACTATTCTATTCTAGCATATACCGAGACACCAACCTTTCATTATTGTAGTTACATTTATGTTTATACAAACATTAGAATTCGTATTTTACAGCTAAAACAATCACATTATGATGGTTTCCGCAAGCTGCTCAATGAGTTCTATTATAGAGTTTTCCTTTGACTTACAATCATTCATGACAGTAAGCGTATTATTATAATTATTAATATCAATCTACGCGATTTAATGAAACTCGGGTAGGCAGAAAGCCTCCTTCGCCTACATAAAACAGGATAACAAGAGAGCCTCAATCTAACTCAAATCAACTCATCCTACCTTAACTTTAAGCTTAAGCTTATTCCCTATGTCTACTTCAAGCGTTTGCAAATCCAACTTTGGTTTGAGTTGACTCGACTTGAAGACGATGATGAAGATGATAAAGATGCTTGATGTCAGTTATCAGTCAAGAAAAGTGTTTTACTGGATGAGATGGCAATGGCTTTTCCAAATTATAATACGATACTTTGTTATAATAGTACTGAGATGAATCACGTAAATCACAAAATGTGAACTAGAATGAAACGAAATATTATCAACTAAGTGGAAAAGTCACTAAAGACTACACAACTAGCCGTAAATAACCAAAAAATTTCATTGTTTATTACTTTAATCAACTCAATACGACTAAACTCTGTGTTTAATTTTACGGTTTTTTTGTTGATTTGTGGCCTTTTAGTAGAATCAAATGGTTCTGTATGAAACAAAAGAAGTACGCGTAGTACTGCAAGTGGATCATTGGAGTATGGTAAGTCTAGTAAATCTACACGTATTTGAGTATAAAATCTGTTACACTTATTCAAATAACATTGCGGGGCTTCAATATAAACTCCAGTGTCGCAGGCAGTAGTATGACTTACAATAACACGAACAAGAGCTGTTACAACCACGGTATGCCCAAAGCACATTGACATTATTCAAATGAGTAAACAGAGGGTATAACATATAAATTTATATGTCCTATACTGGTATAACCGTATAACTGAGTCTCATCAAAAAGTCTATACAACTGGCTATGGCTAACTGGATGATGTATACACGCCCACACACTGAACCAAATGTCTTTGATTATCCATCTGGCACGTACTGTACTGTATGGTGCGTGCTACATAAGAAACTAATTTCTCACATATTCACATGACACCTGGATACGCGTCGGTGCTGAACTGTAGCGCGCTTTGTGAATTCTATTCATGTAAAGTACTGTACGTACGGGAACTGACTTCAGGTGCAACCAGTCGTCGATATTGTCATTAAATAATTTTAGAAGCATATGGGTCAAGTATAAACACGAGTCGGAAATATTTGCATTCCGTGATAGAGATTTGGTATTGGCTGCTTAAATGTAGCGTCCCTGAAGTAGCTGATTGTGATGTTATTGAACTAATTAGATACTCGATGGGAAATAGCACCACAGTAAAGTATTTTATGGTGACGATCTGGAGGATATTGTCAATACAGTATGCGCAATCTTGCAAAGTAGAGTTTTGGAGCTAAAAGCATAAACTTTAAGCTGACACTGTAGGAAGCACAAATGCGGAAGTCACAAACTAAAAGTATAGGTTTCATATATTAGGTTACAAATTCTAGAGCTTAAGAGTGGAAAATAATCTTTTTAACTTCTTTACTTACTACTTAGAAGTTAAAACTTACTTATACAACTTTCTCAGCTGACTGTGAATTTTGGCTCGCCCAATGTGTATGTTTTTTTATTATTTTTTTGTTGTGGATATTAACAACAACAGCTTTTTGCTTCTGGAATATTTTACCTTTACTTTCCCACCTCAAAAATCGGCGAAATCTGAATCTCATAGAACTCTCTTACTGTTTTTGTTTTTTACTTCACTCTAATGGGTATGTCTCAGTGTATACTACTAAGCGACTATTTTGCCATTGGAAACACCATCTAACTAACGTTAACCTTTGTAGCTCGCACAGTTCCCACCGGCCCCAAAGTACGTATAGCCGTTGTCAATGTCTAAGCATTTTCACATTTTCATGTGTCTTTTGTTTACATGCTAACAGTCCCACTTCGACAGGCTCTGAAAAATAAGTCGACCAATCCTTTAGCCCAGAGGATAGGAACGGGTACCAAAGTGAACTCCGTCACGAAAAAAACTCCTAACCGTGACTTTCACAAGAGACACCCGGCGCACAAAACCAACTCGCTAAAAGATAACGAGTTATACAAGGCTATATCAGGAACGCGCAAGCCGCAAACAACTGGATTTTCATCGAGATCTCAAAGCATTAGTGAATCCAAACGCTCAAATGTAAAGTCTATCGACTCCTCTGTCTTCAGAGACCCTCCATCCAAACCTCCCCAAAAATCTGACCCTCCTCAAAATAGATCGCATTCTCAGTCAAATTCAGATCTTACTCACAAATCGTCGCGTTCCTATCCTCCAAAGAGGGAATACGTCTCCCCAACTTCCGAATCTAGGAATACACCGAGAGAAAAATATTATTCCAGTGATATCCCTACCGGACCTTCCAGTACTCGATCATCATATCGTCAGCAAACGCAACAGTATCATCACCGCTCTCACCATCACTCTCCTGCACGATCACCTCCTCCTCCTTCTGCACCTGCATCTGAACCTGCTCCCGTTCCCGCTCCTGTCTCGCGATCATACACTCATTCAGATATCTCTTTGGCACCTCAGTCTAAACCAGAACCTCGAAGAGTGGAAAACAGCAACTCATTTTCAATACGTTACGCGAGTCTTCCGCCAATAGTCCTTCTTCGAAACCTTGTCGCAGGCACCAGTGCAGCTGATGTTCAGGTAAGTACTAACATATATCTAGATGAGATTTTTTTTTTCCTTTTCATTTTTGGAAGCGCTAACCAAATCATAGATGGTGTGCTCCAATATTGGCGCGGTTTCCCAATGCAGAACTCAGAATCAAGCTGATCGTACTGTGTCGGCTGAAGTTGTATTTGAGAACGACGCTGATGCGGAAGAAGCGGTGAAACAATTTAACAATGCCGAAGCTGATGGCCAGATTATAAGCGCTGAAATTATTAAAGTACAAACCATACATCCCTTCTCAAGTGGCCCTATATATCACGGTGGTCGGGCTGATGTATCGTAAGTGTCATTTGATGCTGCTTTTTTTTGCCCTTTCTTCCATTTTACTTTTATTTGTCTTGGAATAATACTAACAGGTGTTTATACATAGACCAGCGTTGCATAGTGATTCGATCATAAGAAGAGCTAAACCTGTCATCAGGCAATAGCATCGTGGTCAACAATGTTTTTTATATACAGTAATACATATACATGATTATTTTTTCAAATCAACTGTACAGTGCGCGTTTGGAAAAAATGAGAGAATATTTTTTTGGCTAATAAGTACTAGTTCGAAGATTTGATTGTTGGACTAATGGCCCACCAGCCATGTTACTAGATGAACGAAGATTTTGATTTTATTTGAAAATGTGGGGGCTAAAAGCTGAAAAGTTACTTCGTTTAATGACTTATAGAAATAGAACAATAAACTGAATACGACTTGATATCGTGCAAACTGTATAAGCTACGTTTTTTGTGCCCGAGTAATCCAGAAGTCTCTCCACATGACATGCCAACATGCAAGGACTAAACATACTAACATTCTCTAATCCATTACTAGAACTTACCAACCAATACTTTTTACGCGCGGGTTTTGGGATATGAAAACTTGAGAAACTCGTATTGTCATACAGGAAATGAAATAATTAGGCGGAACGTACAGAACGTTCGGTGATACATGGTGGAATAGTAAAGTGCCAAGTCGAAAAAAGAAGATATGGGTGACGATGAAATGTCCAAAATAAAAATTGTCCATATATACTGGACATATTTAACATCAGCATCTCGATACCATACTTACATTCATCGTTTATTTTTGAACTATCAGCAGCTGCATTTATGAAACTCGATTATTGTTAAGCGATAGTTTTGTTAATACGTGATTGTTGGAGGTCTGAAAGAGGCCTAGAATAGAATAATATTATTATAAATCGTTTGGGTACATAGAGGGATGTCGTTCGTGATGAATAAAAAAGGTCTGTTATAACTCCCCAGATCACCCCCCTGACAATTACCAAGTGGGCTACCAGTCGCGTTGTGACAAACAGGACAGTAATAGAGCTAATCTACACCTCGCTACTGAGGCTTCTATATATTGCCTTTAGCAGTAGTATATATTATGAGCGAATAGATGTGAACATAATTCGAATGAAAAAAATTGGTTTGGACATCAAAATGTTTTCAAAATGAGAAACCGTATAGAATAGACACGAAAGGAAAAATATTGTTAACGCGCATTTTTAGAGTGGCGTGAATTGAACTGGATCGATTGATGGAAGTTTTGTACGGTGCTACTGGGTAGTCAGAGGCACAGATCGAAAAAAGGTGTAAAAAGCTATAGTAAGGGATATTGATTGTGTTTGTTATAAAAAAGCATCGAGCTCATTAGATCCACAAATTATAACGCCTTTTATACAAACTACAATATATTTAATCAATTGCTTATCAGCATTCAAGGCTCGAAAATTATTAAGAATATCGTGCTTATATTGAAGGAAATTTAGAGATCAGATCCATGATTATTAGCTTTTTCCCTACTATGCTACGCAAATTTCATGTAAATACAGTGTGAAAATATATTGATTCCGCATTGCAATGCATGAAGCTATACAAGATGCAACATAGAGAATAATGAGACTTTTAAAACTCAACCGCAAAACATAATTGTTAGCAGTGCTTTTCTTTGGTGTTACCATCTTGACTGTAAAAACCATTACAACTGAACCCCCTACCAAAACAATTACCATTAACCTCATCGCTTAGTGAAACACCAGTGTTTGCTTAATAGTCAACAGGACAATACTAAATAGGGGTAATTTACACATACTGCTACTGAGGCACAGCAATTTGCTAATAACAGTTACCAGAAGCACAACCTGACAGGTTAACATTGGAAACGACAACGATACTGCTAGTACCGCCTCAGCATTTACTGAGGAATTAGACGTTTATTTTAAAAAGGGCATTGGAAACGGCGAGGGGATAGTGAAAGTTGGAAACAAGAGTATGTTTGTACATGGGCAGCTTTAGAGATAGAGACAGAATTTGTGACTGGAATGACAGCTTCAAATAACAGTGCGGTCATTGAAGGGGGTAGTCAGAGCACAAAATGTGAAGGCTATAGTGGTGACAATTTTCGTAGATGTATGGTTAAGCATATCACAGCTGTCAAAATAGTTAGGAAAAATGATGCCTTTTTTATGTGTAGCAAGACTTTGATGAGTGGGTTGGAAACGAAACCAATCAAAATTTAAGCAATGAAATGTTTTTGATTTATAGAATGTTGTGGTGATGTTTCTTTCGCGAAGCACTTCAGGTAAATGCTGTAGTGGGTTGTATTGATCATTAGGCGTAATAAACCGGTGCACTAGATCATTCCCTTTACACCAACATCCATATGCTAAAGACTTGATCAGACTTATTACTAACAAGATCAGTAAATAGTAACTTTGAAAATGTAAAAGGAGTGACACTTTAATTCAGAAGTCGAAAATGAAAACGTTTTGTCATAAAAGATGCTTTTCAAGATATTTGAAAAAGTTCAGGTATTTAACGTAATATTGTGATTGCTAATTTTATAAAAGGTACTTGAGATTAATATTCGGACATTTGTTCCATAGATGGTTGGGCATCAGTATAATATAGACAAAATAATTTGAAATATTCAAGGCCGAATGTTCCAAAAGTACTATGTATTTATATGATTGGAAGGTTTTGTGTTTACAGGCCGCTGAACTCTTATTGTAAAATTTAGCCATCGGTATGTAGGAACAAGGGTTATTGACCAATTATCAACGACATAAAAACAAAACATCTTATTCAAAAATAGAGATCTATTAAACTAAAAAACGCAAAAGAAATCAAAAGATAGATAAACAGTATCCAAATACCACAATATTTTGCAAAGTATGACTGTAACCGTTGAAAGCTACATACTGCCTCGCATCTAAACTCGAAGTGATAATTTGTAAATCCGCAAGATTTACTGTAAAGCTAAGATCACTAGATAAAAGAGAGCTACCTGGATGTGGTTCTATTAGACGTATAGAAGCATATGGTATGCCGTTATGGAGCTACGCATAGCAGAGTAACTGTCACCTTTCTAATTTATAGTGAACACCAAGTATAACTGGCTGTACCGCCTATACATGCAAATAGGTCAAAATATATAGCCTTTAAAAAGTGAATAAGACAAATGATATGGTGGTGTTTGCCATGGTATCGTTTATTGTTATGCAGGACTCGAAAATATATAATCAATATGTGTACCCTTATTTTCATATACCGAACGTTATATATAATGCTGTTTCACTTCCATATAAAAATATTCCAAGGCTGCTACCAAATATTGCATAGACACCAAAGTTTTACTACTGCGACTAGGTCTTTTATTGTATTCACATTTTAGTGAATCGAAGTTGTATACTAGCAGCATATTGGCGAGTCAAAAGCTTTCAGTGAGTGACTTGCAATAAAAGTATATGATACAAAATTTCAACAAACGGCAACAATAATCAGTATTTAGCTTTTATTGATGATATAAGGACATAGAAAAAACTGTAGCAGATAAACTGGTGATGATAGAAATTTCAGCTGAAAGCATTTTTTGGTATATCGACTACATAAGGATTTGTGATTCTTTTGGGCCGTTTAGTAATTGGTTGGAAATTAAAACAGCTAAATATCAAAACTCGTGTATAATGGGTCATGGCACAAAAAACTTTGATAAAGTATGGAATAGCTATCCCTGGTAATATAAACATCCAGAAGCCTATATTTTACCAGATTTTTAGTGTCTTTCATGAGTGAAAATTTAACGATTATTTCAAAACGTATTCAATATGACATTGCTTTATTTGTTGATGGTATTGCACTCTATTAATCAAACATCAGAGGCAATAATCTAAAATCAGTAAAACTTCTATAATAATATTATAAACGCTCATACTGTTATATGACGCTTTTTTAGAAGCTTCTTGGAGAATAGCCCTCATTGTAGTATAGATACCCAATTTTTAAATTTCAAAAAGTAACAATATTTGAACTAAAATACTATAATATTATTTATGTGCTTTACTGCCGTAATTGAATAAAACCGGAGCAAGATTTAAATAATTAAAAATCTTCAAATAGGGAGATGTCTAGTTTTAAACAAGCCGATTTAAAATCATGAGAAATTACAATCAACGTAAAAATATATGTTTTGATAGGTGATTGTCAACGGAAAAGCATGTTGCGTCAAGTCGTACATGGCAGTTCATTTTGGTATTTTGAAAGAGTTTGGTTAGACTTGACAGTTAGATCTACAAATAGTTGCAAGGCAATTCACATGCAATAAATCTCAAGATATGATGGTATAGTATAGTTTTGGAATTGCTTTTAGTGAATACACATGTAAGCTAATTGTTATCAGTATATATATCACAGTACAGGGTGGTCCAAATGTCTTTCAAGCAATATGATAAATTTCAAAAGTTTTTTTATGGCATTTTGAAAAACGTTTTTTCCAGAAGTGTGATTATAGATTGTGCTTTTTAATTGGCCCACAGATCTTTATTAGTAGGAGAAATATTTCAAAAAATCTATTTTGTGTGTATACGCATAGTAAAATTGTAATGCAGTGGCAAAACCAGTTTCTTGAACAATTTTAGGAGATACGATTATGAGGTTTTAACTTTCAAATAGTTGCTGAATGCTTTGAAATATGTAGAAATATATAATATATTTTTTTATATGTCAAACCTACAACTTATCTCGAATAGTGTCTTTTTCAAAAATAGTTTTCGAGTATATGGATAAAAATTATAAAGTACTGTTGCCAAAACCGCTTTGTGGATAATTCGATGGTATTCTAAAATAATCTTATTAAACTGCTTCTAAAAGTAATCTACGAGTATAAAGACATGTGTATTAGCCGTCAAACATGTTTTACCGGAATTTGAATTAGAGCAGATTTTTCAGAAATATCATTGGTGGGAAAATACCATTAACGACGTATGAACCCATGGCTAATTTTAATTTATGAATCATTGTATAGAACAATGATCTCTAACATTAGATGAAAATTTTATAAATGTTGGTGAAAATAAAGACAAGACAATACAGCTAGAGCCATATTTCTAAACCACTGTATATCTCACGCAACACTCATGTAGGTACACCTATATAATGGACTGGGTATAGTCAATTCAGACAAAATACTCTTTCTAGGTATGATATGTTAGCTTGAGAAAGATTGAAATATTTTTCAATAATCTTTTTCCATAAAATATCTAAATGCACCAAAGCAAAACTAGGTAGCATTGTATTAGACTCGGAAAAAGCTATGTAAAGAATGATTTTTTAGTCATATTTACTCCATTATATATCATAGAAATATGTTGGTCGGTCGAAAGGCATGTATCCAAAAAAGCTCTTCAAGCTTAAATTCATCTATAGTCATCCATACTTCAGGTAATAATAAAAACTTCCGTACTTATTTTGCAATTTTAAGCTATTAAATTTTGTCTCAATATACATTTAGTATTGTCTAATGACTGTTTGAAGTAAATCCGAGCTTAATGTTTCTTAGTATAGTGATATCAACTATATAGATATTTACGGATAGACGAATAGAATAAATAAGTTTTCTAGTTGTTTCCAGTCAAAAACATTCGTAAGAAGCTGCCTGCGATTGTTCTTATCTTCAATGAACACACACTCTCTTATATCATAAATAACAATGTAGTTCAGGCAGACATAAACGACAATGAAATGAACTAAGCTGAATATCTCGTAGTCAAGCGACCCAATAATACCCAGCCCAATGCGTCTAGCCATTTATACGAGGACTAGTGAAATAAGTTTATAAACCCAATCCGTCCAATGTACAGTAAATACAAACGGCCTACTAAATTTTTGGTGTTGAGCGATTGACACAATAGTTTATTGAAATTCAATTGATGCTTGTCAACGTAAGCTGGGTTATTTCTAAATTTTCCATTTTAGTCTCTATTCTTTCGTAAATACTACAAGCTTTCCCGTTGATTAGGCATATTGCTACGGCCTTTACCTGTATTTCTTCCATAAACACCTGAAGATATGACGTTAATTATAATTTTCAGATGAATCTTCAATAACATTTACAAAGTACCCTAACCCATAACTAACCACCGACTTATTGTGAACAAGCGCGTTTATTTCCTCCACCTACAAAAATTCGTATCAATATACACAGATCAGGCCCTGTCCGAGCACTTATGTAAAAGAAAAATGGCAGATCAAACTACTAAACGTGATTCAGATACGACGGCTCTATCTCCACAACCTGTCTTAAAGAAACCAAAAACTTCTGAACCTTTGGGACCTGAGGGCGATGCTGAAAAGAAGGTCAACGTGGATGCCGAGAGTGGAAAAACGGAGCAGGAAGATGAGAAGGATGTGACAAATGGAAAAGAAGAAAAAACTGTAGAAAATGAAGAAGCTGATTCCGAAAAGAAATCTGAAGCTACTGAGGAAAAGAAAGAGGGAACAATTGAATCTAAAGACGATTCTAAACCCGACGCAGCTCCCGAGCAAGATGTGAAAAAATCAGAAGAGACGGCAACATTGCAAGAATCAACAACATTCAAAGGCGGATTTGGAAGTTTTGTCAACAGCACATTTAAACCTGAAAATCCTGTCAATGTGTTTGCCTCGCCAGCAAAATCATCATCACCCCCATCCGACGAAAATAAACCGTCGCCTTTTAAGGGTGCATTTGGAAGTTTTGTCGACTCGTCAAAAGCGAGCTCGTTTGGAAAGACGGATGCGAAATCGGCATTTTCTGGGTTTGGATCGTTTGGATCTTCGGGGAAACAAACGAGTTGGACGGAAAAAAAAGATGCGCCAAAGGTGAGTTGAGTGTTTGGTGGATATGTATATTGGAATGCCTTGCTAATCAATTGAATCATAGACAACCATCAAGTCAGTTTTTGGTGGAGAAAAATCTACTACGGAGGATACGGAAGACACAGACAAACCTGCTGAAAAAGAAGATCTATATGTTGTTGTCGACAAACCTCTTGAAGAGAAACCAGGTATGTATTGATTTGGGAGTGCTTTTTTCTATTTATTGAATCGAGCCAAAACTAATTGTTGTTTAATAGTTCAAACCGGTGAAGAGTCAGAAGAGTCCAAATTCAGTTGCCGAGCCAAACTATACATTCTCGATCTTTCCGACCAGGCCAGCGGCTGGAAAGAGCGCGGAGTCGGTACTCTGCACGTGAACACCAGCCCGTCCACGTCCAAATCTCGTCTCGTCATGCGTTCCGACGGCCTACTCCGAGTAGTGTTGAATCTTCCACTGCATAAGGAATTTAAGGTGTTTGAAGGAATGAAGTCGTCGTTGCAAAGTGAAAAGTTTGTGAGAGTCACGGCGGTGGAAAATGATAAACCTGTGCAGTATGCGCTGAGAACTGGGAACGAGGAAACGGCGAAAAAACTGTTTGAAACAATTGAAACGCTAGTTAAAAGTAGTTGAGGGAAATGGCGATCTTGTTTCTGTTAGCGAATGTGTATTTATATATATCGATATTTGATTGTACTCGGTGAGAACAAAGTTAGTTATATATATATTCATGAATAATAATTGATGTATTTATACAGAGATTATAAAGAAGTGTGAACATTTGGGCCACTTTTTCTTTTCTTTCTTTCGTCTAATACTCTTTTTTTGTAAGAGTACTGTAAAATTCTCAATTGAAGATTAAGTACTCGTTTGCAGGCCCTGAACTCATCATTCATATATTCAGACTCGCACAAAACAAACAGTACAAACCGTTGATCCCTTAACCCCGCCAAATTCAAACACCGGATACTTCAATCTCTCTCTAACCTCGAACCACCCCTTTTTCGTCATTATATCCACCAACTCCTCCTCCGTAAAGTTACAACTTGTGATGAGCACTAGTCCTTCCTTCTCAACCATATCTTTCACTCTCTGCGGGTACACCTCCAGCACCGTCTCATCCCCCGACAACGCAATCGCATCCAGCGTTCCTTTATCCAACACGCAATCCCACGTTCTACCCTGCCTCCACCCATCGCCCGCCATAAAGTCCGCATGCTCAAACCGCACCCGGCCGTCCTCCTGTTCGTCCTCGTACTCACTGGCGTACACGCGACTGGCGAAACGGACAGAGGCCTCGCTATAGTCGATCCCTGTGAGATGTGTGAACCCGAGCTCGCGAAGGCCGAGAAGCATTTGGCCGTTGCCGGTGCCGAGATCGAGGAACCGCGCGGTACTTGCGTCTAGATCGGAGTGCGTGTCGAGGTATTGGAGCATCACTTCTTGGGCGTTGGAGTCGGAGAACCATGACTCGCCGGTGTCCGTTGGGTTGGTCTCGAAGTTTTGGGTCTCGCGGTTGTAGAAGTCGTCCCAGCTGGATGTGAGTGTTAGAGAAAAATGAAAATGGATTTAGGGATAGAATGAATAGGAGGGAATATGGGGAAAAGTGGACATGGAACTTACTATTCTTTTGTACCAAGTTTGGATGGATTGAATCCAACTTTGTTATCTTCTGGCATGGTTATTGTTCTTTCGCTTCTCTCGGATGGACTATCGTAATATGTTCAATCCACTTGTCTGTATTTCGTACAGTGTAATGCTCAATGATTCAGTTCGTAAACAAAGTCTCAGTAAACACCCCGACCAGAACCTGAAATTTTTCAATCGCCGTGTCGTCTCAAAAACCAAAAAAAACTTTCACAAATTCAGTAGCAGAGAGTCGAGACAGTACAGTACGCGCACAACGCATAAATTTAGCTCTAAGATCATACAGTACCCAGATTGTAGGTTAGGGTATTATCACCCACTAAATTTATACCAGCCCGCTAGTATTCTATAATAGGGTTAGATTCACGAATATCGTGTTTCATCAGCACAAAAAAGGCTTTGATACAAGTTTACGAGGTGTTTGGATATGTGTGGATGAAAAATATTTGTTACTGACTCCATTGTTTGGACAAATTATATAGTTAGTTTCTAATCGGAATCGAGTTTTTGGATCAGTGGTATACTACAGTGTATAATATGCACTGTTATCTTACCATAGGAGTTCTTTCACCTCCTTCTTATGCAGGTTTATAATTCAATGAATATTGACAATAACGATAATATAAAATCAACCATCGTATTTTGTAGGAATAGCACAGCAATAAATAATTATACATATAACTCAGGCTATGAACAAACAAACAAATAAATAGATACAAATAAGAATACAATATAGACGTCAATTGAATGAGTTAACATAGAAGACAAAGATATTCATGAAGAAATAAACAAAAAGAAAACAAAAAGCAGATTCTTTCGAGAAACAAAGCATCAACAGTAACCAGAGGCTTTTTTCTTTCAAAACAAGAAAAAGGTCATGTCGTCATGTCATTCAAACGAAGATCACCACCTTCAAAATCATAAAAATACGAACAATAAAACCTCGCAATGATTTTATAACTCAGTCGTTACTGGAGTGTCCAACACCTGCTCTGCTAAAAGGAATTGCGCAATCCCTCAACTGCTGTCTCGTAAAATCGCCTACCGGTACCAGTCCCATTGCTTCATACGGAGTCACTCGTCTTGGACCCTCATTGTCCCCCTGCGTAGATATACTACTGTATCTAGCCTCCGCTGAAATTCTTCTTCGTTCCCTTCTACTCAACTGCCTTTCCCTTCTTCCACCGTTCCACGCCTCCTCCTCTGTCGTGAATGGTTCAGGGCCTAGCGGATCTTCCGGTTTTGGTTTGTAAAAATTAGCCTTGCACAGTGGACAGCACGCTTGGCGTTTGAGAAGCCACGGGTCGATACATTGTGGATGAAACACATGCCGGCAGGTGAGTACACGCACCTGTGAAGTGGGCTGGAAATCGTCAATGCAAATTGCACACGTATCGTAGGAGGTTTCGTAGATTTGATGGGTAGGTTCTTTGGCCTCGTCATCGGTGGAGTCGTCGTCGTCGTTAGATGCGTGTACAGACGGTGGTGGCTGCAGAGTTTCAGATAGCGACTTTGTGGGACGAATACTGAGAAATTCTTCGGGGGAAATATTAGTTATGTCTACAGATTTGCGGGAGCATGTATCGATGTTGCTTTTCGGGGAAGTACAATGGGGGGTTGCAGCTCGCGTAGATGAAACAGAGTTTGAGCGACTCACTAAGCGCAGGATATTCGAAAGCCGTTTATTGGAGACTCGTTTCTGATCTTTTTCCGTGGCATGCGCATCTTCTTTTGTACTATTATCATTGATATCGTCAGATGCGTGAAGCGATTGATGATCGTTTTCTTTCAACACCGGTATGACCGTAGCCGTAGACGTTTGTTTTTCATCTGGGTAGAAGTGCGACATCTTTGACTCAAAAGCATCTTTAAACGAAACTATTGGAAAAGAATGGTCAATTTGGGCTTTGGTCATTAGTTTAAGGAATTTCCGTTTTCTCCTTCGCAGTGAGCGTGCCCTCAGCCTGTCCATATTAGCAAGGTCTGCAATTTCTATCGGGTCTGAGTGTACAGGTGGAGAAGGAACAGAAGCGGCAGCGGCACTTCTTCTACGGCGCCAGAAGTATTTTAGACCAGCCACTGCGATAATGTTGACAAAAACTATTCCGACACCTAGAGCGACGAACATGATAATTGAGCTCGGAGAGCCATTAGCTACATTCGGAGCATCGGAGAGACTCATTGTGTGTGAGTGTGTGAATGTAAGTCTGTGAGGTGCGGTATAGGTAAACGAAGATCGGGATAGTTGATGGGGGGCTTTAGAGAATGGATCGACGGTGTGATGAGATGTTAGACAAGTTCAAGGAGATGAGAAATAAGCAAATGATGGAATGGAAGTAAATGGAAATGAGCGGAGGAATAGAAGAATTGCTAGTTTGAAAAGAATAAATTAAAATGAATTGAAATGTATGAAGGAAGGAAGAAAGAAAGGAAGAAAGGAGAAAAGAAGTTTAGACCTTGATTGATTGATTGAATTTTTTTATTTTTATTTTAGTACAACCGTATAAAATGAATTTTTTGTTGCTTCAGGAGAAACAAAAATTACCGTAAATAGCATTTTTAGCTGCAAAGGCGGTTTTAAATTTTCTTTTTTTTCTCTTCTTTTTTCTCTCCTCCTCCCGTAGCTTGATATCAATTTCAATTGATCTATGCCAAAAGAATCTGAAATATTCATGGAGCTTTTCATGAAGTTTTTAATGAAATTTTTGTAATTTTACAGTCAGAACTTTTGCAAAACCAGCCAATTCAGTTCTTATTCTATTCTGATTCAATTCTGAATTTGGGTTGACCAATCAAAATAACATGATGATATTTAGTATCATACAATACTTTAGAGAGAATTCACAACTAATACACGAATAAAACGAACGACTCAACTTGGAGTGCCATGATATTAACCATTGCCACTCACCTGTCCATAATAAGCTAGTTTCTTTAATATGATCCAAGAAGCGTGGAATACAATTATCCCCCAACAATCAAATAGAAAGCTACAACCGTTCAGCTCAATTGCAAAAGCAAACACTTATTAGCCGGATTTTGAAGCCAATTGCTATCTTATTACAGTGATATATAGTCAATATCTGAGTGGAGCTAGCTAAAGTGACTCAGTCTCATTGAAATCCACAGACATGTGTAGAAGACTATCATATAGCACACTGAATTAATATATTGACCCAATACCTACACTATTAGTTCATGTACAGTATGAGCCTGTTTTATTTTGACTTTCTATCCCATCTCATCTTATTCCACTTCATTTCATTCGCACTCTTGACGAACCGTATCAGCTGAATACTACTTATAATATCAAATTTATTGTAATTCATTAATGTTCCACCTCAATATTTTCCGTTACAACCTCCTCAATTAAATTACTGAAAATACTAGCTGAACCACGCTAACTAAGTTCCTTTTTTTCCGTCAATAATTCGGGGTCTTCTGACTAAATTCGAATGTTAAAAACTTGGAACAACTACCTATTTTTCATTGAAGCATGCTATATATACAGAGGTCCCTCAATTACTATTCACGTTCGTAGTAGGTTTTCTGTGAAAGCAACACAGTTGGAAGTTCACCAGTTATTACTTACTCCTTGTGCCTTGCCATCTCATTTTTTGAGATTAAAGTTTGATTGGTTGCTGCATGAACCCATGTCAACTTCAGTGACCGTTTGTACGTACCATTTCGATAATTTCAATGATTTCATACTGCGTACCTGTTTTGGTACTGCTACTGTCAATGCAATTGTTATGTGCTTGTCAGGAACTGGACTTAGACATGCAACATAAACTATGCTACTTGGAGTGCTTCCATACTTGGACTAGTTTGGCTTTGGCGATAGAGTTGATGCTGCTTGTCTACGTGGTGCTCGGTAATTTACCCCACGTTGCTGCGAAAAGAACTAGCCTTGATAGACTAAACAAGATGAGAGTTACTAATTTGAGCCGAGAGATTCATGAAATGTTAAGACTAGCTGCTAGCCAGGGCAATAACTAATATTGCATAGGGAATTGTCACCAGTAAATATTCAACTGTACTTCTCAGGGTCCGAATTTCATTCCATACGCAGCTAAAGAAACATGAACTAACAAGCCGCTCTTGTGATCAAAATGAAGAGCGTAAATGAGCGAAAGAACGGAGCATGATCTTTCCAATTTTGCGGATATATGTGACTTTACTCTTACCAAAAAAGACACCACTTAAGATCTCCTATAATAACAAGTGTTACGGAAATTTTTGATCTTATTTTACAATTCCACTCACAGTGTGAAACATTCTGTAAAGGTGCCAATCTGAGCACATTGTAGCTACCAGCAAATATACTTCTTAGCATACTAGATGAAATTGTATATGGGGTAAAAATTCATACCAACGTACAAATACCTTGACACCTTTCTCATCGCAAAGTATTGTACTCTTTAACTCAAAAGTCTACGAGCTTCGAAGATGAACTCAACATGATGCGCCCGTGAAAAGTTTAGTTTGGTTATCCACAGGTCCTAAAGCCCAAGACATATAGTGCAAAAATATCAGCTCAAGCCGCAAATAAGCAAAATTTCATTCAATTTGACCTAACCCATCCACTCTAGCAATCCAGCAAAATTTCTTCATCTTCCCCCTATTTCCAGCAAAACCCACCACCACTACCCATCCCCCATACGTCGCGTTTTTCAGCGTTCACAGTCAGTCAGAACCAATCCAAAAGATACTAACTGAACCAACAATTTTTTTTAAATTTTTAAAATAAAAATGTCGGATCACCAAAACGAACAAGATCAAGGTATTTAGCAACCACAAATAACAACCAAGCTCGTCATCGTCGCTCTCTCCTTTCATGTCACAATGCAATTTCAACTAACACACAAATCCAACAGAACGAAGATCGCCTCCTCCCCCAGAATCGCCGCCTGCAAGACACGATTCAAGAGACAGTGATCAACAGCATTCAGGCTCTCCTCACCATGATGACAGAAAATCAAAATCACCCACTGGCTCCCCTCACCGTTACGCGTCCCCCGGCTACGACTCTCATGACAGGAGAAGTAGACACGAGTACGAGGACGATATATACGGAAGGGAAAGAGGAAGTGACAGGGGAGGCAGAGGGTATGACACCAGAGAACCTGACTACCACCGTAGAATGTCCCCTCCTCCTAGGCACTCAAGAACCCCTGAGCGTTCTTACCGTGAAAGATCCCCCATCCATTCTTCACATGAAGAAGGGTATGTATATGTTTGTTTTGTTTTATTCATTCATTTGATCGAAGGCTTTTTTATGCTTGAATAGCAAGTATGATCATTATTTTAGTTTCACTTTACTAACATCATATTTTACCTTTTTTTGTGGTAATAATATAGACCTTCAACTAACTTATTTGTAACCGGGCTGGCACCCACAGTCTCGCAAGATGAGCTTGAAGACATGTTCAAGAACTTTGGACGCGTTGAAAAGTGCCAAATCATCACCGATCCCCACACCCGCGAATCACGAGGGTTTGGATTTGTCAACATGTACGACACAAGCTCTGCCTCTGCCGCCATTTCCGGGCTAAACGGTAAAGACGTCCATGGCAGAACTCTGGTTGTAGAAGTGGCACTCAGAAAGGGACCTAGAACTCCAACCCCCGGTAAATACTTTGGCCCTCCCAAGCCTCGTTATGCGAGAGATAGGGACATGGGTAGAAGATACGGTGGAAGATATGAAGATGATAGATATGGAGGAGAATATGGCGGTGGTGACAGATATTACGATAGGGAAATGAGGTACGGAAGGAGACCTCCTTATGATGATCGTTACGGAGGATATGAGCCTGATAGGCAGTATAGGGAAAGAGACTACAGAAGGTACGATAGAGATCGATACAGAGGTAGTTACGGACATTAGTTATTGAAGTGAAGTGCCCCTTCTTCTCTCTCTATCTTTGTTTTGAAGAAGAAAAAAAAATAAAAGTATAATATCGGATACATTTTTTTTCTTATGCCTTTCTATATTTTTGGGTCAATACTATTGCAGTGCCGTCGTTTAATTTTCATTCTGAATAAGTTGGCTGTGTACCTAGAGTCAACAGCAATTGGGATGTAATTTTTTTGTACAGTTAGTAAAGGGAAAAGAAGATAATATTATTGAATAAAAATTGTAAAGTCTTAGTGAAGAAATGTTTGTTATAAACAAATGGTGTAAAGAGACGAACCTCTGTGATGGGCGAGCCGTGAATCGTAGGATGTTGAAGTAATTTCGTACGTGTGAAATTTTCTGTTCACAGATGGTTTATTATGAATAGCTGAGTAGGTATTGGAGGTGATACTGTATTCGACAGGCAGACAACGTTAGCTAAACACAGGTATATCGGACTTTCGAGTTGAACCACTCGACGTTGGCCGTACACTGTAAATACATAACTTGTATAATAACGTACAGTAGGAATCAATTTTTGTTTATATATTCTGTATGACAAAACTTGGATTATATCTGGGATAGTAGCTATTACTGTAGATAGTACAAAATTTGGCATTGGAGAAGCAACATATCGTTAATCACAGTATATATTATATTTATTATGGAAAAGAATGATTAGTGTAAGGTATTGAAATAGTAGGTCAGAAGAAGGCACAAAAGGAACAAGGATATGTTTTATGAATACAGCTATGAAAATGAAATAAAATCAGATTAAAAGTTATTTTTGTTGATAAGATTGAAGTAATAGAAGAAAAAAAGTACAGTATAATCGAGTTCTCTTTCGTTTCGGTTTCTGAAGATCCCTTGATTTATCGTCGGAAAACGTCGCAGGACTGAGTGCGTTACACATCTGGAGCGATCACAAGTGTTCAAGACTGGAGAACAGATGTGTAATAAATATCCGTAAGAGAGTATACATGACACCAGGTATATGACGAGCGTAAGATAGGACATAGACAGACGGTGTGAAACCGTTCGCTAAAGATGTGTTGTGTTTAGTGCCTGAAAAAACTGCGTTTCGTAAAGTGAGGCCTGATACCATATATCAAACATTCATTTGATATGAGCATATATTCATCTTTTTCGATAGGGTTTGTATCCATCCATAGGTATCTAGAGATCATTTCTTCATAATGAGTCCAGTCCACGAAGGAGCTTCTTCTTCTTTCATTATATTATTATAAAACAAAAAAATCTCCTTATCGAGCCCGGCTTTTCTTCTCAAATTAGCAAGTTCTTTATCGATATCTTACTCTCGTTTCTTCTCTTTTCGTTCATCCTCCTCCTAATCTCGCTCAAATCCCTATCCAACTCCTTCTCTCGTTCCGCCTCCGCCTCCGCCTCATCCTGTTGTCCCAGCTCCTCCACCTCGCCCAACCGTCTACTCCGTTCCCCCTCATTTCCCTGTCCCTGTCCCTCGCCCTGCGTTTCCAGCGGGCCTCCGCTTCGATACCCTATTTTCAGCTCCTCAATTCGCCTTCCGTAATCGGCCATCATGCGCTCGCGCTCGCGAGCCACGTTCTCCAGAAACTGCCGCCACACGAGCTGCACGTTGATCTGCGCCGACCGCCGGAACAGCCGTAGGTTGAGGCGCCGCTGGTGCGCTGCGCGCAGGAGCCGGGTCTGGTGCCGGGTGTGCAGGAGCTCGTGGTGTGGCCCGGTCGACGAGGTTAGCGAGCGGAGTGAGTGGTTCAGTTCGAGAAGTTTGAGGGTTATTAGGAGCTCGCTTAGTGAGTGGAACTTGGCGCGGAGGTGGGATTGCTCTTGCTCGAGTTGGTCTATTTGGTCCATGGTGAAGGGTATTCTGAGGCTGTTGTGTAGAGTAGGTGGGTAGGTTTCGGATAGTCTAATAATAAAAAAAGAAAAAAATTAAATGTGTGTGGGTTTGTGTTTTTGTCGGTGTGAGTTGTTGTAATTTCTTGATAGACCGTATTTGGTTTCGGCTCGGTGTATAGTTTGTTATGTAGTTAGATACTTTTATGTATATCGATGCAGATGTATATACAAACAGATATTCCTTATTGTAAATTGTGTTTGTGTGGTATAGGTAAGGTTTGGCAGAAGGTTGGTAGATGATGTGGGAGAAAAGAAGTATTTTTCTGTGAAAAAAATGGAAAAATTAAAAATTCAAAAAGCTTAACATATTCCCCTATCTTGTTTGAAATGTTTAAAACAAATCCATGACTTCAAAACTGAATCTATTGAACTCAGTTGTATATATTAATGGAACACGCTCGTACACACTATTCATATATTGGGGCGAATATTTGTACGCTTTACTAAAATTTTGAAGCATGTTCAGTGAAAGTTATGCGAGGTTCTCTTTTGTCGAACCTGACGTTCCGTGCATCTAGTTAAACTGAAAACGATATTTTTACTCTTAAGCCTGTCAATCTTTGTATTAAACTACAAAAAATCGCGGCGATTAGCTTTAATTTTAACTTTTGTACCTATGTAAACAATTCACCGTAAGATGACGGATTATTGGCATTAATCTAATTGCTCTATTTTATATAGTCGGTTAAAAAAGGTCAATTCAATCTATAAACTTTTCGCTACACCAGGTGAAATTTCAAATGTGGCATGTCCTACGTCATTCGTTGTATGAAAATAGCACCCACCAGCATCTAAAACTCACAAAATCATAAAATTGCAAAAATCTGCAAAAGTCAACGCTCATGCACCGATGGCCACCATCAGACTTCCAAAGCATCCCATATCTCCTCAATCGCAATTGCATGCTTACTCTTAAATTCCGAATACCCAAGCCCCGGCTTCTTCAAATCGGCATTAATCTCTTGTACTCTAAAGTAAAACCTTTGCAGTCTCTCCGCACATTCAACAACTTGCACACATCTTTCTCTTTCCCCCACCGCATACGCTTTGGCTGCCATCTTCATTTGCACATGTATATCTATCAGCTTACTAAATCCGGCAGTGTACCGGTCGATGTGTGGACCTACAAGATCGCCCAGTAATCCGGGTAGTGCTTTGAACCGCAGAGAAAATGAACCGGACTTGTAAATTAGTATTGGTTCTTCTGCCCATTCTTGTGTCTGCTTATCCTGAGAAGGAAAGAGCGAAAGCGTTGTGTGAAAAAGGTCGAGCACATCAAAATGATCATGTGCAGTTCCTAAGGTAGATGTAACATAGTCGTACAGAAAATAGTCCATAACAACTTGGGTCCGGACTCCGATAATTAGATACCAATTGGTGAAATGTGTAAAATGCGACAAAAGAGTCGGCATGTCAATTGATCCATTGACAAAATTTTGCACAGACGTCAGCCAATATTTTATCGATATTTCATAGTCAATTTGGGAAGATGATGGGTGGTACATTATGCTCGAATCATCTATAGATTCAGACCCTTGAGCCTTAAGAAGTTTCAATGTGTGAGTGATGTCAGCGATATCACCTTCAAAGCTATTTAGAAATGTTGGATAAACACTAATCTTCTGAGTAAAGACCCGTGAAGAATAGATTCCAAACAACTTCTCAAAAGCACTGTTTTTCATTATGTATAGTTCTTCGAGTAAAAAAGTAACGTCCTGGTTACTGATCAGCAACTCCACCAGTCCAAAAATGCCTTCATAAAACTTTTCAACTTTGAAAATTTCGTTTTTGAATCCAATCAATGAAGTGAAATGCCTATCAATAATCTCTTCTAAAGATTTCAGGACGGTAGCTTCCAGAATTTCATCGAAAGACTCGAAAATAACGTCACTTTTCTCAATGCTGACCAAGTTCCTAACCATTTCAAAACGTTTTGCCACAGCAAAAAACTTCTCAACCAGACTTTGAACCATTTTCGT
The DNA here is from genome assembly GCA_030563945.1 of Geotrichum australiense. Classification (NCBI taxonomy): domain Eukaryota; kingdom Fungi; phylum Ascomycota; class Dipodascomycetes; order Dipodascales; family Dipodascaceae; genus Geotrichum; species Geotrichum australiense. The sequence goes on along the minus strand of JAJMKR010000031.1, from coordinate 111,083 downwards.
ACTTAGACTTAGAATCCTGTACTCATAAGGGCGTTGGAAAACTGACGGATATCCTTGTAACATGAGTTTTACCTCGCGTATAAATGTGCTTTGAGAAATAACTATCTCACGATCAGACTGAACATGCCAGTAGCCTTGTAGTTCAAAGTTGTACAGACTGTAGCTAACTTTCAGTCCAGATAAATCTTCTAGTTTGTCCGCCAAGTTAGGAAGCTCGAAAAAATTGACTATTCCGTCACCGACTGTGCTAATTCTATCAATGTTTTTTGGCTCCTCCACTTCCTCTTCTTCTAGATCACTCCACTCTTCTTCAATTTCATCTTCTAAATCACTCCTTTCATAAGCCTCGTTAATACCTTCCAGTTCATTCAATATTTCTTCTTTCAGCACCTCCTTTTCTTTTGCTTTCGCCTCTTCTTCTAACACCTGACCCCACACTTCCTCCGGTTTCCAACTCAGCAACCTGATGAGCTCTAAAACCATTGCATTTTCATAAATTTCCCAATCCACACGGTCTAGACGTTGTTTTACCTTTTTCGCTAGATCCTCGCGACCCAGAACAGTGTACCTTTCAATGAGCTCGTCATAGACCCCACGCACAGTGCCTGAGTGCACGGCTGTTGGGTAAGACCGTGTAGTGAGAGCACGGAGATGGGCTACATCCTGTGACGGATTCTTGGAAGGGGGAAAGCAGTCGTACAGTTCGTGTAGGGTTTGAACGGACATTTACATTATAGATGGGGATGCGTACCTGTGAAGTCGCGTGTGTTGATGATGGTTGAACGCGGTGCAATCGGGTATTGGCGTAAACCTAGCCCTAGAATTTTATGCTTGATGTTGGCCGTATGAAGAAATGTTTAGTACAGTATCGCCCCTCGAGCATCTAGTCGTGAATACAGTCGAAAACAGAGCTTTTCAAGGGCAACACTGAAAAGTATGCATTTTGATTCTATTAGCACTAGCAGAATCTGTCTAAGAAATACTCGTAGCTACCTACATATTGAAGTAAACTACAAAAATGTAGATACTACTGTATGTTTTGGATGTCATTGTACTAAAGTTTCAAGCTTGAATAGGTAAAGCATTACAAAAAAGAGGGTTACTAGCATGCTACCCGCTTTTTGGTCTGACGGTATATATTTGACGATCACTCTCCTCTTATTGTGTATAAAGATTAGAGTAAAGGTATAATGATACTATTAGTTTATGACCAGTTTCTTGATTAGACACTGGGCAATTAAGAATCATTATATTGTATTTTGTACAGAAAAATCTTATTATTGAAAAACTGCTTGATCATTCTACCGGTTGAATAGTTTTGGAACACAAGCTGGCGATATTTGTGTAAAGACGGTTGATTGTAAAGTTGGGGCTGATAATAATATCAAATTCTAGCTAAAATTCAACTTACAACCACAGATTTCCATTGACGGGATCATACTATTGGAAAATCAACTTTTTTTTTGGCTTGCCATTGTCTTTTAATAAATCCATTAAGTACTGAATAGACCACCTTTATCTTCATCACAATGAACAGAGAATGAGAAGAATTGTATTACCAAACAACAAAAGTACTGCTCGAGCAGTCATAGGACGGTCACTGACTTTCAGTTAGGGCGAGACCGATTTTAAGCCGGCCATAATTGCGACAATATAACTAGATTGAGGCTAGATTTCACAGGCGTTCTTCTATCAATCGTCAGAAAACTTCAGTGCGCCAATAGTAGATTTGGTATAGAACGGAATTAATACACAGTTATACCGGTATTCCAGAAAACATATTTTTAGTATTATACAAATGAAAAAGTGTGGCAGAATAGTAAATCAAAAAAGGAAAGTCACCAATCTTGTCAACAAAAGGGAATATAAGAAAATGATAATATTATAATAGTTCAATAATAAAAAATGGCTTTCATATGTGTTCCGTGAATACTATAAATTGATACCAGAAACCAAAGCCGAGCTTTATTATATGCCATTTATTCAAAAGTCAACTGATGACATTGACTGTTGCCAGAAAATATAGTAATTTGAGATCCGCAATGTCTTAATTACAAAGTATTGTCAAGATTCTTTGTGTAATTGCGTTAATATACCTAGGAATCATTTGTGACTACTTTGTATGGAAATGACACAACTTTGGCTTAAAAACTTTTCAAGCACAGAAATTAGGAATCAATCACTAACTGTCTTTATTCAACACTTCCTAAAGTTGCTTTTTGTCGATTGCTTCTGACCTCAATAAAATCATAATACAATCTCAAAATTTTCAACAATGTAACATGTTTGCAACAAATTCCTAATGAAAAGTTTTGGGAAGGCATATCGGTAAGAAACATAGGTAAAATAATACACCCTGAGGTTGGATTTAAAAAGCCAACTTGTTATTTTCGAAGCTTTTTTTGCAGTATTAATAAAATTCCGGGTCATTTTGTATTCTGTTGAGACCACTGAAAATATACCATATTTGGAACCTGTGAGATTTATATAAAAATAATTTCAAAGTATTTCCACTAGTAAAACGTATAAATCACTGTCACCCGCCGCATCAATAAGTTTACTAAACTCACGATACAATCTCAATTGTAAAAAATGTTATTTTAAAAACAAGTAGACTCGGTTCCAATAATGCAAAACTCCAAATGGATTTTTTCATCCTATTCTTCTTCAGTAATTATGTAGCCGTAATATCGAAAAAAGTTTTTGATATTCCTATTTTCGTACTTTTACTTATATACTAGAGCAGTAATTTATAGTTTTCACAGCGTCCATTTGTTAAAATATGCTGTTTAGCATAATATCTTTCAAAATGGAGTTCAGGTAATAGTTATATCTCTAGGTATTTACTGCCCTATTTTGAGTCTATAATTAACACAAATTTTAAAAAGGTGATGATGATACATGAAAAATTTTATTGCTTTTTTTTCTATTTTGTATCAGCGTGTAAAGTGCTCTGCTCTCGGTATAGTTCAAAGAGGTTCTTTAGTTTCTGGTTTGCAATACATCTATTGTTGTAATTGTAATTTTTCAGCTATATATAAACGGACGCTTAAGCTGTCATAAGGTTTGAGAACCCTGTATTCGTTGTGTAAAGTGAATTTACCATGAAGAATAAGTTTACACTTTTCATTGGTCCACTTGATGTTGACTAAAAAGTTTGAGGACTTGTAAGTTGTAATATGATTATTTCATTATCGTGAATACTAAAGACCTGCTCAAGATTTGATGAATATATCAAGAATTGAAGAGATATGGTACTTCAGCAACTGGTCTAAATTGTATCTCGTGAATTACGGAATTCCAAAGATGTATCACAGTATACCATCTATACATATATCTTCAATCTGCGAAAAGCACAATGTTTGGCCAATAGTCAGATCAGCTTTGGAAGCCATTGAATTGACTTTTTGAAGCTTTTTTCAGGCTATTACGAAAGTTTTTTCAAAATATCTGTGTCTATTTCATTATTCCACTCTAGTCATGCATTAACGGAGGAATATTCAAAAAGAAGAGTTGGTTTTCACACTAGTCAACTGATTAAGTGAACGCTGATGTCAAAAGATATATACAAAAATCATTACAAAATGATTGAAATACGCAACCAAACAGGCAGTAAAAAGGATTCAATGTTGATGGATAAATTCAAGTGCGATTTTGATATATTGATGAAAAAAGATTTGTTTCATAAAAGCTCGTAGAACTATTAGATAGGGACTACCAAACTGAAAGCAAGTCAGTTAAGGAGGTTTGTCATTAGCAGGTCACAATTGTACCATTCCGTTCAGTTCGCACTAGTCGAAGTTGGCAGATGTTTTTTTTTTTTATGTTGAGAAGATATTTCCAGTTCATTATGTGAGCACTAAATCGAGCATAGATAATACAATGAATCACATAAAACCATTTTGTTCTACAATAGTAAAAGATTTACTAAAAAAATTAATTGGGGGTTATCACCAGTATATAGATAAATACCATCTGTATTATTAGTAACTGAATATATTTTAGTTTTTGCTTTTGAATAAATATAGCTATGTGCTGGATATAACAGTGCGTGTATATGATAAGTGAATACATTCAAAAACCTTGATTTTGCTGATGCCTTTACGTGCAGTGAGGCCCTACATTACAAACTTTCTCAACCCCTCTAAAAAGTAGCAGGTAAAACAGTAAACGCGCAGTAGAATATCATTACCTCACACTGTGTGTATATAGCAAGTTTTCAGACTCTGCGAAGCTTGTGTTGTTTTGTTCTCATAAATTTGTTCATTAATTTTTACCCGTTTTCCGCTGTAAGCCTGCAAAACTCTATACTATGGCTGAAGTAAGGGAGGCTCATCTCCAGTATCAATTAGATATGCCACCAGAAAAGTATCAAAAATAGAGGAAAAGCATTATAATCGAACACCGATGATATCAAGGATCAAACATCTCTAGCATCTCCTGTACTTTACTTTTGAGCGTTCCATCTTTGTCTGCCAGCAAATCTATCCACCCCAGTTGCTCCCGCTGTCTTATCTCATCAATCACTTCACACACCCTTTCTAAACTATACCCATTACTGACGAATCCATCCACGACAATGACAAGTTTCTGCATCCGTTTAAAGCTTCTGTACTGTTTCATTTTTGAAGTAGTTCGCGACCCTAGTCTCTCTTGTTGTCTCTGCAGTAATACTGGCAATTCTTCCTCCATAGCGTGATACACCTGGTGGTATTCAAGTGTACTATTACATTTCCGATACGTCGTAAAATTCCAGTAATTCACGTCTTCACTCATATCCATCGAAGGAGCGTCAATCATTTGAACAACATCGTTGGCAATCACCCGCAGGCTACCTGTCTCTGCACCAACACGAGCCAACTGCCGTGCCCTGGCACCATCTTCTCGTACACCACCCAAAATGGCCTGGCTCATCACGCCCAGCAAGTCTGTCATTTTGTCGAGTCGCTCAAGCACCATGTTGAGCTTCTCCTTGATTTCCCTATTCTCACGGTACAGTGCATCGATGCTCATGTGGGAGTTGTCAATGCTTTGGTCCATCATTTGTATAGAATTCGAGATAGAGGCTGATAATAAAAAAAACGCTGGGTAGAGATACGTATATTGACAGTGTCCGGACTGTTATAGGACTTTGCTACTTAGTATGGGAGTTTGTCGTCTAAAAGTTTTTTTGTTTTTTTTTGTTTGGTTTAGTTCGGGAGTGGGAGCCATTGGGAAATAACAGGAAATTGCCAAGCTTTCTTACACAAGTTAGGGTTGGGGTGAGAAAAGATTAACAGTGCCAATATGAGACTTAACTGGTCGGATATGGCACGTAAGACTTAAGAATTGGTAAGCGTACAAAAGTTTGCACAAATTCTGGGAAGTGGAAGAATTTTGGAATTGAAACTGTTGTTGTCGTTGTTCTTCAAGAGAGTGATACTATATATATTGATAGTAATAACGGGCTTTTTATTGAATAGCAGGCTTTTCTGAAACGTATTCTGGCTCTCAGATTAAAAATATTCAAAAAGTCGGCCAGTTAAACAGCGGAACAAGAGTCAAACATTGCCTAAATATAATTTCATAAACTTGGAATATTTTTGACTGCTCTCGTGTAGTAAAGTGTTTATGATAAAATAAGCCTGATGAACACCAATAATCTTTACTGTATTCTATTGTTGTAGCTTTGAGTACATTCATATTTGCTTCAAGATAAAATTCTTAAAAAAAAAAATCTTAGGTGGAGCATTTTCTCTAATGAACTAATGCTTTTCAAACAAAATAAACGAATTCTTTTAGTGATATAGTAAAGTAACAATATAGAGTAACTAACACTTTTTGCTTGTATGTTACATGATTGATAAGTTCTTCTTCGAATTGACAATGCTTTTATATGTTCGTTTCAGAGAAAAATCGTAAATCGGCCTTGATTCTAGCTGTTTCAGAATGGCACGTAGTACGCGCAGGCCATATTACTTTTGAAATAGGCCTACATCTATTCCAAAACTGCGGTTGGGCTAGCACAAGTATGATAATCTCTATCTGCCAACATGTTATCGATAAGAACCGCTTCAAATTTCATCTATTTCTCGTCCAATCGATACTGTATATTAAATGATTAAAGTTATGAATATACTCACAATCATAATATTATAAAGTATACTCTGGATTGATGCTCTAGGGCTTCACTGTTCTGTGATTGAGAAGAAGACTTTTATTAAATTTTTTTTTGTACAGACAGTGTTGACTTGACACGGAGATAGCAAAAATCCAATCCACAATGTCATTCATTTTTATTAAAATAGTTTGGAGCTCACTCAATTGACGTAATTTACTGTATTATTTGGCTTTGAATAGATTGATAACGTCTTTGGGAGTTACCACGATTCATAAAGTTTTTGCTGTTATATAATCAAGACTCGTTCAACACATAATATGTTCACGTAAACGTGGTTGCTTTTAGACCTCTTTTCTCATTAAGAAAAAAAAAGTTTTAAGAGAACTTTGTGATGCTAAGTTCTATACTGAACGTAAGCTATACAAAAACACTTGGCACTGTCAAAAGGCTCTACTTCGGAAGATATATCAGTATTAAATTTTGTCAAAATTGATAAAAGAAAACACCTATATTCAAGACTATAATCATCTAAACAAATTTCTAACTCATTCATAGCAAAGTGGGCAGTTAATTACAATATTGTATTTTGGAAACATGAGATATATTCTTCAGTTGCAATACTTATTCTTTCAAATTAGTAACCTGATATCTATCATACACTAGTGTTGAGTTCACAATCAGGAATTACTGTACATATTTCAATGAATGCACTTGATCCAAAAGTAATCGATATAAACGAGAACTACATGAATACTTCTAATCTATATTTTCCAGACATGGCATAAATAAACAAAAGACTCCATGGCTCATCTGATCAAGTTTCCTTACTACAAACATATATTGTTAAAAATTTTTTTAAAACCTTTTCATTTGAAAAAGTTTTTTATCTCTTTAAAAAAGTCTTGTTGAGTACTCAGAAAGCTCTACCTGGGGAGCTAAAAAAACAGATATCAAAGGTTAAGCGAAAGCCATTTCTTCGAAACTAATGTCAAAATTGTTTTCTTAGTGACGTTCTAGATCATATAACACCGTAAACTTGACTACATTAAGGATAATTTACAGCCAAATCGCCTAGTATTGCATCATAGAAAAATGACACTTCTGTAGATTGTAGTTATGCTTCAACCTCTACGTTACATTGAATAGTATAGACCATGAATATCAGGAAAAGTGAAATGTTTACAGTACTTGATAATACAAATAAAGCTAAGGACGTTTTAGTTTGGTGGCCATTACATACCATCCATTGTCAGAATTTTCATTTTTCACTAGTTTTCTTCGTTAATTACTTTTGATGGGCTAGTTCAGATATGGCCTAGAATCAACTTTATAAAACTTTTTAATCTTATCTGCCCACTGTCAATAAGACTATCAGTTAAAATAAAGAGGAATCCTTTTGTTCAAAGGTCATAAGATGATAGTAGCCACTATTACCATTGACCAGGATCCAAGAGTCATAAGGAGATTCATTATCATTCTCATTATCATTATCACTAACTATATTTATGGTAATCGATATACCAGTGTGTAACCGTATAGACAATCATTAAACAGGGACGGTAGGCTATGTAACTGACTTTTATGAACATCAAAACACCTGGTGGTCAACCACCATCACTTTGCCGTATTTTTGGAGATTTTGATATCGAGATACTGTACACAAATGCCTTTTGGTTTACTATTTGCCAGATCTATCGTGTCGAGATAGGCAGGTTACCTGATAGTCTTGATGGCGAGTTTGTTTCTAGAATCCCGTGTAACAAATACCCAAAATATATTATAGAAATACAAAATAAAAAATGAAGCTGATTTTTGGTTTGGGATGATAAAATCATACCAGTACTGATATTAAGCCTATTTTTTTTTTGACAACACCATCTTTAATTATGTTGAAAGGGATGCCTCTCATTGAATATACGGGATTGAGTATGTTGTTTTGATATATAGTCTACTACGTTTTCTGTACTGCTCTTATGGCACAAGAAGCACATCTAGTATATTAGAACGATATGTTTGCTTATAATTGGATTGACTTCTACATTAGTTGTCTCGCTAGCCCTAAGTCTCAAATGGAACAACTCGTAGCTGTTCCAAAAACACCCGATTTTTAAAATAAGGCACAAACAGAAATTCATTATAATTCAAACTTGTCATGATTGATATGATACTACAAAATGGACCATTGAACATACGATGAAACCACTAAAATACTTGAATGAGGTACGTAGAGTCAGTGTTATAATATAGATATATGACAACAATAAGAACAAGGTGCAACCAACAGGATAGACCTTGTCGACTTTTTTTTTCAACGGAGTCATTGACAGCAACTTTAACCTCACGTTATTTCGACTATGTTTTCAGAACGGCCGGCGGTGAAAAAATAAACATTCTCTTTCTTTTTTTTTATGAAAAAGTCAACCAAGACTACCAATGTTTAAGAGTGAAAGGTTAAGAAAAAAAACTTTTCTTTAACTATTGGTGACTGAAACCATAAAAACAAACCTGAATGAAATGAGCAGAAAATCAAAAAATTTCAAGCCTAAGAATAATGATAGTAATAAATTATTGATTAATTGTCTCTTATCGACATCTTTAACCAATGGTTTTGATAGCGGAGCTGATAGTGTAGAGACTAAAAAACTGAATTATTACCTCTTTCGGGGCTGTTTCCTGCATGGAAAGTTGGAAACTACACAGTCAAATTTAGCTAACCACGAAATAAAATAAAAACAATAAAATACATAGTTTTAGCTTATGGATATATCATGGGCTGAAAATTTCTTCCGACTTTGCCTAAAAATGTCAAAAAAATAAGAGAGATACAAAAGTACAGTACCTAGTTAGCCTGCCTTTATAGTGGGTTCTTTTTTTTATTGGGAGAGTTATCTATATACGTAGTAATCCAAGTACTGTATAACGGCTAATTGTAACTATCTTGAATTTTATTTCGTTTTTTTATTTTTTTTTTTCTTTTCCAAGTTTACTAAATCATACTGTTCCTGTTGACAAAAAAAATATAATGATTCTACAGTATTTCAGATTTATATAAATAATGGTCTATCCTCCGTCGATTCGTTCATTTGTTTGTTTTATTCTTCTTTCTTTCTCTTCATCTCATCATAGAAAAAACTAAACCACTCCTCCATTCACATTCAATTCACAATGGGATTCAAAGATTTTGTTGCCAAACTTGAGACCAAGCACCAGCCTGGTCTCTCCGCATCCCAACTTTTCCTCCAAAACTACGATCTACAACCCGTTGAACCCGCCCGACGAAAATGGGGGTTCTGGAACTTTGTTGCCTTCTGGGTTGCCGATTCCTTCAACATCAACACCTGGCAGATTGCCGCGACTGGTGTTGCAGACGGTCTGGCATGGTGGCACGTTTGGCTCACCGTTTGGTTTGGGTACGCTTGTGTTAGTGTCTTTATTGTTCTTGTCGGCCGTATTGGTGCCACCTACCATATTTCTTTCCCTGTCGCTGCTCGTTCTTCGTTTGGTATCGCTGGGTCTTTCTGGCCGGTGCTGAATCGTGCTGTTATGGCGTGTGTGTGGTACGGTGTTCAAGGTTGGTTAGGTGGTCAATGTGTGCAGCTCATGATTTTGGCAATCTGGCCGCAAGCTCGTCATATGCCTAACGGAATTCCTAACTCTGGTACAACCACTTTTGCTTTCATGTGTTTCTTCCTATTCTCTCTTGGTTCCCTTCCAGCATTGTGGTTCCCAGTTGAGAAAATTAGACATTTGTTCACAGTCAAAGGTTACCTTGTTCCTGTTGCTGGTATTGCGTTCCTTATTTGGACCATCAAGAGAGCTGGAGGTATTGGTCCCATCGTTCACCAAAAGGCCACGCTTGAAGGTTCCGATTTGGCTTGGGCTGTTGTCAAGTCATTCATGAACTGTCTGGCTAACTTTGCTGCACTGATCATTAATGATCCCGATTTCACAAGATTTTCCAAAACCAGAAAGTCGTATACTTGGTCTCAAGGTTTGACCATTCCTCTTGGTTTTGCTTTGACCTCTTTCATCGGAATCATTGTTTCCTCTGCTTCAACACTTATCACTGGTGAAACCCTTTGGTCACCTTTGGATGTTCTTGGTGCCTTTTTGCAGAACGGAACGGCTTCAAGCGGTGCTAGAGCAGGTGTCTTCTTTATTGCTGCCGTTTTCACTCTTGCTCAATTGGGTACCAACATTGCTGCAAACTCCATCTCAGCAGGTACTGATCTTACCGCCCTTCTTCCTCGTTTCTTCAACATCCGAAGAGGTAGTTACCTTTGTGCTATGATCGGATTTGCCATGTGCCCTTGGAAGCTTCTTGAAACCAGCAACAAGTTTACCACCTACCTTTCTGCCTACACCGTTTTCCTTTCCTCCATTGCAGGTGTCATTGTATGCGACTACTATATTGTGAGGAAGGGATATTTGTCTATTCCCGACTTGTACACCTTTGAAAAGGGCTCACTTTACATGGGGACTTACGGTTTGTCATGGAGAGGATTCACAGCATACATTTGCGGTATTCTCATCAACGTCGTTGGATTCGCAGGAGCGGTTGGAGCTGATGTACCTATTGGAGCTACATATGTTTACAACCTTTCCTACTTTACTGGATTCCTGACTGCCATGATTATTTACTGGCTCCTCAACTACATTTGGAAGCCTGAACTATACAGAGAGACTTGGTCAGAGCCTTCTGAGGTTGAAGTCGAGGAGATTCTTGGTTTCAGCTCTGCTTATGAAGGCAAGCCTGTTCAGGATATTGAATTCCTTGGTGCTGATGATGTATCAGAAAAGAAAGATAATGCCTTCATTGTGCAACAGAATTCTTTGACCCAAAGAGCCACATCAAGTTAAAGTTGGAAAGCATGAATAGTTTTAGTTAGTTTAGTTTATTGTTTATTTTGTTAATGTCATGTTATTATCTTTATTTGTTATGTTCTCAACCCGTTTCTTTTGATCAAGTCTCAGGCCATTTTAGTTCTACAAAGTGTGTACCTTTATTTTTTCTTCTACGTGTAGACAATGTCAAGAAACACTTCTATCAGAAGTAAGTCAACTACAGCCAGAGTATTAAATCTTTTCAAATTAACAAAGAGAAAAAAAAACTGATGCTCCAGTACACAAGTTAAACAACTTAGTGGTACGCTTTTACAGTCATTTACAAGTAGATTCAGTCATACCGAAATCCACAAGTAAACAGTGAATAATATGCATTGAAAATGGGTTAGTTTCCGGCTAGAGATGCGGTCCAGAGCCTTAAGTTTTTAAAGTTGTTTTGAAAACGGAAACGGAAATCCAAAAAGTCTCATGATATGATAAAGTAGGAAGCGAACCAAGACTTGGTAGTTCAAGATGCAAATGGTGATATCGAAATATCGATTGAATCCTTAATCGGGGTGTTGACCAAGTTCGATATGCTAACCACGCAATTATCAAAACAAAGAAACTCTATCGATTACTCTGGTGTCACGAAAGTCAAACTAAACACTGTTGATAATCAGTTTCGTGATTTCCTATTTTTAATTCTGGCAAAAAATCTGAAAATATAACTGGCAGTCGAGTGCGATGTAAATCGAAATGGGGTGATAGTAGTAGATTCAGACAATTTTTTTGCTTTCATTTCTGATAGAGGTTGATAGAAAAATATTTTTCGAGACTAAACTACGACTAACCAAATGTGATTTTTTGACGTGCAGCATCTTAGAAAAAGTTTTCATTTCTTTTTTGTTCCTTTTGATAATTGACTTTTTTTCGACTTTTGTGCATTTGCAATTGTTATCGTGTTGATATCCGCCAATACTTTTGTTTCAAAGTTGAGAATACAGTACACTGGTCTGTGGCCTTGGGGCAGATCTTTCCAAATTGAGGTTTCTTCTCCAGTATCTATGACATCAAAAGATACAAGTGGTCTTTGCCAGGACGCAATATCAGGGGGCTGTAGAATGATATAGTTAGCTTAACCAAACGTGCTGCTTTTCTATTTACCAGAAAGAATACACTTCTCACGGGTCTCCAATCGTAAGTTATGGATAATCTGGTGTTATCATGTTGTGTTTATCGATAGTCTTGTTAATGTGTGTGGTTGAACATTATTTCGGTACTGGAAATTCCAACGTTTACACGGGCTTCCTAACACAAGTTTCGCAGTTTCCATCAGCAATAATGGGCTTTATCAAGGCAAAATTATTATCTTTCAATGTTGCAGAGTTTCCATATCTTTCTCATAATGAACCCTATAATTGCAAAAGATGCCACCAAACCCACTAGTAACAAACATTGGCCCATAGATAGAGCATAATGGCTATATTTGGATAATCGGACTATGCTTGGAAAATTGGCTGTAACATGACCGTGTATTTCGATAAAATTTAGCGATAAGTGTACCCATAATTCAAACACAATCAGTAGGTGTTAGATGTATTCACTTCATTGCTGAATATCTCGAGATTGTAGTAGTGTGCAAGAAATTCTTAATAGGATTTTTTTGGACAGAAATGTTCATCCCACGTAGTTGAATTTTTATTCAAAATTTCTGGCTCATTTCCAGGAAAAAAATTATTAATTTGAGAAGGGAAAATGCCAGGTATTTATAACATTTTACTTTCAAATGATATGATTGGTACAATTGGACATGTCCGATTCTTATCACTCAAGCAAATTCACACATTGGAAATTCCTGGTTTGTACACCCGGAGTTACCCTTCAATTGGCGTTTCCCGTTGTTTCTCCAAGTTTCTGCTTATCTTTTCACCGTAACACGGAAAAGTTGTATGAAAAATCCAAAAGATAACGAATTTATAATGGTACGGTATAGTTTTTCCTATGAACCAAAAGGATATCTCACTTCTTTTTTGCTACTGGAGCAGTAACCAAAGTCTAGACTGATCATTTTTGTTTATGACCTCCCGCGGTTGAAGAGACTTCGCGGTTCAATTTGAGCTTTTAGAAAATAAACTGCAGTGCTAATTCTTTGGCGTACAATATTTTGTTATGAGAAATTACTGTGTAAGGATCCAGTTTCCAGTTTCCAGATATATGACTTGAAATTTTTTGCTTCAAATGAAACCTTCAACTTGAGATACATATAGGATTTATTAGAGACATTTGAAAACAAAACCTGAAAAGTTCATTTTCTTGGATTTATTTATGTATCGATATACTTTATAAGTGCTTGAGCTGAAATAATAGTACTAACGTTCATAGCTGCAAAGTTGTGCCAAAACCTGTAGCACATTTACCAAAATTTTTCCATACTAATGTTTACTCAGATTCATGCTTTTGCGTAACAAGAGTTAAGACAGGTTCATTTCAACATGGTTACAATTGACAGTGTTTCCACATAGGGGGTCAAATATTCACATACTCTGTGGGCAAGATTTTATTGAATAGAAATTCAAATTATAGTTAAGGTAGGCAGCGAGAAATTTTACAAAAATCTACAAATCTTATCGATAAAGTAATCTTTCAAAGAATTTTCCTAGAGCCCTGAGAGTTAAATCCATTGCATTTTCCATGAAAGAAACAAGACGTGATAGATAGGCCTAGATAATAAAAGACTTAATACCGTGATTTGATTGATAAGTCTCAAAGAGAGTCTGAGTCAATATCGGTTTGTTATGAGTCCTATGACATTATGATTAGTGTATATTCTATTCGAGTATTGTTTAGTGACCTGATCAATACCAGAAATGGTAAAATAATCATGGTATCATAGCAGCTATGGTGCAACTTGGCACCACACCACACGACTTCTTCTGATTGATATTGGGGGGTTAGCGCGCGGCCAGACAAAACGGGGGATTAGCTGTGAAAAACATCACCAGATAGCTAAAGAATCAGCTACTTACATGATAATCTAGTATGTTAGAGGAAAGAGTTGAAAATGACTCGTTCGTAAGACTCGTGGGCACGCCGGTGAAATTTGAATGGAAATAAATTCTTAGCATTTTGATTATTGATAGTTCTTAGACAGTATTAAGCATTTTAATTCTGTTCTCACACACAAAAGATAACGCAAACTTCAAAAAATGGTTTTGAACTTGTAACTTTTTTGTTCCAGCATCAAAAGTCTCCGCCTCATAGCCTTTCATTATCTGTAGTCGTGTCTTCATATACAACGGAAGCCTTTTAGAATCCTATGTTATGAAATGTCAAGTTGTCACTGAAAATGTTTCCATTACTCCAAATAAGATTTAGACTAGTAGTGATGTAATATGGTAAAGCTAAGATAAAAACTAATCTTAGAGTGTTTCAAAGCGGAATATTAACATTTAGCTTTCTACACTGTATAGTAGGCAAGCTATACTATTGGGACCCAAGTTGCTAAGCTGTGTGTGGCGCGGCACTAAACGTCATTCTTTAAGCTAAAGTTTCATTTAATTTCTTTGAATCCAAATTTCTGTAGGTAGTACCTCGGATCATGTTGTAGGAAATAACTAATCTTGGTCAAAACCATACAAATGAATTTTCACTGTTTGTAAAAAGTGTCGTGAGTGGTGGCCAGTACTTAGAGAAAGTGCCCAAAAAGCTTTGTACTGTACAACAGTTTTGTCACAAGTTTGCGAAATGAATTGAGGGCCTGGTTGATCCATCTAAGACTGTTAACACCAATTGAACAGTTGCATTCGTCCCACAAGAATTTTTCAAAACAATTTGGTGCAAGCTCTCCATATGCCATACTTTATAGAAATAGTAACGGTTTTAATCCCAAGTCCCTCAACTGTTTTTTTGCTGTCAAACATGTCATACAATTTGACTGCTAAATATCTCTGTTTATAGCTGAACCTTCGATTGCACTCCAACACTCGGTGGCGATTGTTGCATACTAGAAACCACTAACTACACCAACTGACAACTCGAGATTTTATCGACTGACATGAAAAGCAAGCGAGGTAAAGAGATTTTCATATGCTTGAAATATTCGTGATCTTGATATGCTTATGAAAAATGGATTGTGCTTTTTCATATATCTTTCTTGTTGGATAGATTTAAATTGAATTAGAATGTAGAGTTTGAGCACTGTCCTCGCGGATTATCTGGCGCCATATGAATTTCCCTAATAGTTAGCAATATATAAACTCCTAGAGGTCCACGCACTGTATCTACAAAATACGAATGTTGATTAAGCTTTCATCTCACGCGCGAAGTACAAACAAATTTGATTGTACAGGTGCAACAACTACTACCAGGCTCATCCAAGATGCTCAACGATGGTTTCACAGGGACAATAACAAAAAATAAAACGCATCGCTCACTAAACAGTATCATTGCGTACAATTAGAGAAACTAGTTGCCTGACTTTTGTTATACCACTGATCGAGATACTCAGGGCAAGAAAATAACATGATAGTCTCAACGCCAGTGATCTTACTGATAAGTTCTGTCATGAGATCACCTCACACAAAGATAAAACCTTTGAATATTTGATGCATCGCATCCAAGAGTATAGTTATTGTGGTTGTTTGTGTAATCTCCTGGAACCAGAATGACTTCCCTGGCACAGAACTTGTCATTGAGTCGTCAATAACACAATACTCAATATCCTTGAAATCAAAATAAGAGTACAACGAGATGTTTTGGTACTTGACACTTATCTACTAGTAGACCCCGCAAATTTAATGGACTCACTATTGTCTCAATATGTAACAGGCTAACAGCTAAGACACCATACATTTCAAAACTAAAGATTGAAAAAATACCTTGAGCTTTATCTCAGCCGATAATGTCAAATAAAAAAACTGCCGCCCGCCGGTGGAAAGAATATTTTCGCCAAAAAAACTCAAGAAAGCTAAGAAAAAAGCTTATGAGAGCTAGTGAGCCACATAGTAAAAAAGCCCAAAGATCAAATCTTATCGATAGTATCAGGCCTAATCGATACGATAACAAGCTTTTGATAATGTAAATTTTATTGCCGCTTACGGGTCTGTGTCCTGCATAAAAAAAAGTGCCAACCCATAGAGAAAGGGTAATGGTACGAGTTTTGGCTCTCTGTTTTTTTGACCTTGAAATATTAGCACTCTGTTGGTACGATATGATTTTCATTCTGTGAATAATAGTTGTTGTAGAGTGAGAAGACTTTTAATTCTGCTCTTAGCCTTTAGTCTTATCTTTCTGATAAAAGACTCTGGGCTAGGTACTGTTCTTTTGTGCGTGGTACGCTAAATAGGTACTTTTTTGTTTTCTTCATTTTATTTGATTCACATAATTTTCGTATACTCTGGGGGGAAAATAAATGTCAAACTTGCAAAGTAGCCGCTTACTCTTTATATATATATCTGTGCACATCCTTCTAAATTTTAATTATCTAGATTCCCAGTTCCATAAGAGATATATCACTGTAATCTGGTCCGAATGGGGTTCAAAAAGTTAGCAGCAAAGCTTGAAACTAAGCACCAGCCCGGCATTTCCGGCTCCAAACTATTTCTCGAAAACTACGATTTACAGCCCGTCGAGCCCGCCCGCAGAAAATGGGGATCTTGGAACTTTGTTGCCTTCTGGGTCGCTGATTCCTTCAACATCAATACTTGGCAAATTGCAGCGACCGGTGTGGCGGACGGTCTGGCCTGGTGGCATGTATGGCTGACCGTTTGGTTTGGTTACGGCTGTGTTGCCGTTTTTATCGTCCTCTCGGGTCGTATCGGTGCTACTTACCACATATCTTTCCCTGTCGCAGCACGCTCGTCTTTCGGTGTTAACGGGTCACTGTGGCCTGTTCTCAATCGTGCAGTCATGGCGTGTGTATGGTATGGTGTGCAGAGTTGGTTGGGTGGCCAGTGTGTGCAACTCATGATTTTAGCCATCTGGCCTCAAGCGCGTAACATGCCTAACGGTATACCCAACTCTGGTACGACTACGTTTGCCTTCATGTGTTTCTTTTTGTTTTGTCTTGGTTCACTTCCAGCACTGTGGTTCCCAGTCGAGAAAATTAGACATTTATTTACAGTCAAGGGTTATTTGGTTCCCGTCGCTGGTATCGCATTCCTTATTTGGACTATCAAAAGAGCAGGTGGTATTGGTCCCATTGTCCATCAAAAGGCGACCCTTGAAGGTTCCGATCTTGCTTGGGCCGTCATCAAATCTTTTATGAACTGTCTAGCCAATTTTGCAACCTTGGTCATCAACGATTCAGATTTCACTAGATTTTCAAAGTCCAGAAAGTCTTACATTTGGTCTCAAGCTCTGACCATTCCTTTTGGGTTTGCCCTGACTTCATTTATTGGTATCATTGTTTCTTCAGCATCGACGCTTATTGTCGGCCAAACTCTCTGGTCGCCTCTAGACGTTCTAGGTGAGTTTTTAGGAAACGGAACTGCTTCAAGCGGTGCAAGAGCAGGTGTTTTTTTCATCGCTGCAGTCTTTGCTCTTGCACAACTAGGTACCAATATTGCAGCCAACTCCATTTCTGCAGGAACAGATCTTACAGCTCTTCTCCCTCGTTACTTCAACATAAGGAGGGGTAGTTTTCTATGTGCTATGATTGGGTTTGCAATGTGTCCATGGAAGCTCCTTGAAACCAGTAACAAGTTCACTGCCTATCTTTCCGCATACACCGTTTTTCTTTCATCCATTGCCGGTGTTATGATCTGTGACTACTACATTGTAAGAAAAGGGTATCTATCCGTGTCGGATCTTTACACTTTTAGGAAAGGTTCTGCTTACATGGGAACGTACGGATTTTCGTGGAAGGGCTTCATTGCATATATCTGCGGTATTCTCATCAACGTTGTCGGGTTTGCCGGAGCTGTTGGAACAGAGGTACCTATCGGGGCAACATATATTTACAACCTTTCCTATTTTACAGGATTTTTTGTGGCATTAGGAGTATACTGGGGTCTCAACATTATATGGAAACCTGAACTTTACAAAGAGACATGGTCAGAACCTTCCGCGTTTGAGATTGATGAGATGCTTGGGTTCACTACTGCCTATGAAGGTAGACCAGTGGATGTTGAAGTTTCTGGGGCTGATGATGATTATATTAAGAAGGATAACGTTGTTGTCCATGACCATCTCGTTCAAAGAACTAGTTCTAGTTAAAGAGCTGCTGTAGTTATTTTTGATTTTTCTTGATTTGTTAGTTTTTAGTTATTTGTTAATTCTATGTTAAGATTGTGTTATATTAGCATTATTTTTTGGCGAGGTGAATGAGTTGTGCAATAATCTGTTGTATCAATACTTTCTTCTATAATCTGATGTAGTAAGGAAAAACAGGTTTGAATGGAATCTTTGTAACCCCCGGCATATTGAACAAAAATGTATCATATACAGTGATTAGCTCACTACTATTTGCAAAAAGCGATCTGGTAATCTGGGAACGTGTCTACAATAATTGCTTGCTTGAAAGAACACACCATAAGCCAAACATGTTTTTAAGATATAAATGACAGGTTAGCACAACACCAGATTTCCGATATATTCTTATTGAGGTCCCTTTTATAGTACCAAACACTAATCAGAGCAAATCTTGCACAAATGCTAATAACAACGAATCATTATTGGTTATTGATAACTCTATCACTGTTGAAAGTTCCTGTTTGAATACTCACTTTTCGGCGAATACCTGGAGGTCTAGGTGAAACGTTATTTCCTTCCCTAAATGGCACTCCCCTAACCACCAGCACAAAATGATTGGCTCGTGAAATTTCGTTTCTATGGTTTTTCGCCAAAATTTGGCACAACGGCTATTATAAATTTTTTTTATTGGTTTTTATTTTCTTTCGTCAAAGAGCTTAAGAAGACTTCACAAAGTCTGATAACCAATCTGCTCTTTCTTTGTAACACTCTGTTTACCAGTCGTTCAAAATTTTAAGACACACAAGAACACCCGTGCTAAGCTCACTGAATGCTTGCACCGGCATCTCAAGATGTCTTAGATATTTTTCAACTACCCTTCCAACTGAAAATGTTACCAAACCAGTTGTGGAAACGAAGCGAGCTTACCGACCCCCAACACCACCCTCGGGAATTCCACTATCTAAAATCTTGTCGAATACGTTCCCACTACCTCTGAAGGAATCATACGCCCAGTGGCAGAAACGACACGACTTGGATCAGGCACAGAGAGACGTGCTGTCGTTACTACCGTTTTTTCCAACTCCAGATTCGACTAGATCGTCAAGAATCCTTAAAGTCCCTGTTGGGAATGGAAACTACGTAAACGAGTTTGAAGTGACGCAAATCGATAGCGATCCAGATAAAACGAATCATCTATTGATTTTGCACGGATATGGCGCGGGCCTCGGATTTTTCTACAAAACTTTTGATACACTCTCAGACAGGAAAAACTGGACGTTGCATGCCATGGACCTATTGGGATACGGCTGTTCATCCCGACCCAAGTTTCACATCAAAGCTACGGACCCATACGAGCAAATTCACGAGTGCGAAGACTTTTTCATAGATGCTATCGAGGCTTGGAGAATTCACAAAGGCATTGATAAATTTACATTCGTTGCACATTCAATGGGTGCTTATTTTGCATCAGCATACAGTATGAAGTATCCAGGCCATATCACGAAACTAGTTATGGTGTCGCCTGGTGCTGTTTCTCGTTCCAGCCTTTCAATTGCTTCGATTCAAAAACAAAAGAACAAAAAGTTGAAAACTATAGAAAAGGATGGGCAGCTGGTAACGGAAGATGGCGAAAAGTTGATCAAGATTCCTGTATGGTTTGATTTTCTATGGCATCGTCATGTTTCTCCATTCTCGCTTGTCCGAAACACGGGGCCTCTGGGACCTCATTTTGTGTCTGGATGGACTTCGAGACGATTTGCAAACCTCGAGCAGGAAGAGGCAGATGCTTTGCACATGTACACTTATGTGATTTTCAACGCCCGGGGGTCGGGAGAGTATATGCTAAACTACTTGCTTGCTCCCGGTGCGTATGGACGTTGGCCGTTGGTGGACAGAGTAAAGGATATAACATGCCCTACAGTTTGGATTTATGGTGAAGTGGATTGGATGGATGTAAACGGAGGTAAGGAAGCGTGTAACATCCTCGAAGAACATACAGGTACCAGACCACCCTTGATCATTGTTCCCAAAGCTGGCCATCACATCTATTTAGATAACGCTGAATATTTCAATAACCTGATCTTGGATGTGATGAAAGAAGTGGAAATAAAATAAGATATAGACCATATAATTAAGCATTTTATTAGACCGTTTAGCTATAACTATTGCATTATGCATATCGTTCTAGAAGCATAACAATTGTTTATACGAATTTCCAAAGTTCTTCGAAATATCGTAAATAAAAGTAGCTTGATCAGAAGAAGAAATCGAATATTCCCATCTCATCAGGGACAACCCTTGGATATGGCACATGGCCGCATTTTAAGACATGTCCAATCGGCTTTGTTGCTTTCGCAGAAAGTGGAACACAAAGACTTATTAGCGTAGCATTAGGGGGGCGGAGGAGGGGGGATCACAAAAACCCTAAACAGGCTTTCGCGTTTTCATAAATATCCTAATTAGGATTAATAATGCGCGTTTTTGGGAACGCGTGGTGTATGGTCACATTTTTTTCAGTTTCGAGATGTAAACAAAAGTTTTTTTCGCGTCTGAGCGGTGTGTTGATGAGCTTCATTACACAGTAAAAGCTAAACTATCCAGATGTCCCAGTGTTTTTGAAATGATGTTGTTGCTGATAGTAGCGGGTTGTCACTTAGATAGCTTTTTATAAACTTTAATTGAATCTGAAGACTTTAACGCGTAATATGTTCATTATGGTTGTGATATTCTACTGGTATTGAAACATCAGCACATTGTTGGAGAACTAGCAGCAGTCGTCCAGGACAACGAACAGCTCAAAAGTTATCAGCAGAGACGCTGTTGTAGGTAACTGTTCTAGTTGGTACTCATCTGTCTTATTGTAAATATTTTTTTGCTAGGGGAGACAAATTTGAAGTAAGGATCAGAGTATATAGATTTATATACCCAACCATCCACGAAAATTATTTTTCTTTTGTTTCCTCACATTTCTTAATTTTTTACTTCTTTCTGCTACACACTTCGAATCTACAACTTCAGCCTTCAACATCGTCAACGCATCTCAAAGTAAATGTCTTCAACTGTACTAGTATAGGTCTGCTATCATGGATATTGTATACTCTCCTGCTAGCTCTCCTCCTCTTGGAAACTCAATTACTCATGTCGACTTATCACCACGACGACCAAAAACCCCTTCTAAGAGCAACAGTTCACATTTCGACAATGACAACAACCTAATAACAAGAACGCCGCAAAGGCAGCAACCTTCACCAACATCGCATGTGGATCCGTTAATGCTTTTTCACACAATCTCGTCGTCACCGCCTTCCAAAAACATACCAACCACACCACGCACATTTTCACACATACTCCATTCCTCACCAATGTATCACAACTTCCGATCGTCGCCGGTCGTCAATTCGGGCTCGCCTTCAAATCTTCCGCATTTATTACCATACCACCAAAAAACAGCTTCTCGTATCTCAAAACCTTGCATTTCTAAAGCCATTGAATTTGAGTCTCTGGCGAACAAGGGTTTAAAACGAAAACGGCTGGTGATACACAAACTCACTATACCACATGAAAAGTCTTTATACTTTAAGCGACGTAACTTTTTGAACTCAAGGAGATCGAGGAATCAGACAGCTTCGTCACCGATATGGGCGGGGTCGCCTGCTTTCAAAGATGCACTATCTTTTGATAACTCCGACAAGATAGACTTACAAACAACGGGGCTGAAACTGGGAATAAATGAGCGAGGAAAAGCAATCTTAGAATATGAAAAGAAACCTATAAATCTGACAAACTCTGCCCAAACTAATTCGCACACACAAACACAAACGCCAGTACGGAAGATTCAAAATGTGATGAATGATGATGCACTCGAGTCTAGCGATGAAGAGGATGATGAGTATTTTGACGTTGTCACCGTCCAAAGCCCGGAACCTTCAACGGTGTTATCATGTGTATCCTCACCCATACTTAATTGCATATCACCAATGTCGTCGAAAAAAGCACCACGGCTATCTCAAGGTTCGATATCAATGACATCTCCACTATGCTCTTCTTTATCACCTTGCATGGAGCGACGAGTCAAAATCAGTTCATCGAATACTTCACCGTTTACGCCAAATGCTAAGGCCAAAACACCAAAGCTGTCATTGGAAAATTTTGATTCAGTGTTTCCAGAACTCAAATGCACATCTCCCTATACACCACCATCAGTAAAGAAAAAGACATCACTAACAGATCATATTATCGAGTCTGAAAACCATGATGCGAGAACTGTGGATGCCAAAGAAGCTTTCTGTAGTGCGCTATTGAGCTCTAAATACCTGACTGACGACCAGAAAGAAGCAGTGAAGATGAGAAAATTGATGGGAATGGGGTTGGGGATTTTTGAAATGAGTCCAAGGTTTGGGTGTGAGGACGGCAGAGAATTCATATTTGGGAGCTTTGAAGAAAGCCCTGTGAGATTCTGAACTATTATTTATTTGTGGAAAGAAGGGTTTCGTTCATATTTTCGAAACTCTTTTCTATTACAATTTCAACTTTTTAACAATTAGTTATATGTATATTTATTTATTCATTCATAGTTTCATCTTTTTTAATTCTAACTATTCAGGGGCTATTTTTTATTTATTTGTTTTGCAGTGTTCACCAGCTTTGAAGTGGTATTACCAAAATGAGTCTAAATTCGTTATTTTCGGTACTCGTCCTGAAAATCGTAAGTTGAGTTTATCCAAATCTTTTGGACGGCTTGCTCAAAATTGCTGATTGTGTTGTGTACAATGTCCGAACTTATGTTGAGCTCGGACCAGCTAAAATTTATTGTTAGGTCTCCACCTCTGTAAGAGATGATGGAGATGGAAATAGCTGATCCCTGGGATGACACACTTTGTGAAAAATCTAGGCTTGTAATAGACCAGGCAGGTCCCGACGTCAAAGTCGACTGTGTAGCAGCAGAAGCGGACCTTGAATGTACATTCTCAGAGTAAATTACTGAGCTTCTGTTATATCCCAGTCCCTGTGACGGGACGTCTGGTGTATCAAGAAAAATCTCGTTGACCTCAATCGTGCTTGACCTTTGGGCCCCTACTTTAGAGTTGAGGAAATTTTTCGTATTTCCCACATACTTGAGCAGCCCTACGTTCCAATTTTTGTTTCCCTTCGCCAGCTTTTTCTGTATATTGGACTGTATCAATCGAGACATTCTCCAAGTGGTTTCGCAACTAATCTGACTAAACTTACGGCTACTCTCATTGTCATGATTTTCGGTGGGGTCGGTATTAGATAGTGAATCCGTTGCGGCCTGCCCAGTTTTTTGCGGCACAATATCAGTAAACATACTCCTTTTGAGTAATAAGTTGATGTTTGCTGTGAAGTTTCCCATTTTGTGACCGTGAGTGTTTGCAAACACGAACTGACGCAGATCGACGGGTAGAGCGAGCTGTATCGAGGAAGAATCACGCGCATCGACCTTTGCACTCAACGCTTCACTGAGTGAAATTGTGGCCATTGCTGATATCAGCGAAATGAGTGTTGTCTGGTTTTGGCGACATGCGTTGTGTAGAGTGTGTGCTCTATGGCATGGGATACGGATTTGAGAAAGCTGAGTTTTAATAAAAGTAGCGTTGTTACTGGTTCTGGGTATCGGATTTCCAGTCCAAAGCCCTTTAGGTTGGATGTTCACAATCTCTTGAGCCATCACTTGGAAGAGAGACTTGAAAGAAAGTGGAAGTTTGATTACAGATTCAACGTTGTCAAAGATCTTTGTCTCTGCTGGAATTGGTATCAGACTGGTCCTGAACTTTGATTCTGTCAGGCTCGTGACAAGACTGTGTTCTTCTTCAACAGTGTTCAATGAATTGAGCATTGTTTCCATAAATATTTTACCAGTAGTGCTGTCGCCCAGACTGGGGTGAAAATAGAAGGTCACAGTTATTTCATTGGTTGAATGGCTCTTTTGTAGCTTTGGTGAGACTAACAGTCTCCAAGGCGGAACGTCGCCCATATTTGCAAACTCGTTGCTGGTATAATATCTTTGCTGAACTTTGGTTTGAACTTCTTCAGAAAGCCACACAATGTTTCTATCCAAGTCTAAGTGATCGGCAATTTCAAATGAAAAGCTGGGATTGGATCCTTTAACTGTCGTTTTGATTTTACAGGCAAGCGCAGGGTGTTGTAAAACAGTCTTTTTCAGAGCTCTATATAAACTGTTTCTGTTAAAACCGTTCCCATCGTTGTAATAGTGAGATCGGTGAAAAGTCGCTGTTATCATCATTCCTGAATATATCATCATCTGGTACTGGCTAGCACTGTAAGACTCCAAATGCCCGAGCGGGCGCTCTCGGAACTTGTTGAATTTTGGAGTGATTTTAGTAAAGCTCTTGAGGCTTATAATGGAGCCCTTTCGGCCTACAACGGGCTCAGTATCATCATATTTCTGATTTTTTTGCAGCGATCTTCGTCTTAGTTTGATCATTTTTCTCTATGATACTAAATAAATTTGGATATAGAAGGGTCTTTTGTGCATATATTTATTCTTTCATGGGTTTAATGGATCTTATGAAAACACTTTATATGTGTTGTTTCCCGAGGGTCATCTAGCTCTACAATATGTGTACCTCCTGTGGATTGGAAATCCGGTAAAAGCATGAAAATACCCAAGTTATATGCGTCTAGAGGCCCAGATTTTTTGGAAAGTTTTCACTATAGGAAATATTACAGTTGTTCTAGAAGTGCAATAGTTTGACTTCACAGAATTGTCTGAATATGCTAGGAGGTATATCACTGACATGTGAATTTGGCTTTTTAATGGCTCAACTATTGAATGCTGATTGGTATTGTCGTATTGGGTATGTAGATCATAGAAAGACAAATATTTATACGTTTTCTTTATATAGTCTTCAATTCTTTCTGTATGCAACAAGACGTCTTGTAAGCGATAGGTTTGGTGTATACGAAACCAGCTTCATATCTAATCGGCTAGACACAGATGTATTTGAGTTTAATGATTTCAGGGAACCTTAGATATTATGAGAGTGACTTTTTGTAGAGAAAAAAATGGTGTAGTAAGCGTATTTGTCAATTGCATTTTGTCCTCACTTTGCGCGGATAGCTTGCATTGATCGGGCTGGCGAGTTTACCAAAAAATGTATAGATTTACAGGTGCGGACTCGGAACCAAAGTCTAGACTTGAAATTTGATCTCTATCAACACCGAATCAACGTTTACGCGGCCTATTAGCTTGTTAAGGCGGAGTCGGGCTAATAAGGGGTTTAATGCTCACTAGAACTCAATTGGAAATTCAGCATTAAACCGTATATTGCCTTGCAACCATTGGCTTCACCACCAGCAACGGTTTGAATAAAGTGTCTATTGCAGATCTAGATTTCTACTATATTCCTAACTTGACTAGAATGCCTACAATACTTTTCGGTGTCTTTAGATGAACAAACGTTTATGCAAATGAATCCTGTAGCAGACATGACTATGTTCTTTCTATTAACAAACGAGTTTCCACTAAAAAGACCAATCAATAGACAACATACAAAAAAGCCACTCTTACGCTCTTGAACAAGGTTTGTCTGTGTAATGATACTTCCAGGACCTTTAACCAAATCTGGCTGACGATTCTACAGAAACCAAACAAGCCTTGAGTACACGACTTGATACACGTTAAGTACTACAATGAGGCCTTTTAAGCCATCAAGTAAATATATATTGGATGAAAGCTTATCATGCGACATCAGTTTGTAATTGATGCTTTTTGAAAAAAATTTATAGTGAAATTAAGGCTAGTATAGCCAGTTGTGACCAGACCAAAATTAGTGTTAATGAACTAGACCAACTGAGTTCTCGACGAACTTCTCGTATAAAAAATATACCTTTAGCAGAAACATTTAAATGATCTGTGTTCTTCGAAGAATCAAACAATCTATTGGCCAGTTTGATTCAAAACATTCTATCACGATAAAGTTCAAATAGCACGCCAACTCGTAGCAAACCAGCAATAGGTCAATTAATACTATTAATAAATGTAAACTTCTCAGAACTAACAAGTGCAGTATGTCGATGGTTATAACTTCATAATGCCAGGCCATTTGTATCTAAATTTCTTTGGCCAAAAATTCCAAAAAAAAAAGAATAAAGATGCCAAATCTATTGTCTCGCCAATACTTTTTTTAACACCTAACTTTGCAGCAGATCCTATCCCGCTTATACTGCACATAACCTCTTGCTGGCTGAATTAGACTGAAAACCTTGAAATGTCACACAATACGATAAATAAGTTTCGGTCTAATGTTGTAAAGCCGTCTTTTGTATACATTAACTATCACATTATCACGCGAATGGAGGTTACTGATTGATGATAATAAAAGTTAAGCAGACAATAACATTTTTGCATAAAAGGAATATTGGTATTTTCTCTCAAATTGTTAGCGACTTTTCAGTCTTGATATACTTTTTGATCTACGGTTAGTTCTCAAAATGTTTTCAAGTGACAAGTTGACTCGAATCCAATACGCGTTTCTGTGTACGACGTTTTCTTCTCCCACCGTGACTTATTATTGTGCTGGTGCAGTATAAATTGGTGCACATTGCACACTGTATGGTGTACGTACATTGACAATACGACTTAGTACATAACATATAACAGAGTCTACTACAAAAGTAGTCACATGATCAGCCAAAAATGTTCCCTAAAGCTTAAACATGATGAAATTTGAAAATACATTCCAGCAATATTTTCAACAACAGAATCGATTATTTCAACTTTTTCAACACGTCTCGAGTACTATGTCACTCCATCTTTATTCGAAGACTCTCAATGCTTCATACTCAGTGACCGCCTCAGTAGTAATACCTGCTACACAGGAGCTTCTTCTCGCTTGTGGAAATGTTCTCAAATGGTACTCAGCCGACGGAAAGTTTCTGCGCCAGAAACACATGTACGCCGAAATCAGAGCCCTGGCATTGATTGGGAGAGAAATGATAGCAGTAACAAGTGATTCTGGAAAACTAATAATCTTGGGACCGGATGGCGTCAGAGATGAAGGAATGCTTGGAAGATCAGGTATAAGACGACTGGGAGAAGGCGCATTTGTAGCTGCAGAAGCGAAAGCGCGAGCAGTAATGGTAGCTGCAAACGAAAGAGGAAAGCTAGTGTTTGTTGTTGGTAGAGACGGTGTTTTAGGGAGCGGACTAGGTGCTTCAGTCGAAGACGTTGTTGTAACAGATATTGTCGGGATTGATACGGGGTATGAAAATCCGGTTTTTGGAGTACTGGAACGTCAAGGTGGGAAGATGTGGATAGTGTTTTACGAACTGGAATTGGGACTCAATCACGTCGTGAGGAAATGGAGAAGTCAAGTTGATTGGTCTTCTAACAAACTCTTACAAGTTCCAGGGACTGAAGGTGATACTATTGGTCCCAGTGGTGTCCTAGTACTGTCGAAAAACTGGATAAGTTACAGAAACGGAAAAAAAATTGAGCTAGATGTGAGAATACCGAAGAGGGAAGGAATGTTTGACAGAGATACTATGATTGTTAGCGGTGTCATGCATCGAATCAAAAACGCATTTTTCTTTTTAGTGCAGACTGATCTAGGTGATATTTTTAAGATCACTCTCGATCATGAAGGTGATAGAGCAACTGAACTAAAACTCAAATATTTCGATACAATTCCGGTATCAACATCACTCAATATTTTTAAAACTGGATTCTTATTTGCTGCGTGTGAGTCAGGCAACCAGCTATTTTATCAATTTATCAAGCTTGGTGACAACGAAGAAGAACCTGAATGGAGTTCAAGCATGATAAATGACCAAGATATGTACTTCAAACCTCGAGAGTTAGAAAATTTACAACTCATGGAAGAGATACAAGCATTGAATCCTGTTCTTGACTCACAAGTAGTCAATTTAGACGAAAATAGGGAAACGCCACAAATCTATGCTATTTCAGGACAAGAACATAGATCAACGTTCAGATCTCTAGTACATGGACTCGAGGTCACTGAAATTGTCTCTGCAGAACTTCCTGCTGTGCCACTCAATGTTTGGACTACAAAGATTACCGAGGACGACGAATACGATAAATATATTGTTCTTTCTTTTGCTAACGAAACTTTGGTTTTATCGATTGGTGAAAATGTGGAGGAAATAACGGATTCTGGATTCAAAGCAACAGTATCTACAATAGGTGTGCAGCAACTGGGTCGCGACTCCCTCATACAGATCCATGAAAAAGGAATCAGGCATATATTGTCTACTGGTGTAGTCAATGAATGGGAACCACCAGAGGGAAAACTCATCACACTCTGTTCAAGTAATAATAGCCAAGTTGTCATCACTCTATCTGATTTGAGTCTCATATACTTTGAGCTGGATCTTGAAAACAATCTCAATGAGCATACCGCCCTTGATCTGCAATCCCCTCCTTTGACTCTGAACATAGGACAGCCAAACG
This sequence comes from Geotrichum australiense, assembly GCA_030563945.1. Lineage (NCBI taxonomy): Eukaryota > Fungi > Ascomycota > Dipodascomycetes > Dipodascales > Dipodascaceae > Geotrichum > Geotrichum australiense. Next base: position 82,512 of record JAJMKR010000031.1, on the reverse strand, counting down.
AAGGAGAAATAAGATCAAGATTTTTGGTGCTAGGGAGCCAGGACTTGACTGTCCGTATGTTTTCGTTGGAGCCTGAATCTCTTCTATCGCCTCTATTCACTAAATCACTGTCAGCAGCTCCAAACTCAATGCTTCTTACTAAGGATCAACTACACATTGGAATGACTAACGGTGTTTACATGTCGTCACAAATGGATTCATTGACGGGAGAATTGTCAAAAATCAGAACTAGATTCTTAGGCCCAGCACCAGTATCTCTTATACCAGTCATGAACTACCAGGTCGTCTTAGCATTGTCGACGCGTGTATGGTGGATGGGTAAAGTACCGTTTGAATATGGTCCTATAGAAAAAGCAGCAGGGTTCACAAGTCCCGACTATCCTAATGGAATAGTTGGAATTCATGAAAATCAGATAAAAATCTTTTCACCCAACGAACAGAATGAAAATGATGTTAATCAGTTTGTTCAAAAAAGTGTTTCTCTAAAATACACTCCTCGGAAGATGACTAGAAACACAACTTCTAGGTTTTTCTATATTGCCGAAGCTTCTTTAAACGTTGTTCCCACAAAAGATGTGAAAGCTGAAGATGATGCCCCGGAATTAGATTTCAAACAGTTTGGATACAGAAAAGAAGATGGTTCATGGGCATCTGCTGTTGAAGTAGTAGATCCTCTCAACATGGAAGTCACGGATTCATACACATTCGGTAAAGATGAAGGTACCCGTTGCATAACGTCATGTTTTTTTGAGAGTCACAATAAAGAGGTTTTAGTTGTCGCAACTTCTAAACAGCTCCATACTTTTGACTACTCCGATGATGGTAAAACTATTAAGTTACTACACAGTACAAAAACAGCATCGCCAGCAACTTCTATGATTGAATATCACGGCCGTCTCTTAGTCGCTTTTGGATCAAAACTCCTATTTTATGACCTGGGTACTAAGCAACTGCTTAGAAAAGGTGAACATTCTGTCCCTAATACTACTGCTATTCTCTCGATGCAAACACAAGGTAATCGGTTAGTAGTGGCAGATATTCATGAATCTGTAACATTTTTGGTGTGGAAAGATGAACTCTCGACTTTTTTTGCTTTTGCCGACGACTTTGTGAAACGTCACGTCACATCATTTTTAATGATTGACTACGATACAGTTATAGTTGGTGATAGGTTTGGAAATGTTGCAGTACTCAGATGTCCTGTAACACCTGCTGATGAAGAAGGCGCACACATTTCACATCAACCTGGCATACTTAATGGTGCTCCATATAAACTTGATCTTATTGCGCATTATTATTTGCAAGATATTCCGACTAGTTTTAGCAGAGCATCTCTTACAGTTGGAGGAAGAGAGTCTATCATCATAACTGGTTTACAAGGTTCGATTACAGCTTGGATTCCCATCCCGACAAACAAAGATGTGGAAGTGTTGTCCAAGCTTGAGTCCGAAATGAGGTCAGTAGAAAACTGGAGTGGAAGAAATCATTTGATGTATAGAAGTTATTACCAGGCTGTCAAAAACGTGATAGACGGAGATTTGTGTGAAGAATTTGAAGAGCTTGAGTTTATGAAGAAGGCAGAAATTGCTAAGGCCGTTGAAATGGATATTGATGAAATCGAGAAAAAAGTGGAGGATACTAAAATAAAAGCAGTGTTTTGATGACGTTGCGTTGGACATAATAAAGCGTTTTAATTATATCATGTATAGTAATTAATGTGACATACTGAATCGTTTAGAAATATTAAATTGAAATTTCATGATAATGCTATGCTTCGAATTGAACGTTTTTGTAGATGAATGGCCCACGAATGTGTGATATCAGAATCAGAATTGTGTTGTTCCATAAAGTTACACTTTGTAAATACTCTCTGAGTAAACTATGAAATCTTGAGTTAGATGTGGCAGCAATTTATTGTAATTATGCCGTATTAACAACACTGTTAGATGCTAAATTTGGCAAACGGTTTTCAGCGAAGTTCTATAAAAGCCTTCTAAGTGACAATTAACTGATTATGAATGAAAGGTCATGGTTTTATGTTAATAAGCGGTCTCTTTGAAAGCTGAAAAATTTGTGATATAGACGGCCAAATAACAGATGTCTCTGATTCAAATTAACAGTCATGGAATGAATGATTGCTAAGTGATTCTTGAGTACTCTCAATATTGATGAATATTGTCAAAGTTACAAGCACGCATTTCTACGTAGTTTAGTAGACACAGCTCACGATATCTTACTATGGTATGCTTATTGGTAATTATTAAAAGGGTAAGCAACCTTTATTTAGGATTTTATTTATGATTTTTTAGATAATATAAATAAAGTTAATAACAATGAAGAAGACATGTAAATAATATACCAAAATCTCTGAGAAGACGATTGAAATTCTAGAAATCTTCATAGCAATCCAATATCTCGAATGATCTAACGTCAAAAAAACAGTCTGCGTCAGCTACAGGACTTTTGTATGCACAAACTTTCTATTTATTTTCAGAGACTCGTTTCGACAAATGTTGCAAAGGCTCACAGTCATTTTATTAGATAAGTTCGATCCAAACTATGTGAGTAGGGGGTTTAACTACTCTAGACTGTACTGTACGTTTATTGCTACTCTGAACCAGGCTATATAAGCATCCTCTGTTCACAATCAATTGTTTGAGAATCACCTTCAACTTTTGTGCAAGAAGAATGTACTGTACGATATTAAGAGTTTTTTACTTAAGTTTTAGTGCACAATCTCGAGGAAAAATCGACTTTAATATTGAAATTAACAGTAATTAACTAAAAACAAAAACTGAAGAGAAGAATAAAACAAAAACAAACAAGAACTCAACAACTGAATAGCTAGACAATAGTCAGCTACCCGAAACCCGTAAGGGTAGCTAGTTATCAACAAGTATTGACAGCTTAGGCAATAACACAACCAGCAAACATTTGGTCGTCAGGAAGCTTATCCAAAGGTTCACAAATGATGACAGTATCATCTAATTTTCTGGTTAGTTTTGAATTGTCATACTTAAAATCACTGATAAACTTACTGGTAAGAGGAGCAGTAATTTTGGAGACGGACATTGTTGGTTAGTTGATTAATGTGATTTGATTTCTGATGAAGAGAAATGTAATTATTCAGTCAAAAGAGCACATATTTATATGATGACTTCTATAACAAAATCATGATGTGTAAATACAGCTATACACGCTACTATTCCATGTGAAGTACGCTAAATTAGACTTTGTGGAAGCGTTCTAGTCCTAATAAAATCAAATCAATCAACATTCACAATGAAAACTAAAGCTTTCTAATGAACTAACCCAATTTGGATCGAACAATGGGAAATGTGTTTCGAAATGACTGTAGATGTTCAGCTTCTTTATAGCTAGAATAATACAAATGCGAACGAGGTTTGTGTATATAAGCTGGTGTGTTCAATTTGCATCTAAGCTCAAAATAATCATCATGCTAAATTCAGCTGGTTGGAGGCGTCGAGCCCACAATTTCCATGGCAGTTTGTTACTTTTACGAACTGCTTTTTTCAGTGGCTGGAAAACAAGTAAAGACAAATAATTCTCCTCACATAGGACGGCCCAACACTTCAAATAACTTTGGCCCCATCATGATAATGAAATAACAGTAAGGTAAATTGTAGAAGAATTGTGACGCCCAATTTTTACCCCATATATGCGGATACCCGTATTGGTACAGGATATCCTGAAGATGATAGAATATATGCACTCTTCAGTTTGAAACAGCGGAGAAAAATAAAATAAAAAAGGATTTATTGATTATAAGAACAAAAAGTAGTTGATAAGAAGATCAAAGAATCCGGTATATGAAAGATTTAGGCAATAACGCAGCCAGCAAACATTTCATTGTCAGGAAGTTTGTCCAAAGGTTGACGGATGATGATGGTTTCGTCTAATTTAGGTGTTAATACGAATGCATATGAGAAATCTGTGCTACTTACTGGAAACAGGAGCAGTGAAAGTAGAGACAGCCATTGTTGAGATTTAGTTGTTGATTGTTGATTGTTGATTGTTAATTGGAGATTGAGAGTTGGTGATTTGAGATGTTGGTGTTTAAAATGTCTTGGCTTTTCTTGGGATTAACCGTTATTTATACTTTTTCAAGACTCAAAAACATTGCTGAAGTCCGGATATTCCGAGTTGAGGTTCCCATTCTTATCGCAAATGCCAGTGGTAAGATTTATCCAGATTGGGGAGAATGAATGGGTTTTTAGTTTGTTTCAAGAATGGCTGTCTAAATTTGTTCCTCAAAATCGATTGTTAAAGTGTTTTTGGGAAACTTTCAATCCTAGTAAATTTATATGCGTCAATACGTGACCAAGCAAGAATGCAAAAAAACGGCACTGTCAAACCTCAGTGTGTAACTGTGAAGTTGAGATCATTAGATCTATATTTACTTTCATAAAAATAGAAAGTATTTGAGCCTCATAGGAGAAGCTGGTGATTCTCACGGTGAATAGCTCTACGCATATGTTTATCATTACGTATGCAAACTCTTGCCACAACTTGAATTGCGAATACTAGTCGGTTAATAGATTTCGGCTGCCCTATTTTACTATGGACAAGGTCGTTTGATTATCAATGCCTCAAGTGGTAGCTATTGTAAAGGTATATTTTGTTGGATATATTAGAGAAGAGCACTAATTTACATTTACTATGGCAATGGGGCAATATTAAACTAGTATGAGAATTTTTTGAGCGAAAGCGTATTCGAAGCTGATGATGGTTGTCAGTGTAGAATATTCAAGACTAAGATTATTCAATGACTAAAATACCGTAAAAATATTTTGTGAAACAACCACTAGAAAGGGGCTTTTATAACAGAGCACACACCATAGAGATTGGATCTAGATCAATCTGATTATTATGAAAACTAGACTAAGTGTATATGGACACCTAATAGTATATAGTAGCTATAACTATACTACTGGGAAAAAGTGGAAATCTGGCAAAGAAAAAAATCAAAAATTTGATAAGATGACTAAAGCGTGTACACTTGTGACACGGCAAGTTCATAATTGAAGTTGTATTGGATAAACGGCAAGAAACATACAGATTGTGGAACAGTCATTTACATTTTGGAATGATATTTTTGTACACTGTTTTTTTATCCACAGAACTTGTTCCCGTGGGAATTGTACACATCGCAGCTCTGTGGTGGAAACACTTCTTTGGAAGAAAGAATTGAATGTTGATAAAATCTTAATTTTCAAAGGGATATGTAAACTGAATCTTTACATTGCATCCATAATTCAATGTGATTTTAATTCATATTGGTTGAAGTATTATTATTAGTTACAACTTTTAAAAGATGGACCTAAGCAATTACACATCCAGCAAACATCTGATCATCAGGAAGCTTGTCCAAAGGTTCACGAATGATGATGGTTTCGTCTAGTTTTAGTGTTAGTTTATCGATTTTTGTAAAAGCCTCTTGAAACTTACTGATAACGGGAGCGTTGATCTCAGATATGGAAATTGTAAAATATTAAGTGGTTTTTTTGTTGATAGATGTCAGAAAAAATTCATGTAATTTAATGGAAATACTATTCTTTTAAACTAAAGTTTTATTATGGTGTAACGGACCATGAGGTTTGGTGGTTGATTCTTTATTGAAATCAAAAAGCGTCTAGATAGTGAATTCCAATAGACAAGAATTTGAACTAGCCCTGGATGGACGAAATAATAGAGACCCCATTACGTTTGGTTTTCTCAAATTGAATCTAAACAACGTGGTAGTCTATGAAAAAGTACATCTCCTTATCTAGGGATAAATAGGCGTGACAATTGATCAAGACTCAAGAGTAGTAGTAAAAAAGGTCATACTGCTATCTATCTATAAAATAGGTGACTTGGTATAAAATAAAAGAAACGATCGAAAGCTCGTAGCTGCTAGACTAATTTAGGGTTGGGCTCAAAACAATTGCCTTTTGAGTTTGGCATCTCGCTTATTACTGAAATGTGTAATGCCTTGCTGGGCCTCATGAATCTAACGGTTTTGTGATTCTAAATGCAAGTACCCGTCTCACTTCACTCCTTTCGTGCTGAATAAAGTCATCAATACAATTAAAAATCATCTAATTGTTCCCCCACACATGTAGAAAAACTTAGAATTAAGCGTGCACTTCAATAAAAGTAGAATGTAAAAGTGTATTGATTATTTTAGATAACTGTTAATATGTTTAAGCAATAACACAACCGGCAAACATTTCGTTGTCAGGAAGTTTGTCCAAAGGTTGACGGATGATGATAGTTTCGTCTAATTCAAAAGTTAGTCCCCCTTGCATAAGCCTGAGCACGTTTGGTAACTTACTGGAAACAGGAGCGTTGAAAGTGGAAGCAGCCATTGTTGATGATAAGTTGTTGATTTGATGGTTTATTGTGGTTTGAGTTGTTGATATCCAAAAAATCTTGGCTTTTCTTGGGATTAACCTCTATTTATAGTTTTTCATAGATTCGAAGCTTTTAAAATGTCAAGCTCAGGATGGATTTGTAAATTTGTTGGTATCAATTGATTTCTGAATTGAGCAGAATGAATGGGTTGTTGCTTGTATCACAATAAACTAACGGGAATTGAACCTCAAAAACGATTGTCGGTACTTAATTAAGAAATTCTTGTCTGATTTGCTTTTGTGCCCCATAATATGAAGATGGTGAACAAATTGATGTTCAAATGCTATCACTTCAATACACAAGCATGTGAATTGTTGCTCTCTAGGACATGGCAATTCTATACTTTCACGGCCAATGAAGATAAAAAGGTTACATAACTTGACATGATATGATTGATTGTAAATAAGCAGCTTTTGTATTACTCATTAAATATGTCATATAGACCTATCTTTTTAGGCCTCAACAATGCTTTAATAAGTCAACATCATTACCACGGACTAGTGCATATGTGACAAAATACTCTGGATCTTACTAGCTCTATAATTTGTGCCGGGAAGCCTCTACACCAATGATAGTAGGCTTGCTTGAAAAGTGGGCCACCTTCTCATATCACGTCCATATATTAAGAAGCTTTAGATGTGAAGTATACTAATACTACCACAGATTGAAGGGCAAACATTAATTAAATATAGTCTTAGGCGGACTAAGCAGTCTTTATCGTGTCTCTATATAGTCTTAATTGGTATGATGTACAGTACGTGAGACTGAAAACGCATAGGATTATAACTAGAAATGACTGAACGTCAAAAGCCAATTGCTCCAAATGCATTTGACATCGTTTCAAGGATTCAGGTTAGAGACCTATATATAGGCATGTTCTTTAATCTTTAGCCGTAATATATTGACGGTTACTGTCACATTTGTCTACTCAGTGATTTACCATTTGCTATTCAAATGCCTCCTTAGTTTTAGATGGCTATGAATAAGGGGATCACAGTTATTCATTAAGTGTCATTGATCGGACTTAGGAGCTTCAGCGATCCAAGACAAATACCAAAAGCCCTAAGTCATGAGGTTAGGGCTAATGGGCCAGAAGAGGACAGAAGAAGATAAAGAACAAAACCTGTCAGAAGTGAAGTTGGAGAGGAGAGGAACAACAACCAACCAACTACTTCAACACCAATTATTTGTAATTGCCTTAATTAGTTCGCAATCAAGAATATCAATTTTTAAGGATAGTAATCGTGTTCTCTGGTATTGATGCCACTAACTTCTAACTTAAGCTATCGAACTACGTACAGTACGTATAACTGCCCTGTTTACCATGAGAATATGACAACAGGTAAAATTTATCCTTTAAAACAAACACTGCTATATGATCATTTACATCAACTCAAAAACAACCTAGTCAATACAACTTCAATTTCTTCCACATTCTGTATACTCTGTGTGAAGTCTGTGAATCAATTTAATTTTTGAGAAATATTTGGTATAAAGGTTTAGTTTTAGTTACATAACACAATTAGCACTTAAAAATGATAAAAAATTATTAGATTACCCCAAGAATCCTATACAATAAAAGGGACTTAATGAAAACAGTAGTGTAAACAGTTCTTAGAGCTAACCAAGATGCTTAATGGAAGTACTACTGAAGCTCCGATCAGAAATTCTTCTATTCCAACAAAATCAAACGTCACAACTTGGTCAAGTAGCACATTATAGCACGATTATTGACACTTGAACCACAACGGACAAAAACGGAATTGACAGTTTCATAATATCTCATTACCAACGCAAGATTTATTTACGGGATGGGTCTTGTCCCAACTTAGATTTTTTGAATTGCCAGAAAACTAGACATTTTTCACAATTTCACAAGCCATGTTTCTGATTCAACTTCTAGCTTGAGTATACCTTAGGCCATTGAAAATAGAGCGGTAGACTAATCATAAGTTCTATGAAACTCTTTGGGACAACAAAAGAATATGATTGATTTTATAGAAATATAAATTAAGCAATAACACAGCCGGCGAACATTTGATCATCGGGAAGCTTATCCAAAGGTTGACGGATAATGATGGTTTCGTCTAATTTTAGTGTTAGCATACATACATTTACAGTATGGTTTATGAAAAATCTAATACTTACTGGAAACCGGAGCAGTAAATTTGGAGACAGACATTGTTGATTGTAGAATAGTAAAAGATACTAGTTGAGAGAAGAGATTGATGTTTTGTTGAAGAGATGAAAAATAAAACGTCAGGAATATTGCGTCTATTTATATGTATTATTTTTGAAGATGTTGATATGAAAGCTGTGGGGTCGTTGTAGAGATAGTTATGCATTTTGAAAGGTTTCGTACTATCATTCATTTTTAGGAAGTCAATCGAAAAAACACTTCATGATAAATTTGCTTTTTTTCTCTCTATCTTTTGTGCAAAAGCCATAGTTCGCAATTGAAAAAGAGACTAGCCTAGATGAGCATCCACAATAAGTGATTGAATAAAAGAGCTTTTAACTCTGGGCACACACAAATGTGAATAGATTCAGTACTTGAATAATATTAGACTAAAATTTGCTCATCCAGAGGATAGCAAAGTTAACTCCTTTGCATCTTTTTGACTCTAGTACCTGAGTATTAGGTAGTTACCTAATGCCATAGAGTCCTACTGTTGTGATGAATACAAAATTTTTGTTCTACTGCTCGCCAACACACTTCTATAAGCAGTGGTACCCTAGATTCTAGTAATTTAGAAGGTGTGTAATTTCACTTCAAGTCTTGACACTGGTAGTATTTCTGGCATGCAATTTCAAACTCAATAATCAGCATATATTGTTGATATATTTTGTCAATTTAAAAGTATAGTATAACAATAATCAGAATATAAAAATAGGCACAAAAAGAAAAAGATAAAGCTATAAATTCTGGCAAAAGTAAGCTCAAATTAGGCTGGTACTGTTGGTCTAGGCAATAACGCAACCAGCAAACATTTCATTGTCAGGAAGCTTGTCCAAAGGTTGACGAATGATGATGGTTTCGTCTAAATTAGGCGTTAGTCACTATACATGGATTGTAATAGGCTTATGCGCTTACTGGAAACAGGAGCAGTGAAAGTGGAGGCAGCCATTGTTAATAGTCAATTGTTGAGTGTTGATTGGTAATTGGCGATTGTGATTTAGATGGAGATTTAGATTGTTGATGTTTTTAAAAAGTCTTGGCTTTTCTTGGAATTGACCCATATTTATACTTTAAGGAACACTGCCAAAGTTCAAAGATCTAAATTGAGGTTCTTGATCTTAAGTGTTGTACTACTGGTATTGAGTCTTATCCAAAATAAGCCCAATGAATGGATTTTTGTTTGTGTCATATTGGATCGACTGAGCTAATACCTTGCTCGTACAGTACCTCTCCAGAATAATCCCCGTCAGAATTGGTATGTGTGAATTTGTAAAATACTGGTACTTTTAGGTCCACATTATGTGTATTAGAACTATTTATTGGAGACCTAGTGTTTGGTCATAGGGCATTACCTGATCTAGTAGCCACACTTACCGATATTTGGGAAGAGACCCGTTTGTGATATATATGCACTATTAGATATCAATAACCGACAATTGTATTTAGATACGAATACCCAGTATCCGCTTAAAAAGCGAGATATTTCATTTTCCAGAATTGTGAGTGAATTCAAATTTTTCCTTTTCAGCAACGTCTTACTTGAGGCAAAGCAAAAGAGTGATGGAATAATATAGGAATAAACCACTGCTGGATTTTTGTTCAATACGAGGAGGCGCTCATGGCATTCCATTGTTGTGGATGGATATGTACAATAGTGAGTGATAAGCGTAAATTCCTAGATTACTATTATTGATGATGTAGTGAGCCACATTTGTTAACTATTTCTGGTACTTGGTTTTCAAACAGCACTAGTTTCTTGCCATTTAGGCAAGGTATGGTAGAGTTATTCAAGCACTCGCCACTTCACATGTTTAGGTACTAGACAAATGTAAAGCGTTCGGATAATTTTAAGGTCTTTACACTGGCTACAAAATGTGTAGGCTAGTAGAGCTTTTAGCCCTCACTTCGTAGCAAATGAGTCTACTAAATGACTTTAGTTTATAAAGAACTCGTATAGATCAATGTATGCCGATAAGCAAGTTGTTCCTTATTACAAAATCTTTCCAAGCATTGAGACTATTGTAACCAAGTTTATAGCTTAAGCGAGGCTTGTTTTCAGAAGTGATGACCCATTAGTTACAAATCTCATAGAAGAAAAAAATATTGAAAAACAACTCAGCTAACGAAATCCTGGTCATTGTCAAACTTTTTAATGGTTCTCCAATAATGACGGTTTTGCCCAATTCTGATGTTTGCTTGTGTAAAACTCAACAGTCTGTACAAGCTCTAACGCTTACTGGAAAGGGGAGAGATTATTTCAGAAAAGAACCTTGCTGCTTATTTAATCTATTTTAATAAACGCTAGAGGGGGTTTATTGGTTGTGAATCATTCAAATCGTCTAAAGCCAGCACTAATTTATCACGATGTATTATAAACTTGGAGAAAAAAGACATTTTCCAAGTAAACGAGATTTTACAGATAAGGTTGGCAGTTTTAAGGTTTTTACGCGCTATACCCGATTTAGCGGGAACAATCAATTTTCACAAAGCAGCCCGTTTCATATTTTTACTGGTCTGGTTGGATAGGCAGCGTTTAAAATGATTCCAACTCCTAAAATGTGCCACGTTAATATGCTTCGAAGTACGGCCATCAATAAGTTTATTGGTATATCGTTAACCAAAATTATGGTATCTTCAAGCTAACTTGTGATGGATAAAAAAGCAATTGAGACAGGCATTTATGGAATAAACGCCTGTCGATATTTCTCAGAACCCAGATCAGTTTATTGATCTACAGAATATGATATTGTATCGTGTGAATTGACCAGCGAGGTCTACAGCAAAGATTGTTTATCAGGTTTTCTATAAACTCGTAAAGGTTCGTTAGCCTCAATTCACATACTGGTACAAATATTGCTAGCTTCTTGTATATAGAATCTTACAAGAAATGGGAAACAAGTGGCATCTTTGGAAAATGCACGTATTGCCATGTTCTAAAATATTAGACAGAAACAAAAAGTCTCATGGATAGTTACCAGGTATGGCTAAAGATGTGCCATATCTGTGAAGCAACTTACTAAGAATAACCATCAGAACTTCTTACACCAGATCATTGTGTAATCGAGATCAAGTAACCACATATATGCAAGCCATGAAGGAATCCCGTTGATTTTGACTGATAAAATTTTATTGAGACTCAGAGACAGGGCCCAGTCTAGTACAATTGTTCTGCTCTGCTAACTAGGCTATGTAACTGGACTACGACAAGACAACTGAAAAATTGGGCTAAACAATAGATAATTAATTAATAAATATAGACAACTAGAAATTATTTTATATGGGAATTGTGTGAATACTAGCTATTAAAAGTAGACACGTCACTTTTGTCATTGCGTGAACAATTAGTCGAGATCGCCATGTTTAATTGTGTGCTGATGACGTAGCTTGACCCAGTGACTGATGTTTATTATAGCGATTTTGTAGTTGCGATATAAAATTTGTAGGCACATCTGGTATTAAAAAAAAATTATTGTTTAACTAGGAAATATAGAGAAATAAAAGATGGAATACAAAGTGATACACAATGTATTTATCAGTTCATGTTGCTTAAGCGATAACACATCCAGCAAACATTTGGTCGTCAGGAAGTTTATCCAAAGGTTGACGGATAATAATGGTATCGTCTAAACTCATGGTTAGGTTTGATCTCATACCGATGTGCAAAAAATGTACTTACTGGAAACGGGAGCAGAAATTTTAGAAATAGACATTGTTAATTATTAGTTGTTGTTGTTGGATTGATTGATTTGTTTGTGAGAAAAAAAATAGGTTTGATTGAGGATCTGTGTCTTTTTATATTCACATCTTTGTATCGTGCACGGTGAATTGTGTATATACTTTAATCCTCAGTTCAGCTGAATGTGGGTAAATACAGCTAGTATTATTCACATAAACCATATCAGTATATTTCAATTTGAACCTAATCTAGCCAGAATCAGATATAACAATGAGAACTATTCAAGAAATAAATGAACCTGAAACAAACTAATAATCCAGTAAACCCCATACTACAATAAACTTGGCACTTTAGTACCAACAGATTACCCACCCCTTTTGAAATTTGTGCCACTGTTATTATCCTAACTCAAAATTCAAAGTTACGGACTGGTCGAAAAAAACAAATGCCAGTTACAAAAACGTCAGCTAGATAATTAGAACAGTACCCAGAGAAATAATTATAATCCCAGTAAAACTATCTTCAGATAGAGCTCGAAAGAGGAATATTATTATTCTAAACGTTTTGAGTTTAACATGTCAATAAATAGCCGAAATATGAAACGCTTTGAGTATATATCACATTCACACATTCACGTAGCAATTCAAGTATGCAAGTACCCGTTCTGTCCAACTATTTTCCTAAATTGCAGTTTCCCAGTACACCTATACGAAAATCAACTTGTATTGCTTGAATGTAGAAGAAATTAATATTTCAAATTTAGTCCTATCAAGGATTCAAATTTAAAAAAAATATTGACTATTTTAGTTAAAGACTAGGGGGATTTGGCAATAACACAGCCAGCAAACATTTCATTATCAGGGAGTTTATCCAAAGGTTGACGAATGATGATGGTTTCGGCTAGTTTAAGCGTTAGTCTCTGCGCATGGAATATGAAAGAGCTGGAAACTTACTACAAACAGGAGCAGTGAGAGTGGAAGCGGCCATTGTTGTTAATTGGTTGATGATTGTTGGTTATTGGTTAATGATTGGTTATTGGTGATTTGCAATTGGGGAATTGAGATGTTGATGAAAAAAGTCTTGGCTTTTCTTGGAATCAACTCATATTTATACCTTTCGGAAAGCTATGAAATATGTCTAAATGTTGAGTTGGGGATAACGGCACTAGTATCTATTGATTTCCTTGTTAGGCGATATGAATGGGTTTCTGTTTGTTTACGTTTAACTAGCTAAGTTTGTATACTCCGATATGATTGTTCACTCTTTTTCCTATATTGGCAGGAGTTGTGTAAATAAGAAATATACTAAATATACACTTGAGAGTATATACACGATATTGACAAATAAGAATTCAAGTAAAATCCACACACTTTGTTTCATTTACATGGAAAATAAAGCTATCTCACAGATATTGAATACTTGCTCCTCATTTACCCAAGGCAGGTATGTCTATACCTATTCTACGTAGATCGTCAAGGTAAAATACCGGCAATGAGTGTAACTAATCAAGCTGATATTAAATTATTCAGGCGTGCTTTTCATCCATCTGAACCCTTGCATTCATAGCAAATTGTAACTATCATTACCATAAAGTTGATAAGTTAATATTGTATTGGAGCTGCTACAGTTGAAGCCAACTGTCTATTGTCGATTAAAATAACTCAGATATTCATTTATCAGCTACAGTAACACATAAAACTTCATAGTGTTCACTTACTCAGGCACTGTTAAGATCTGCTCGATAAAATGGTTTCGTAAAGATAATGAGACTTCAAGCTGAGAAGAAAATCTCTTTGCACCTTAAAAGGCGACTTGAAACACTGGTTTCTATTTAACTTATGTATGGTAATTGAACAATACTTGTGGATCAAATCTATGCTATTAGTTAAGAAAACACACTTTTGCGTACTATTCTAGTTTGGGAAGAAACAATGGGCACAATTGCCCGTTTGTGCATGTTTCACAGTAGTTCGACTAAACCCTGTAATGACGCCACATGATTTTTCCACTAAACCAAAAACAGATTTAACAATACTGTTTGTAAAGCGGTTTTCGTATACGCCTTTAATATCAATCTGGGGTACGCACGTGTACTATATGGGGACAGACCAACGATTGATAGATAAAGCAAACTATTCAGGTGTTGCTATATTTTTATATTCCTAGATGACGTTAACGTTTTGAACTCATCACCGAATGTGTGTGTTTAAATCCAATAACATAAGGTCCCGTCTAATTGTAAGGCATTTACACATATATACGATTGATTAAACACACAAAGGATCCCTTCTTATTGGTTCGAAAGAATACAATAAAGATTTAACCGTATATTGCTACAATAGGCACTCATGCTGTATACTTTCAGAACCTTAGGAACACAAACAAGGCTGTTCTTGCGTCTTCTTTTAACGTTATGTGTGTTTTTGGAATTGATTTTAATCAAATATATCGGTTACCGACCAGTCGAGAATATTTTGGTCGGCTAAATGATAAAATAAAGCACGGTCCCAGTTGGTTCACTTGCAGCATGCACTTTAAAAATAAACATGTTATATCACGGACTTTAACGCAAGCTTTGATTGATATTTTCGATCTATTTACAGATTTATGTTATCCTAACGGTCACAAAGTACTTTCTGTGAATCAAATAAAATTGTAGTACGTGAGTATTGGAGGAAAGAGGTTTTAGTTAATGGATTCAAGGCATTGCGCAAATATACCAATACATGTAGAACTTACAAGAACAGTGATGCTATAGAACTAGTATGGAGAAGGGGCATGTTAGCTCGTTTATTATTGAACCTTTCCTGATATATCTCACACCTAACAAGGTCCAATAGCATCGGCTTAGAAATGTAAACGTTTAACATCCCAAGCCCAAAATACAGCTGAGTTTTACACTTGTCAACCGCAGACTTTGCATATAAGCTCTACTTAAGCATTTTAACAGTAATTAGAAGCTAATAAATCTTCTATATTTGTAGATACAACTATAAAACACATTAAAAGTAAGTCTATTAACTGTAATAAGGTAATACTAAATTATTCAAGCAACAACACATCCAGCAAACATTTGGTCGTCGGGAAGCTTGTCCAAAGGTTTCCGGATAATGATGGTTTCGTCTAGACGTGCAATTAGCATCATGATTTTTAGGGTACAGAGCCTTAATACTTACTGGAAACAGGGGCAGTAATTTCAGAGATAGACATTTTTGGTTGATGTTTGGTTGTTTTGTGAATGTAGATGTTTGAGTTTGTCCAGAAAAAAAGTGGAAACCAAAGAAAATATTCTTCTTTTATAGTCGGGTTTATACGCAATTCTTTCCTACTTTCTTTTGTGGAGGTTTCTTGTGGAGAGTTCTTGTATTTTGATTTGTGGCCTATAGAATAATACACTATACGAGAGCGTATGATGGGGATTTAGTATTGAACTATCGGCCAAATAGATCAAATGGATGGTGTAACATCTATAGTAGTTACTTTCCTTCGGGGTATAACAATTGGGGTACTAAAGTTGTGGCCATTTCTTGATCACTTGAATTGTCACTTTAGGCAAGAACAATAGTCGTATAAGGCTGTTTCACATTAGTGCAATTGAGGTCAATCAAGTTTTGCTAGCCTTTTAGTGGTTCATCTGATAAAGATGTGAATAGCTCAATCTAGAGCTCTAAAAATATGCATATTATACAGTTTAAAGTTGTAGTCTATTTACACTTTTTCAGTTGATTACTTTTGATATCAGTTTTCAAAAATGGAGATGAACAAAAAGCTATACATTTTTTGTGCATAGTTTGTTATCGTACTCTTTTTTTACAGATTGCTTCATAGATTCAACAAGGCTTCTAAACATGAATCCACAAGAGAATTTTTTTCATAAAGCATTTCAGCACGGTACAGTCTTTTATTCATTCATGTTCATATAAATTACCATCAACTTAACTTTTGAAGCAACCAGAGGGTGTACTATCACCCAAGATTCAATAAAACTTATAATACTAACTATAAACATTAATTACAGATGAACACATAATGTAGCCTCAATATTATTCCCAAGCGTGTTTGCAATTGCATCTATGATGACGTTGCATACATTATATTCTAAGCTTTTAGTTAAATAACTGGTGTCAATAAACCTCAAATATAATGTTTGAACATCAGTAATTAGATCTGTCTTACAAAATGGTCAGAGCTTCATAAGACGTAAGGCCCTCAGATTTAACAATTTTTGGCATATTGGCTAGTAGAAAAAGAAAAAAATTTTTTTTATGGGGTTTTATAATATAAAGCTATAAGTAAAAATGAATAGGGGCCTGCTAGTTAGGCGATAGTGCAACCAGCAAACATTTGGTCATCAGGAAGTTTGTCCAAAGGTTTACGGATAATGATGGTTTCGTCTGAAAAATTGTTAGTTTTAAAACATAATGACCCTCAGCGCAATTTATTTACTGGCAACGGGAGCAGAAATTTTGACGACAGACATTGTTCTAAGCTTTGAAGGTTTGAGTTGATGGTTTTGTTAGTTAAAATAATTTAAAAAGTCGTCGTTCCCTTGCCCTTTTATATTTGGATGCTGAATACCAACTTGTGATGAAGCGTGAACTGATATGTGGATTTCTTCTTAACCGTTAGTGGCAATATTTCAATTTGGAAATACCATATTCAAGTGGTTTATTTAGGAATAGCTGTTGGCTGGGCTAGATCTAGCACGTTTTACACTTGACTATTCTTTTCCTAGCCAATGTAACCTTTCCATCTGTTAAACTAGAGTTCACAATTCAAGAATGATATCTGAGCTATACGTTGAGGAGGGGCGTATTTTTGCCAACCTTAAGCTACCAGATTTTTCTTGGAGAGTTTCAATAACACTATATTATACGTAAACAAGCTATTCGGAAGACAGTAGGTACATCTTTGTTTATGGTAAACGTCATGTTGAAATCTTTGTATTGCAGCTTTGAATACCTCTGGTTTATTCTTGTACACGCTGCTGGTAGTCCGATTACTCTTTCATCGTATATTACAAAGTTCGCAAACGAAATTGAGACTTTCACGATACCCCTTGGGTACTACAGTATTTCAGCACCTTTCTAAAATTGAACTGACAGATCATGGATATCAATACGTCCAATATTCTCTATGTCTTTTAGACAAGCAAAAGCTATATTTTGTATTAATAATACGTTGTACGACATTACAATCAATAATAATAGAGTAAAAACTCACGTATTTGAAATACGGGGTATTAAATCAAAGCTTAAAAACAACTCAAATCTAATAACAGCCTTTTCTGTGATTCTTCGACCCTAATTAGGAAATCTTAAATATCACTAACCCAAATTGGCCGTAACAATGATTTTATATTTCTGGGTCAAGAATTCTTTTCTTAGTATTTACGATTTTATTCACAAATTGCAAATAAATAAAAAAATAGATAAGAAACTTCTTAAAGTAAAGGACAAATCTATGATTTGGGAAACTAGACCGGTTTATACTAGTTAGTTTTCGATTTGCCACAACTTACCCTCAAGAAACAAAATGGGTTTCTTTTATCATTGTAACTTATCTATTATAGCGGCAAAGATGCCAGACTCTTGAAATGAAATCTTTATACTTAAACACACAAGCTGAGCTAGCTACTAGAATTTTTTAAAATGCATTGGGTGAGTCTCGAAATATAAATTTTGATAGTATAGCTGATCGGAGCTACCTATTTTCAGTAAAATGATAATTTTCAACAAACTGATACCCAATAGTCATAGTAGTACTGTACAATGATAAGAGGATTTTCACCGTGTCAGTGGTAGCAAAAATGTGGTAAAATCCTTTCTGTCTAAAGCTTTATAATATCCAGATTTTTAGCAATGTACGAATTCAATCTGTGAGTTTTCTGCCCATAGTTCAGATTAACTTTTGGATGCTACACTGAGCCTATTAGGAGATTTTTCTTTTCTGTTTATTGCTATAAAGACTAAACGATTGGAGGATATTTAGCTACCACCTGACTACTCTTCAAAAGTCAGCTATCTTGGGACCGCTACCAAGAAAGCTATTCACACCGATTTTGTCAATATGCATCATCCAATTAGCAATCACATATCTATAGACTATTAGTTCAGAGAGGGCAGCTACACTACCCAAAATTATAAGTTCTACATATTATTCCCTTTACTTCATTTTGAAGCTGCATTCTAGCCTCTGCTTTGTTAAAGTGTACACACTACTAGTATAAGTCTACGTTTATTACAAGAGCCATATATATGGTACATTCTGAGATAGTTTTAGTGTTTGATTATTACAAATATTACTGATATTCTTTTTGTATTCAATCTCAGCTGGCAGAAAAGACATAACTTTTTGTATACAAGTGAAGAGCAAAACGTAAATATAAGTGCAATTTACAATATTTAGTCGCAATAAATGTTTTGGGGGCAGCAAAATACCGAAGGCGTTGAAAGAAACAGATTTAGTACACCCTAGCTATGTGTTTAACATATTGTAAGGAAAGGTGGTGGAATCTGTCTTTGCAAGCAGATATATAATTCATGAAGATTAGCTGTATTTTGTATCAAAAGCTTTTGGCAAGTACAGGTCTGTACCAGTTTCTACTTGATGTATTAAAAAGCCGGGCTATTATTGGAATTTCAAAAATATCTAGTGGTTCACATATAATAATGAGAGAGAATGGGCAATAAACTCTTTAATAAATTCACGAACCTTTAAACATTTCTACCCAGAGTGTTCACTCTGAGTTTCTTAAAGGTTATAAGAATTTTTATTGATTCTTTCAGATTTATGAGGGAAATCTATAAGAGCTAACTTTTCCAAAACCTTCGATTAATACCCACGCGTAGTAAGTCCTACTGTTCGGAAGCCAAAACTAGGGCTTATTATTTTTATCGTCCTCACAAATTTGCACATCTCATTCTAGGTGCAGCCTGTGTATACCCTAGTAATTTAATCAAACTTACCAGTATACAACAAAGTTTAGACATTTTGTTCAGGTCACAGTACAATCAGTATCGAACCAATTTGATTAGAATGAAAGTTATTCAAATTTATGAAGGTATACTCAAAATTATTAGGCCTCAGAGGTCTTCCAACTCTACTTGAATTTTTTACATTTTGAAGGTTACGCCCGTACTCTAAATGTCTAAAAACAAGAACAGATAATGCCCAAATGTCGTATTCGTGCATCTGCTAATATTTTTATTATATTCGTCAGACAAGTTGTGGAATGGCATAGTTACATGAGAAAATACATATAAAAGCTGACTTTTCAAAAATACTGCCCTTTTTTTGTTTTAAATGAAACTACTCTATTTTACTGTCGTGCAATACAAAAGGAAAAAAAATTATTCAAAAATTCAATAATACATCATTTCAAACGTTTCAATGTATTTTTTCATTTGCTATATAAGGTACATGCTCACTTAGTATACAGAACGTAGCAACGTAACCATATCTATTCTCAATCTACTATAGTTATCTATTAGAATTTTTGTAAGGAACTGTCTTTATAGCAAAGTAATTATCTCTTTAAACCTTTCCAGTGTGGTGTTTGAAAATAAAAGTACCTCTTTATATATCTCAAGCCGAGCAGTGATATCGCAAGTCGAACAGCAGAAATTTATTCCAAACTTTTTTGATATTTGAAATCATACTACCGTGGTGCGGTGCCAACTGGCTGATCTAAGTTTGTGGTATGAATTGGCTCAACCTGAGACCCATCACGCTTCACAAAGCCTTGTCTATATGCTTTCTGATAAGATATTACAACAGAAAAATGATGTTAAATTTGATACACTAGTAATATATAAGTTTTACGTATTGTTGAAACGTTTTAAAACTGTTCAATATGATATGAATATTGCTGAAAATTGCAATTTTCAACTCAAACAGTAATATTAATTGTCGACAATTAAACAGACAAACTTACATATTTGTTGATAAGTTGTTTCAACTACTAGAGCTCCGAAGTTTTGTGAACTAATTACTGGTGCTCAATCATACATTTTTTACTGGAGTAGAATATCTTTTTACGGCAAATAAGAAAAATCTTTCTAAGCACAATTTACCAGATTTTTTTCTAACTGACAAATATGAACTAAAATTAGAGCATTTTATATAATCAACAAGATATAAGCCTGCTTGTGATGCACTTTAGAAATACCGGATCAGAGGCTTGTTAGTTAATGGTGATGAAAAAATAGAGTAAATGGAATTTTATGAGGAAGTGATAGAGCTATCTGTATTGCGGACCCCTCTGTGATATAAAAAGCTATAATTTCTATTTTTAAAACTGAAAAGCGTTCCATGAGTGAAAAATTCAAATGGTTTTTAACAGTTTTGTGAACGCCAGCAGGGGTATCACCATTGGCTAAATAAAAAGTCAGACTGTTCTGTCATCATATTGGAAATAAATTAATTTAACAAGATCTCCAAACATATTTATAGTGTGGTGAGTAGCTACTTTACAGAGTATTGATTTTTCTTAATTGTTGGGTATAGATGTATATAGATCTGTATAAGGTCATTGAACTACGTTTTGCTAAATACTGATCTCTCTTTATTTCAGAATTGCGTACAAATATCTTTATTTGAGTAGTGGTTACTGATGAATACTAGTATGACATGCAGAGGCCAAATATAACAGAATCAAATACTGATTCAGAAACTGTTCTCAATAAGGCATACATATTATACCGACTTCATTGATAAATACAAACCCTGTACTGTATATTCCCAAAATATCTACCATAGCCACTACAATCCATACATTCTTCAATAGAAAAAACTATGTGTTTTGATATTTTTATATCAATCAGTACTGAGAAACATACAGTAAGCACGCAAATGTTAGGCACAATAAGAGTCTTTCTCAATTTCGTTGTCCGCATTTATAGGCTTGTCTTGTTTACAATTACTGCAGCAAAGAAGCCATTTCAGAGTCTTGCCCCAAGTAGGTTCAGCACATAAATTATTGCAAAAACCCAAGTAGACAAACAATTCATAAAAGATAAATATCTGGAAGTAATAACGATTGAACCCTTTTTTGGCAGGAAGCTTATTGCAATATTCAAAACTTAAAAGTCAGTGCTTAAGACATGTATCTACAGACATCTCTCACAGTATTTAAGTCATATGATATTCACGTGGCAGGTATTTGGCCTATTGGACTTAGTTATGTCGGGTTTATTGAATCACTACCACCAGCCATATTTTGTGAGAATTCTTCATTCTCTTAGGGTTTTATCTCTTATCATCCATCCCATACAGTCCAGCTACTTTCAAGCCTGGTCGTTGCACATTTCTGAGCCCAAAATTTCCTTCATTTTTTCAATTTTCTTTTGGTCTAAAGGTGATAGCACGATACAGTTGTTCGATACACGAAACAAGCAATAGAAAAGGTCTGTAAATATATGTACATTTCATTTTCCTCACTGTCAGGCACACATGGAAGTTAAAAAACGTTCAGCTGCTTCCACCCCGGATGAGCCAGCTACAAAAAAACACGCTTCTGCTAATGAAAATAATGATGATGGAAGGCTAACCAAAAAGCGTCTGAAAACTTTTCAGAAGGATGCCATTTACCGTTCGATGCAAGCACTCAAGAATGAAAAAGAGTTATTAGAGTTAGAAGCTACTGAAGCTCAAAAGAAGCTAATCGCGTTAGAACGCGCTTTTGCTCTTCAAGAATCTTGGTGGGATAATTTTGCAGACCAGATCAATGTGCTCCTCTCCAATCCAGATATACCACCGCGGCCTTCAGTGTCCTCAGATAATTTCCTCCTCAAGATTGATTCAGAAACTGAAGAACCTGACCGGATAGAGTCAGCTTACAACGAAAAGAACAGTCATCTCCAAGAAAAAATTGCAGATGCATTCAAGCTATCTGCGGATAACTTAACTACTGAAGATGCTACTTTTCAAGAACTACTGTCGCAACGTGTCAAAGATTTGCATCAGCTGAGAGCTGAAAACTCAACTTTTAAGACTTTAAACGCGCGACTACAAAAGAAAATAGACTATTTGACCACAAAATATACAATATCGGAGAAAAAGCTTGAACGACTCAAGTCAAAATCAGTCAAAATACTGTTTGGCTCCACTGCAAAAGAACATGAGAAAGAGCTGACGCCGCAACCTGCTGAATCGACACCTAATGGAAATGGTACACCAAATCCAGGTAAGGAGAATGGCATCTCAGATGCTGCAGCTTTGCAGGAGATCAACAAATTAACATTATTACTTGAACAGTCTGAAGCGACAGTGAAAAAGCAGCACACACATCTTAAAGAGCAGGAAGTACGAATTGAAAACTTAAACGAAAGTATCAGAGTATTATCCAACCGTTTGTCATACCTTTCCGACGCAGAGGTTATTCAATCACCACCTTATAGAACATTGAGACGAAGGTATATGGAGGCTTCAAACAGAATCGAAAAACTTGAAGATGTTGTTGACAAGTTTAATAAAGAAAAACTCATTCTGATTAATGAGCGAGCAGACTTTAAACAAAGTCTCAGAGCAGAGTCAGATGCTAAAATCAATGACCTTCAATCAAAACTTAGCAAATGTGAAAGCGATTTATCTAGAATTCGGGCGGGAAGAGATGAACTTATATCAGCTCTCAATATAAAGAAATCAACGGAGAATGAAAAAAATAAGGGTATGGAACAAATGAAAGAGCTTGCCGATACTCGCCAATTACGTATAAAGACTTTAGAAATGGAAATCAAGCGGCTGAAGGGCGACCCTAGTTTAGAGCAACTTTCGAATACCTCGAACGAAACTATTGACAATGCATCTCTGGAGGACCTCAAGGTCATGCTCAAAAAGCTGCAAAGACAATACAACAGCTTAGAATCTGAGCTTACAGATCTTGAATCAGCATTCACCTCTGCACATACACAGGCAACAGCCAAGGTGACAAACCTGATAGAACGGGAGTCTCGCGCGACTAAGCTTGTGGCAGAAAAAACAAAAGCAGATGAAAAGTATTTTTCAGCAATGAGGGCTAAAGATGCACTGAATTTAGATTTCCAGAAGGTCAAAAGTCAGTTAGCTAAAAGTGCAGAATGGGTTCAACAGTTAAAAGAAACTGAGAAAAATCAAACGTTGAAAATAAGCAGCTTAGAAGCTAGAGTGGAGGAAACAAAACAGAAGCTTTTAGTTGCCAGCAAGGAAAGATCAATGTTGCAAACTAAACTGGTAGAGGCCGAATCGAAAGCAGATCACATAAAAGCACTTGTTGATAAGCTGAATAATGACGTCAAAACTAGAGAGCGTGATATTCGATCTGAGATAGAACAACGGCGTGCTGTTGAAATTGAGAATGAAAAACTCAAGAAACAAGTTGAAATCAAAAACCTTACTACTGTGAACGGAACGGGATCTAAAAGCAGCGGGCATGTTTCTGATTTAGAAGCTCAGGTGGAGGAACTCCGACTGATTGCGATTTGTTCAGTTTGCACCAAGAATTGGAAGGATACGGCAATCAAAGTATGCGGACATGTCGTTTGCAATGATTGCGCGACCAACAGACTGACTTCAAGATTAAGGAAATGTCCGTTGTGTAACAAGCAGTTCTCCCAAAGTGACTTGTTGCCTATTCGTCTCTAATAATAATAAATTATAATACAAGTTTGTATATGAAGTGTACGTGTGCATGTGTAAAATTATGGTTTAATGGAATAAAATTTAATGGCAGTTCTCATTTTTTAGAAACTTGTGTGTTTTGTAGTCTATATATAGTTTTTACTGTATTATATCGATACATGGAGACGCTGCGGAATTTGACAATAAACTAACAAGTAAATTCCCGATAGAAGTTGTTCTTGCAAGGAACAGACGATTTGCGACTGAAGAAGTTCGAAATACTTGTAGTATTCTGATACCTTAGTCTTGGATTTTTTCCTGTGATACTGTGAACACTCCATTGGATAAGCAGTCTTTAGATCAATTGCAGAGTAGAAACGCGAATATCGCACTCTTTTAACTAACAAGACTAAAGGGATTGTAATATCAACTGCCCACCTGTCGTTGCCATCACCAGTGGAAGAACCTCAGTATCACAGTCTGTACCGTATAACATTTCTACTAAATTCCATGTGACAATTCTTAAATCCTAAAATACCCATGTTTTTTCTGATTTCGGAAGGCTCTTAACCTGATTCGGAATGAACAACGTTGAGGCCAAACCCAATTAGGACTTCAAATTCTCATTGTTCTCCCCCGATTGGGAACTGCCAATGATAGGATGGCAAAGCTTGTAGGGGTCTAAGAGTGCAAAATTATATATATTCAATGGGTTTCGTCCGTTTGAATTTTGATTAAACAGTTTTACCATTACACAACTTATGTGATTGAAACTTTTCGAACTGACATCATGGGTTCTACTAACAAGTATATAAAAGCCGGCAGATCATCCAAGATGTCGACGTTCTCAGTATCATAAACTAAATAAACAACTAGCAAAAAGTATCATCACCTTCATTTCAGAAGCTAGAATTTAAGAGATCCAAAATAAAATGGCAACTACTAAACACTCTGAAAATTCCATTAATATCAAACAAGAACCATGTGAACAGTTATCTTTGCCTCCATTGGAAACGCTCACTCCTCTTCCTTCGTTTACCGAAACCTTCAACATCGATCCAATTTTATCCAGTTCCAGCGTGAGAAGCACAACCAGTAGCCTAGTCCCGATTCAACCTCGTCAAGAAAAGCTTCCTTCGCCTGACACAAAAGATTTTGAATACAAATCCGAAGATGAGTCCGAAGCTGAGTTTGATCCTACCTTATCTGATGTCCCAAGTGATTACCGTCGTCCCTACACTACCCAGCCAAGCCGAATTCTAAACACACCACCAAAGATCACTTGGACAGAAAGCGAAGATAGAAAAGTTATATATCTTAAAGAAAAGAAAAACATGAGGTGGCACCAAATAACAGATGCTTTGAACGGTACACACACTCCTCAGGCTGTACAGATGAGATACTTGAGGACCCTCAAATACAGGAAAACTGAATTTTTGACCGATAAAGAAAAGAAGAAACTGATTGAACTTATTTCTGAAGGAGCACCGGGGATGTTCAAACGAACTAAGAAAGGTTTGTTATTTTACGTGTGACCTTGTGTCAATTCAAGTAGTTATATATATAATAGTCTATTGCAAATACTCATATCAAATACCCTCAATCCAATAGTCATATTTTTCACAATGCAAAGCCAATCATGGATGTTTCCTATAAATTACTATAGGCGCCTTACTAATATAGTTTGAATATGTTCCTTTAAATTTTTACAATAGTGCACTTTACTTTATATCCAAAGCTATATCTCGTTAGCTTTACTTTATCTATTAGTATTGTGCCTGATCTACTGGATAACTACCTGACTACAAATGGATGGAGCTCAAACCATAAAAACCAAAACTCTTTTATCAACAACAACTAAGAATCATATGCGTTTCTATTCCGCTCCAGCTTTACCAAAAACTTGTAGCTCATCAGATTCAACTGTTTAACTAATTATTCAAGTTGGAATTGTTAAAACTCACTAAGGTCACACAATCTCTAAAGCCTGAGTATTACTCTAACGTTTGCTTCTTTTCTATAACCTTTATGAGCAAACTGATTTTTTTTTTTTT
Source organism: Geotrichum australiense (assembly GCA_030563945.1). Lineage (NCBI taxonomy): Eukaryota > Fungi > Ascomycota > Dipodascomycetes > Dipodascales > Dipodascaceae > Geotrichum > Geotrichum australiense. The sequence continues at coordinate 56,588 of JAJMKR010000031.1, read as the reverse complement.
TTTTTTTTTTTTTTTTTTTTTCCAAGTTTCACAATAAAAAACTTTTAGTCTTAATCAGTACACAAAAATCTACCATTTGAAAGCTGGACCTGCTGAATTGGCATTGTTTATTCCTTTTCATACTTTTGAAGTGCGTAGCTAATGTGTCAGTTCAATTTCTGTTTAAAAAAAAAAAAAAATACTCACTGTACAAATCTTACTTTGAATTATACCGTCACTTCGTCAGTATTCACAACTTGTGTTTCAAAAATAATTAATCAATGTTATAAGGTCTTTTCTATTTAATTACCTTTTCCATTTGGCAGAACAAATTGCAAGTTCATAATTTAAATGTTTCAAACACATTTTTCAAATTTAAATACGAAGCTATGTAGTTATGTGATTGTGATAGTGGCGTTTGGTGTATTTGATAGAACTTTCTCCAAAATCCTGTCTAGTTTATAACTACACGAAAGAAGGGCTCTGTGTAAATGGAGACGAGTCATTTCTACACAAATTTTGGAATATGCACATACGTACTGTACTTATTAACTACGCACTTTCTGTTTCATATTTTTTAAAGAATGAGGCAAAATGATAATTCTGGTAAAAATGGCAAGCACTCTGTAGTTTTCCAAGTTGCTGAGAGTGTATGTCAAATACTACGTATAAATAAATGTGCCAAAAAAATTTCACAAAAAAAATTCATCAGCACGTTGATATTAGCTATAAAATTTTGCAAATAGGTTCAGCACATGTAAACATCTCATGATCTTTTATTCCAATACAATATTTTTTATATGGGTGGAACAATTTCATTTTTCTTTTACAATTATATACGACTCTTTGGATCATTGACTATCTTTCAGAATTAAGTAAAAAGCTAAGGGCATTTTTTGGCCACAGGTAGAATTGTAGACTAATAGTTTCTTACAAAAGTTGGTGTAAGTTCCAATTGTAAATATCATCTCCAGTATATAAAACTAACAAGTTACTCCTATAAACCAGTCAGGCAGTATACCGATCTATACAGTTATCACATAATTGTAAATTTTTCGCCACTACTAGCGTACTGCGATAAACAGTATGAAAGAAGTATCATGCTCTTGATTGGCTATTACGGTACTTCCGTTCTTGGTTATTGCCAGTAAGGATGTTCCAAGTAAGTTTTTGTTTCATTGTACTACAGTAGGTCTATTTGCACGTCTTCATAGCATTTCTGGGACACGGACTATATTTATTCAATATATCTCTATTCTCTGCTGATAGGCTAGTTACCAGAATTTTCAAAATTTAGCACTGGCCTCAAATTGACAAAAAAAGATTTGTTGGATCGAACCATTTTTTGAGTACATTCTGAATGCCACTATAGTTACTTATGTACAAAATTGGCCACATCTTTGTATTGTCATATTTTATGCTTAGGTGTATCACTTTCAAAAGTTTTAATTCAATGTATGACAGGGTTTGGCAGTTGAAAGCAACATCCACTCCCATCTCGTTATTCTGTATCCAATTTTATGTTGGTATTACGGGCAGGTTTGGTCACACTCACACGGTGTGGAGTCGCTGAACTTTTTGCAATGCTTCGGTTTCCGAGTCTTTGCTTAGATACTGATATTTGTAGATCATATTGTTGAAGCGATGCCAAACGAATTTGGGGACCCTCTGCTTGATATAAAACCAATGGCCGTATATGAATCTATTGAACTCATCTAGTAATTAAATAATCCTTATTGGATTCACTAGAAAGTGATAATGGACACGTCCATCGACTTCACAGACTCTCAGCTTTTCATCCAGCTATTAGTGTAGCAAATTGGACTGGACGTTGAAACATGGTAAAGTTTTATATTAGATACCGTCAATGAAAACGTTACCGAATAGTAATGATAGCATATTCAACAGCCTATAAGGCCGTGGCTAGCAGATTTCATTTCAACTGTAGTGCCTCTTGTTGCAATTCACAAATAACATATATATAGATACTACAGCTATAGGAAGTGGGTGAGCTCAGTATCTTGTAAATCAGCATATTATTCATATCTACATCAATTCGAATTAGTGGAGAGTTCCCATACGATTAACAGTGTTCTCATTTTGTTATCTTTATGTACTGTACAGTACGCTTAATGTGTAACAAAATTAAGGTTACGCATAGAAAAGTAACTTTTAACAAAAATATTTCCACTGATTGGATTCTGACTACAATACAAATTTCATTCTTGTGCTCTATTTTCTTCCATAAACCAACAACAAAGATCTCAACAATAAGAGCCCTTCATGTAACTCATCTTACACCGTATTTCTATAAGAACATTTATCGATGCATCCAAACCCCTCAGTCAATAGGCGTGAGGGTAGATCAACTTCATGAAACTTAAATGAAATCCATTGTCACGTCTGTTTTTGGACTAGCGCTTCTACCGTCTTTTACAAGAACAATTCTCATACTTAAATCAAGAACAAAACTAAATTGACAATGATTAGGTATCGAAATGGTCCTCATTTCAGGAACTTGCCGCTAATATATAATTCAAGTCAAAGTAGAATGTTTTTTGATCAATTATTACAATAATCGATTTGTTTCATTACCGTCAAAAGTAAGTCTATTCTGCTGTATAATATAAGACTTTTAAATGTCTGACTTTGAACCCCAGCTGCTAACACAAGAGACTTAGATAAATTCACAAAACTACTATCACGATGTTTATGAGCAGCTTAGAATCTCCTCTGCCATTGCCTGATTTTGTCAAACAATTTATTGTGTTTTGCTCTTGATTGAATCGGCTTTCGATATCGCAGCTTAGCCGAATGCAAAAGTTGATCTGGTAGGAGCCGCAAATGAAGCGCTTAATCAGAGAGTTGGCAAACAATGACATACCACCTAGAAGGTTTTCGACAATGTCAACAATATTGACTAAAGTCTAACTCCAAAAACCTCGAAGAATGATAAAAATTTATATAGGCTCTCAGCTTTCGAACTGTATATACGAGACGCTTCTTTCACTATAATATGCCAGTTTAACATAAATAAATGAAATCATACATGTACTTTTATCCCTAATTTACCTACGCGGTAATTATGCTAATCCTAAGAACCTTCAGGATAGATATCAATATGGAACACATCGAAGTCCTACTCTCACGACTCTATTGTATGAGCACTTTACATTTACATCAATTCACTTCAATTCTTGTATGCAGATGGACCAATAGCATTCCCCAATTCATTTCCACCAAAGCTTAATTTTCCATTTTTCACCCACTCCACCCACTCGCACCATTTTTTTCCCCCAACCCTTCCCAACTTCTTCTCCTTCTCTTCACTCAATTGCAGTAGTAACAGCAGCAGCAGCAGCATCAACACCATTCGTCTACAACATCCATATGTTATCTGCACGCACCCGACTCGTCCCCGCATCAGCCCGGCTGCTTCACACGTCGACAAGGCGACTCGCAAAACAGCCTCTTGCCTTTGAAGGAGAGCCCATCAAGAAATCGCATAAACTTAGAAACTTTGTACTAACTACCGTGCTCGTTTCAGGGCTGGTAGGCGTAGGCGGTGCTTTATACTCGTTGAACGATGATAAGTTCAATAGCTACTTTGTCGACTACTTGCCTTATGGCGCGGAATTGGTCGACTACGTGGAGGACTTGAAGTACAAGTACTGGGCACCTGCTGATACTAAATTGAAAACTATCGAGGAAATTCAAAAGGAGCTGGATAGCATCAGAATTGAAAAATCAGGAATTACATCTGTACCCGTCCCCGTACACAAAGAGTCTGAGCTTGAAAAGGCAGCAGCAACTAAGATGACCTCTGCCGCTACAGCTGCCACAACTGCTCCAGCAGAATCAACTTCTCCCGCCGCAAAGGACACCTCGCTCCCACTTATCAGAGTCCCTATCGATGCTGATCCTTTAGTCGCTAGTTCCATTAAATCTTTGAACAAGCTCATTGTCTCTGTCAATCAATCCAAACAATCCCCGGCACTCATTGCCAACATCAACAAAGAACTGCAAGTCCTCTCACTTGCTCTTAACGACATCAAAGCCAGCCACAACGAAGACATTGAAAAGAAAAACGCCCGTCTCGTCGAGGCTCGATCCAACGAACTCAAACTTGCCCTTTCCTCACAAGAAGAAAAATGGGCCCGTGATTTCCGCGAAGAGCAACAGCGCTTGACAGCAGCCTTCAACGCCCGCCTCGAAACCGAAGTCAGCGCAACCACCAAATCCATCCTCGCCCAAGCCAACAACTTCCTTCTCAACGCTCACATCCAACGTGAACAGAAATTCGCGCTCGAAGTGCAAGACCGCGCCAACGAAACCCGCACAGCTCTTCTCAAAAAACTGGGCAACATTGAAACTAAAGTCGCCGAACTCGCAGCAATTGCCGATCAAGCAACTTCCAGCATTGACGACTCATCGAGACAAACCAGACTCCACACCTCAATCGGACACCTTAAATCTGCCCTTGACTCCGAAACTCCCACCCCACTTGGCCCATTCATCCAGGAAATCAAGGAAGCCGCATCCAACACTGCCGACGACCCAGTTCTTACCGCTGCCCTACGCAACTTCCCACCTTCCGCATCCGAATCCGGTGTCCTAACCCGGTCCCAACTACAAACCAAACTGGCCACAGTCGAGCCCGAAATCACCAAAGCCAGTCTCCTTCCCCCCAACGCCGGACTCCTCGGACACGCCAGTTCGCTCGTCCTATCCAAACTACTGTGGAAAAAACAGGGCCTTGTCTCTGAAGCGCAGCAGGACGTGGAGGCCATTTTGGCGAGAGCTAACACGGCACTGTCCGAGGGACGCGTCAGAGACGCGGTGGTGGAGGTTAATGAACTTAAAGGATGGCCAAAGAAATTGGCGCAAGATTTCCTTGCGGAGGGAAGAAAAAGAAGTGAGGTGGAGTTTTTGGTTGATGTGATTAGTGAGAATGGAAAGTTGTAGGTGTACAGGATAGGTGTGTGTGTTTTTTTGTACAACACATGGGTTATTCTATAGTCTGTGTGTGTTGTTAGATTTGGTTTTTAGTTACTTTTAAAAAATAAAATAAAATGAAATGCGTTATCAAAGAGTAAAAAAAAAAATTAACCATCTTTCATGAACTGCTGTATAAACACACATTTATATAATAATAAAGATGGACCATTAATTATAGCTACCCAAGCACATATTGAAAAAGCAGCACATCATAAAGCACATATATATCCGCTCATCTTTCCGGTTGATAAATTCCTCCATTCGACAAATGCGTACTACTTCCCCCTCCACCATGATAATTATGCAGATTTTGATGGTTCAGAGCCGCCGACGGTGTCCCAATCGTCACATTACCCAACGCCTTTTCGACCCCATAAATCTCCGCCGTGGTCGGCACCACACTAAACTGCCTGGTCTTGTTTTTCTTCTGCGCTTCGCGGTGCTTGAGCATATCTTTGTCCACGACATAGAACCAGTCACTTTGATCGTTGTATTCGTAGACTTGCCATTCGACGCCGTAGGGTTTGGGCTCTAGACAGTAGAGAGTGTGCAGGGGGACGTCGAGGTCGCCAATGGCATCGCGACCGAGATTCATAAAGTAGGCGAGAAGAATTCGACAAACTACACGGTGCCCAATGATAAGGGCGTTGTCGGTCATGCGTTCGACTTCAACAATGACCGGTCGCAGTCGGTTAATAACGTCAAGATACGACTCACCTCCGGGGCCAGGGTATCTGTATTGAATTTTATCCGCCATTCTTGCTTCGTATTCAGCAGGGTACTTTTCCTTGATTTGCGCATAAGTCATACCATCACAGATTCCAGATCCGAGCTCATTCAACATTCTCATTTCCTTGACGTCAAACAAATTTTCATAGTCGTCAAAGTGTTTAGCCGTTTGGACCGACCTTTTCAGCATTGATGTCCAGACACAAAAGTTCAATTCATCTGGTTCACGCTGCGGAGTTCCGCCAGGTTTCCTTTGCAAAATCCTCGTTCTTTCCATATGTGTTTTCAATTGATTTTTCCTAAATTCCTTCTTTTTAAACTTCATGAATCGTGCGAGGGCAGCAGCGAATTTTTCGCCTCTTTTAGTTAGTGGTGCGTCTCCACCAATGCGGCCAGCTGCGTTATCAGTGCTTTCACCGTGCCTGGTTATCCAGATTTGTCGTTCCTGTAGATTAAAGTTTAGCAAGAAAAAAACAGCTTGTCCGGCCAAGAAACCTTTAATGTTGTAACAAACGACTTTGCGGCCAACGTCAATCATCTTAATGTATTGAAAATCGTCAAGGGCTTCTTCTTCTGGGCCGATGGTTTGGTAGACTTTTTCGTAGTTTCTCATGCGGGCGACAAAATCGCTGATAGCCGTATCAGTGTCAACGTCTTTGTAATCAGGGCCAGATAACTTGAGTCTAATATTTTGCTCGATGATTGAGTTATCAGTGCATACGCTCTCTAAAAACAAGACTTTTAGTCTACCGCCGGATCTTTCTCTTATTCTGTCTAGTACTTTTCTTCTTCTAGCGATTGTTGTATTTGTGGCATCTAGAATTCCTACACTCCCGTTGCCTTCTAAAACGTAGTCGAGTAGTTCTTCGAGGGTATCCATTGCCCATTTTTCTCTTAGCTTGAAAGAGTCTTCGTTTTCGGGAGCAAAGAAATCGGCGCTTTGACCGTTGATTTTTTCATGTTCATTGTGGTTGGAGGATGATGCTGATGTTGAAGTATTTATGGTTGTTGATGTATTTAATTCGTTATTATTTGTATTACTATTAGATGTTGATGTTGTTGTTGTTGTTGCGGTTGTTGTCGTCGTTGTTGTTGTTGCTGTTGATGTTGTCGATGTTGATTCTGGTGTCGATACTACATCAGGTAGGGGCTCTTTTGACGGCCCCAAATGTTCGTTTGCTTTTCTTCTTGTGTTTCCCACATTAAAGATCTTTGCGCCATGCTGTTGCCAATTCAGATACCTACACAGTTTTTTTGTGACGTACGATTTGCCTCGCGCTGGCAGGCCTACCATGACAATGACAAGTTTCGATTCCACATCCTGGGCGGCGATAGCACCGTCCGGAGACACTTTAGAGCGTGTAAGTCCAGGGACATCTAAGGTTGTGGCTGCTCTTCTGGGTGGGAGGGCAAAGGAAGGGATCTTAGCGCTGGGTGACTTTACACCTGATGAGAGAGGAGAGCTGGATTGGGATGCGACGGGTGTATCTGATAGAGGATGCCTGTTGAAACTTAGGAGGGAGTTTGGAGTAGCCATGATGGTGGTTGTGGTTGTGGCGATGGCAATAGTGATAGTGGTGGAGTATGGGCTTAATGAGAAAGAGAAAGAGAAAGAAAAAAAGGCCCACAAGAGAAAGTAAAATTTAGAGAAGAAGAAAAAAGAGGAGAATTCTGTGTATTTAGATTTTATATATTAATGAGCGATAATGATAATATGATACTAATAATAATATGCTGATATTATGATGATACAAAGGGTTAAAATGAATTAATCAAAAAGAAAGAGCCAATAAATAAATGTAATGTGGGATGAATGAAAATGTATTAGTGAATGAATAAATGGAACGAATGAGTGAATCAGTAAATGAATGAAATTTAACTATGGGCTGGGATGGGATGGATTATTATGGAAAAAATATTAATAGTGGGGTCAGTCAAGTTTTTGTTCAGTCAAACAGACAGACAGTCAACATTTTAGGCAGTCAAAAGTGGGATGAATTGGCTGCCTGTTTACTAACCAAAAAAACCTACACAGTTAACCATAATTAACCAAAATTTAACCCAGCCAATTCTACCAGCAACACAACTATCTTACACACAAACAACTACCAAACATCAAATACAACTATCAACAACTACACGATCGGACAGAACAGGACCCCACCTACTTCTTCATATCTCAAATCGAAATATCCACAAATCCAAATCTTCCCACATCCACCCTAAATCCGCTCCCAACCAACCAACCAGCTAACTTATAAAATAAAAAATTTACTCAAAAATGACGTCAACAACCCAAAAAAACTTTTTTCTTAATCCCCTTTATAAGCTCAAGCTTAAACTTCTTCTCCCAATAAACAAACCCCAAACCCATACTAACCCTCCCCTCCTTCTTATAGTCTTCAGCTTAAAAAAAATGTGTGTGTGTTTGTGTGGATAGGATCATCGTCTCTTTACCTCCCCCACTTTCCGTTTTGAACAGTTGTAAAAACCGCGCACAGATAAGATGGCAGTTGGTTGGTGATGGTAAATTTAGATGGTGATAAAAACCAATCTCTACAAATTAGATATTAGATATTATAGATAGATGATTAGTATGACTAAAAGTTGTGAAAAGTTTGGACTTTGATTTTCGAGCGTCAGGTTCAATGGCTCATAGTCACAGTCATTAATATTAAAATTGATCCCTGTAGGCTATAACCATTAGTACTGTGTGAATCAAGCTTAACTTTGTTAAAGAAGAAAACCAACCACAATAAACCAGACCTAGACTACACTTAGTATTCAGTAATTTTACTTTCTGTCCATTAATCAGTCTAATAATCTACAGTAAATCTTGTCTTTACTATTTACCAGAAACGGCAGTCGTTTTTGGACAGTCAAGTGTATAATATAGTAAACACTTTACTTCGTAGCACAGGGCGGACCACACTGACCAGATGGGATACGACCGGTGGTATGCACCAGTCCGAGCTGTTTGAAATATGAAGTTTGTAAATTTATATGGGCCATAGAATTCCGGATGAGAAGCTGGTTAGGACTTGGTTATTGTTTAACTTTGCTGACAGATGCAATGAGATGGATATAGAGTCTTGTTAAATTTGTCCTGGGATGGAATGGGCTGAGGAGTTAAAGTTAAAGTTGGAGTTGGAGTTGGAGTTGGCAGTTGATGATTGAATATGCAGAAATGTGTCTGTATTTGTTCGCATAAGGTGTATGAATTGGAGATGTGTGGGTTATTGGGGTAGATGGTTTCAGAGGGTTTCATGGATTGGTAGTGTACGATAAATGTTATCCGGACCCAATCAATTTTATGCCTAATGGGCCAGTCATTATATAATAAATACACGTCCATCTAGTATCTACACCTCCTAAACATATATTAACATCTAATTCTCAAAAACACCCATATCAACAAACCACCCTCAAACAGCTCATAATGCCCAAACCAACTTTGTTCCAAAATCAACCCCTTCTACTTTCCTGCTCCTGTTCTAGATACAATACATCTCTGACACCTACTATACCATACAATAACATCTACACTCCCTTCATTACACCCTTCCCAGTCCCTACATTCAATTCTTCAATTTTTCAATTTCAAACTCCCTTCCCGCCGTGCAATTTTTCTTTCTCTAAACCACATTTGAAAGGCCAAATCTCAGCATATAATACCTAAATTACCCTGTGTACGCATTGTGTCACAGTGATAGTATATTATTATACTGTAAGTCAGTGTAAGACCAAGGAAGATGAGGAATCCCGTTATTGTATACTGGAATACTATATTTCATAATGCACTTTATTACAGGCTACAAATCTGTTTGGTATCGTTACTCTAGAATCTAAAATCTTTATAATCTACATAATAATATTATGTATAGATAGGTTATTATTTTATGATAGACCTAGAATCTGCAGAAAAAACTGTGTCATAGATAATATACGGTAATATATTGTACTATGCTATTAATACTCACCATCGTCGTCCGTTCTATATCAGTGTTACGTACAGTACAACAAAATGTCAATATCAGCATAATAAAAAAAAAAAAAAAAAAAAAAAAAAAAAAAAAAAAAAAAAAAAAAAAAAAAAAAAAAAAAAAAAAAAAAAAATTACACGATATCAAAGAAGAACACACTTATTTAAAGATTCTTACACACCGTACAGTCGAAGCAATCCAATCAATAAACACAACCACTTATCATAGTCATTAATATTATTATTATTAGTAGTAAATTTACTATTATTACAGGAATTCCCAGTCAAAAACAAGCAAACAAACAAAAAATAATACCCACCGGTATCTCTCTCTCTCTTTTTCCTACACACACGGGTATACACTCTACACCTCTTCATCATCATTTATTAATTTCAGTTCCATATCCATGCTTTCCTTCGTACAACTGGTCGCCATTTGGTACGTCGTCTCCAGCAACACTTTTGCCTTGATGACCATCTGCTGACGTCATGGTAGCTGCTTCGGAAATTCCTCGATCACCGGCTGGACCTGCGTTTATGTTATTCGCTTTCAGATGGTAATCACTCTTTATAGCTAGCCCATCTCCATCTGAAGGGTCGGAAGTCATTTCATCACGTCGTTTAGAGAACACCGATTCACCGGCTTCATCATCATCGTCATCGTCGTCATCTACGTCACGATGATTGTTACTTGCTCCACCGCCGTTACCCGTCATGTACTTGTTCAAATTAACTTCACTTCCAAATTTACCTCTCCCAGACTTCCTGTCGTCTTCAGGGTTGGGAGTCAAGGCATATCCAATATTGGGGGTCTGCAAGTCTCGGTTGAATGGCTCACCTGTAGATGTGGCTTCAGAAGTATCCGAAAGTGTGGGCGACGTGAAGCCTGCCAAATTGCTGTGTCGATTATTTGACCTTGTAGGCGTTAATGGGTCAATTGTTTCATCTATGCTAAATGCACCACTTTTGCGAACTTCCCGGCGGCTTTCGTTGCCAATAGACCGTGAAGATAGAGATGTTCTTGACTCTGGTAGATGTAGCGAGCTGGCGGGGCGTAGCACTACGGTTTTTTCAATTGGTTCTTGTGATGGAAAGTATTTCTTTGCACGTTCAACGGGGCTTTGGATCTGTGACAGTGTACTCAAGTCTTGGTACCACTCATCAAGTTTTTCCTTACTTTCTGCTCGGAAAACCCAATTATGGCCTTTGCCAGAAGTACCACTTGAACCTGATTGATGAGCATTTAGAATGAACTTATGGGACTCTGAGCCTTTCTTTTTGATATCCTTTGATATCTGACAATCGTTCAAGGATAACGACATGACCGGATAAGGATCTTTTCGTCTATCAGACGATTTAAACTCATGTAAGAATGAGGGTGTCAACACATACCAGGCTTTTGAGTATGATTTAAGGTATTTGGATCTCCTTTCTAGGTACCCTGATCTAATATCATGGGCCAGACTAGAATGCATGTTAGGATATATCAAGTCGTTAACATTTCTGAGCTTTGTTGATGGGTCGACAAAGTTTTGAGTGTCCCTCGCAATGAAGGAGTCCCATTCAGCAGCCGGGTCCCTAGTGACAAAGCCATTCATTATTTTATTCGACAGCAGCTCTTGTATGTTCTGTGCTGCCATTCCTGTTAGCTTCCCAAATATGGCTAAAGCTTGTTGTATTTCTTGTGCTACAACACTTTCTAATTCTTTTCCTGAGTTTTGAATGTTGAGAAAGGCTTCGAGAAGGTAGTTTTCCTCGCTCACTTGTCGAGCAAGTTGTTTGTTGAGAGAGAATTTGAGTAAAAAGGGATCGTGTTTGGGGGGTAACATGCTTGGGTTCGAATTGAGAATTTCGCAAGCATTAATGTAGGAAGACAATTCCCTGTGAGTCCCTGATTGTTCTTTAATTACAGAGTTTTTAAAGTCAGAGGCTAGGTTTTTGATTTCTTTTATCTTGACGAGTAAATCTCTTCGAAGGTCTTCCAGTCTTGGTATCACGTTCCCGGTAAGCTCTTTAGAAGTTCGTGAAGCCAGCGAGGCTTGAGCTCTGTGAAATTGAATTAAATTTCCGGGGATATCACTAATGCTTGAATTACCGTAAGGCAAAAACATATTTCTAGTCATTTCGTCTTCGCCGTGCAAGTTGGGTACATTCAAGTGAAATAATTTGTCGCTTGGTTCGTCTGGAATGGCGGAAGAGTCTGCGGTTCCGTATTGGAAAAACGGGAAATTGACGGCATGGCCTAGTCTTACATTATGCCTGACAACTTCTTCTTGAACAGAGGCGTATTCTTTGAAGTAAACATTGAGTGCGCGAATGATTTTTCTCCATGAGACAAAACGAGCGGCCAGTACATCAGTCGGATGGCCATTGGCGGGGATTTTAAGATCTAGGTTGCTCATGTAGTACAGTAAGATGCGTTTGTATAGATATATGAATGGGAGGAGGGGACTTGCGATTCAGAGTAGAAAAAGCGAGTAGATTTGGAGACGGAGGCACAATTATAGAAACAGAGAAAAAAATAAGGAGAAGTCAGGGTCACGAAAGGTTGTAAGTTATCACACAAGAGAAAATAGAAAATAAAAAAATAAAAAAATCTTGAGAAAATGAGATTTTTATTTTGTTTTTGGCATTTTTGGTGTAAATATGGAGAAGGTAACCACTACTGTTGCCAACTTAAGTTGCAATTTATAATTTGCAACTTACAACTAACCCGTTCATTCATTCATTTATTCATTCATCCAAACAGTACAAACAAACATACAAACAAACTAGACGAGACGAGACAAAACAAGACATTTAACCAAAACTTTCCGTGGGGCGGTGTTCATATGACCAGACGCTTTGACAGAATAAACCACCCATTGCATCCAATGACCATACTGAGCCTCTCTCTTGGATGGATGACATGAAGGAACAGTTGGTTGTGTATTCAAGAGGTCCAGAATGACTCTACAACTAGATCAAACAAAACATTTAGCTTTTTGTGCGCCTTACTACAGTGACAGAGACAGAGACAGCAAGGACGGGAAATAAATTAAAGTGACATGAGCCCAATTCCTGGGGGAGAAAAGACGCATAATGGGATTGTCAATTTGCGTTCTTTGTATTGGCCATCTGCAAAGTCATATACGGACCATATTATAGTCGATAACGTAAGTTCGTTTGTTTGTTTGTTTATTTGGTTGTTTGTTTATCTACTTGTTCATACTTGTTTGTTTGATTAGTTGCTATCCTGTTCTGTTCTGTTCTATTCTGTTCGATTATACCGCCTTCGTGGACTGATGTGCTCTGATCCCATTGTAATGCTTGGTGGATGGGTGAACGGGTGGGATGGATTGACTGTTATGGAAACATTGATGCATATCAAATCTCTGAATTCGAACGAAAATGTAAATCTTTAGTCCGTAACAGGCAATTCTTGTACATGATGGTTCCGTTCTATCTCGAAATGGAGTTCATGTTTACATATCTGTACGATGCGCACAATCGAATAAACGCGGTTAGCCAAACATGTGTGTACGATACTTTGCACACTCAGATTGATCTCTTCGGTCCTGGGGGTTGAAGGTTTCAGCTCTGGTTCCGTTCCTACAGTAACACAGTAATAAAGTAATAATTGGAGTGTGCAAGAAACTGCTTGATTGGGTTAACACCTAGCTCATAAAGCTCATTTGGTTTACTTCTTTCCCTTGGCTCATTTTGTTCATCTATGGCAGAGATTGAAAAGCACCACGCAACGCAACGCAACACAACACAAGGCGGCACTTAGTACATTTTTGAACCGTGAAAAGTTGAGAATTAAGTTCAAGTGGCAGGAAGCGAAGGCTGGTTGGTCGGTTGGCCTTTTGGGGCTTTGGCTTAAATGAGTGTTGTACTGTAGGTGTTTAGTACGCTGTAGTCCAATGTGTGACATCATAATCTTAATTTTGTACTGCACTGTACAGTGTACGCACGCAACCTAAAAACACACTGCTAATTTGAATTTAATTAGTTGGGCTGCTGGAGCATACAGTAGATAGAAAATAATATGTTATTCAGTACTTAGTTTTTATTAAATGTTACTTGAATATAACCTACACACCACGCAACAGTCCTGCTCTATTGCTGAATCAGAGCCGACAACAGCCTGATACCAACGGCAATGCCTATATATAACCAGTTGTGCCACCATCTGTCTTCAAGGATACCAATTGATATCCAGATTTACGTAAAACTTTCCTCAGTATATACTGGAATAGAAGAAAATCAACTTTTGGGTTTGTTTGTGTATGTTTCATTATGTTACAACAAAAATCTAAGATCACAGTATGACGGTTCTGTGCCATTATGCTTCTTAGACACGAACTGTAACACTTATAATCGACAGTTATATAATTTCCAGTGGCATCTAATACACGTTGTGATATCCGAAAGAACTTACTCGTACTAATAATATGCACTAAAGACAAATCGCTGGCGGAGTACAAAATATACCGCCCGTCAGATTGTTAAATTCTCATCGAACATAACAATAAACGACCACATCGTATCTAAACACTTAACCTAGCTGCTTGTACCGTTCTAAGGACTCATTAAACATTATTTTTATACATTGTCATCTAGATCAATACGTTTAATTGACAGAACTTCTCACAAACCATTCTCTGTCGTGCTGCAAACACCAACTGCAATTCACCACAAAGACCGCCATATACTTCTGCCAGAGGTCTTCATACAAGTATAACTACGCCTATATTTACGTACCGTATAAATAAAAAATACTCTCGTACCAGCTAATTATGCGCTTACAGTAAATACTGTACTGTCCATATTCGCTGTATGAACTCATCACAGCTAAAAATATCAAACCGAAAAAAATAAAATCAAAATAAATAAACTAATTCGCAAACCTCCAACTTTCTTCTCACTTGAACCCTTTCTTGAATTTCGCCGTTTATCATACAGTATCATTATCCCGGCAACCACCACCATCATTGAATCATACTAGAGGTTCTCATACAATTGACAGAAAGCACCTTTTCTTTCATCTCGTTAATGGTGACCCCAGAATCAAATCTATCTGTCAACTCTTGCATTCCCACTTAACCTTCCTCTCCACGATATGGAATTCTTACGCAAACGACCCAATAACCTATCCATCATACAACGTGCTCACGATGAATCGTACCAAGCTTCTCTACGCGCTATCCTCCTAGAGGCCAAAAATAACCCTGAAGCCGCACTTTCTGCATGGCGCACAACTAAACGAATCATTTCATTGCAGCTGAGTTTGATCACCGACACGCCGAAAACAGCTGAGGAAAGCGCAATTATGACTAGTATAATGGATATTGAACGTCAATGCAATGAAAGAATTGCATTTTTGGAGCGTGGTGGCCCAGACAACTATCCATACTCATTTCGTCCCGAGAGCTCAAACACTGTGTACTATGGTAGCTCCGAATCATTAGACCCTTATTACTCGAGCATGAGCATAAACAAAAGCAAAACACCACCTCCATTACCTCCAAAATCTACACCTTCAGTGGCTCATTCTGATCCAAACTCGACGTATCTAGATTTCAATAAACTAGGAATTTCTGACTCTAGCCAAAGCCACAATTTTACAAGTCGATTCGATCCAGCGAATGCAAATTCAGTTAATGCACAATCGTCTAGCTATGCACCAACTCCTAAAGCAATATCAAATCCTCCTAAAAGACCGACTGTAGTCAGACGGCAAGTTAGCAAGCCAGCAATCGATACACTGAACGGTACTCAGTCCTCAAACATAAAAACTTCGTCCAACACGCTCAATGATCTGTCTAGCTCCAGCCCTTTTTCCACAACAGCTTCGAGAAAGAACTCGGCACCTCTTAACTCTAACAATTCATCAATAAACTCCCAGTCGAGTTACAATACAAATTTCAACTCTACAACTTTGTCTCCCCAGAACGATTCAGACTATTTGTTTCAAAGAAATCAAATGCTGTTAGAGAAGTACCGTAATAACAGCGCACCAGCAATACCTAAGAGTGATCAAAGTAACTCGAGACCCAGGTACGAACCGAATGCTACAAATCAAAGTACGGCAAGTTCAGGAACACCTCAAATTTATTCACAGTCAGAGCTCGATGGACCCAGACAAAATTATCCATCGGCTGAAAAAGTAGCATCTTTAAAGTTACAAAATCAAAACAGAGGTGCGGCGGCGTCTTTCCAACCCGAGAAGGACACTTTGAGATATCAGCAGTCTTCTGGCTCTTCATCTACAGTGCCTGTCACGATCCCTACTACATCTACCGATTTTTCGAAACCTCAGTACAAACCCGATATGTATAATACCACAACGGCTTCAGTGAACCACCCGCAGCTAGCCAGCTCTCCTTCTAAAGCTGCAGATTACTTGTCGAATATCATGACTTCTGAAAGGTCTCCCGTGAAATCAAGTTACAACCCACCTAGCTCTCCGACAAAGGCTTCTAACTATCTATCGAACTTTTCAGAGAAAAGATGGGCGACATATTCACCTACACAATCAAGGCCCGAGGTTACATCGAGTTCAAGTTACAAGAATTACTATTCCAACAGTACTAATCATGATCCTGTGAATGTTTCGACTGACAAGCCTAATCCTGATCTTTCATTTGAAGAACCACTGTCACCAGCTTCTACGGCTCAGTCGCTAAATACAAAATCTAGAATTTCACCTAATTCGAATTATTCTGCCTCACCTCAAACAAATGCAGAAAAATCAGCCGCTCAGATACTCTCGGATATACAAGCTCTTGATAATTCTCCTAGATTAAACAACACTTCGCAAATCCCATCACATCAATCAACTGCTCCGACACCAACATATACGTCTTCTTCTGACATATCGACACCGATACCCTTTAAAACTAGCTCTGCATCGACAATTTTGGATAGTACCACTGAACCGAATGTTTCAACACCTACTTACAACGATAGTTCAATTTACAGTACACCAGCGCAGGAAACAAATAGAGCCGTGGATAAAAGAAAATTTCAGCTGCCTGATATGCCAAAAGAATATTACAATTACCTCAAGAAAGAACCTGAACCAGAACAACTGAAATCACCTATCGATCTTAAGCAAAACGAGTCATACGATGTTCCTAAAATTGAATATTCGAGGCCAAGGCCTCCCATACCTCAGAGTAAGACCTTGATCGATATTTCTGATGAAGATACCAGTTCTCATACCATAAAAACTGAAATTGATGCACCATCTGTACTACTCAACGATACTAAAATTACATCTCCTGTCAAATCAGATCCTACGCTTCCATCTTCTCAC
Source organism: Geotrichum australiense (assembly GCA_030563945.1). Classification (NCBI taxonomy): domain Eukaryota; kingdom Fungi; phylum Ascomycota; class Dipodascomycetes; order Dipodascales; family Dipodascaceae; genus Geotrichum; species Geotrichum australiense. Next base: position 39,597 of record JAJMKR010000031.1, on the reverse strand, counting down.
CTGACAGAGGAATCTCGTGGTACCCAGTCACTCACATCTTCAGAGAGAACTAAATCTCTTACACCTTCTGTAGGATCGGGCAACGAAAGTTCTACGAATTCTCAGCCTCATACCATGCTCATGACTCTGCGAAATGGCGCCCCGAAACGCAAGAAGAAATCCAAGCGAGTCCCTGTCGATACATTGCCACCTGTTGATCCCAAAAGTGCAATCAAGGCAGCGAAGCTTTCAGCCGCATTGCAGAAAAACGGACTCAAACCTCCTACAGTCACAGTTATTCCGAAGGTTAACATAACTCATGCCCCACGACCGAGATTAGACGAAATTCTGAAAAATGCCAATAGACCCGGATCCTCCCCATCTGTTATTACCAGATCTGTAGCCTCTCCGAAAAAGGCTGCGTCCCTCGTCAAGTCCACCAGTAGTCCTCGACCTGCAAGTCCCGCTATGAGAACGGCCAGTCCTGTGGTCAGAAACCAAAGTCCCGCGGGTAGTAAAGTTATAAGATCTCAAAGTGCTGCCCCTACTGTGAAACAGGTCAAGCCTAAACTAATTGCGACTAAGTCTGATGTCGCAAAAACTGCAGTTGCAAAATCGCCAGTCAAGAAAGGCACAGCAAAGTCAAGCATAGCTACGAACAAAGCACGCACGAAAAGTACTGCAGCCGAAAAATCTGAGCCAGAAGAGGTGCTTTCTGACGATGACAAATGGATGAGGGATGCGAGGGCTAAAGTGAAATGTGTGAAAGGGATTGATGAAGGTGCATCAGAACAAATCTTCAACGACGTTGTAGTCAAAGGAGACCCTGTTTACTGGGACGATATTGCTGGCTTGGAACAAGCGAAAACGTCTTTGAAAGAAACAGTCGTTTATCCCTTTTTGAGACCAGATCTGTTTTCTGGGTTGCGAGAACCAGCTCAAGGTATGTTATTATTTGGTCCGCCGGGAACTGGTAAAACCATGCTTGCCCGAGCAGTTGCTACCGAATCCCAGTCAACGTTTTTCTCCATCTCTGCATCTTCTCTTACTTCAAAGTACCTTGGAGAAAGTGAAAAGCTTGTTCGTGCACTGTTCCTTATGGCCCGAGCTCTTGCGCCTTCTATCATTTTTGTGGATGAAATTGATTCGTTGCTTGCCGCGCGAAGTGACAACAACGAACACGAGACTTCGCGAAGAATTAAAACCGAGTTCTTGGTCCAGTGGAGTGCCCTCCAACACGCCGCTGCTGGAAAAGAGCACGAGGACGTAACAAGGGTCCTGGTTCTTGCAGCAACTAATCTTCCATGGGTAATCGACGAAGCTGCCCGCCGAAGGTTTGTACGCCGGCAGTATATCCCGCTCCCAGAACCAGAAACCCGCCTGCACCATCTACGAAAGCTGCTAGCCAACCAAGTGCACAACATCACCGAGGACGAGTTGGAATCGCTGGTAAGAATGACGGACGGATTCAGTGGGTCAGACCTCACGGCTCTTGCTAAAGACGCGGCGATGGGCCCGCTAAGAGAACTGGGAGAAAAATTGTTGACCACACCAAGGGAGTCGATTCGACCGATGGGGATTGAGGACTTTGAGGCGTCGCTGAAGCTTATTAGACCGAGTGTGTCGCCGGAAGGACTGAAGGTGTTTGAAGATTGGGCGGCTATGTATGGAAGTTCTGGAGCTTGATTAGAAAAAAAGTTGTTTTTATTATTTTATTTATTTATTGGAAATTTTTTATTTTTATTTTATATTGGAATGTTTTTTATTGTTACATATAATTAAACTGTCTTTATGATATTATAACATGTTTGGTTTATTTATTGTTTTTAAAAATTGTCATCTTTTTGTAAATTGAACCTGTTCTTTGATGTGTAATGAGATGGATATTTGTTAGCTTTGGAACATCAACATCGTACTGTATATATATAGTACAAGTATGTACTATAAGCCGCTATAGAGTCTCGACACACACTTTGCACACAAACTACTCAACCAGAACAGACTCGCAACACCATTAAATGGAATGCCATGTTTTTACAAAATATATATACACGCGCACATACTGTACGCATCTCCACACTATATTCCATACACAACTAATCCACCGGTACATAACTAAACCAATTAACAATAATAAATAAAAAAAAGAACGTGTTTTACAATTTAGCTTGCACCGCGCTCAATCTATATTTTATATCCTTCAACGGTTTCGCCTCCGGTTTCCACTCTGCAAATTCTTTCACCAGCTCCGCGACCGCGTTGCGCAGTCTACTTCTCGCCGCAGCTTCCGTGAACATTCCATGCAACGACCACGGCAGCACGTAAGGGTTCGACTGTTTCTCCGGGACCTTGAATTCGCGGTCTACGACGACAGGGATCCCCGGATCCGGGTCCGTTGTTTCCATGAGATGCTTGATGGCTAGTCGGTAGACAGCTGGCTCGTCGTAGATGCGCGAGTGGCCGCTGCCAGTCAGGGTGCCTGCCAGCGAGCCGCTGATTTCCCGGAGAAGCCCGTGGTCGGAGCAGCCGATGTTGCGGAGCCGCAGCGAGAGTGAGACAAGGTTGGATATGAATTCTGGGGCGACTTCGGAGTCTACGTAGACCGCGCGAAGAATGTTTGGATGCGATACGTGGATGCATGTGGATGAGTACATGGGGACCAATTGGTCGTTGATTGATCCAATAAATAAGATTTTGGCATTATGGGCAATGATTGTGCGGATGGCTGCAATGTACTTTTCTGAGTGCGGTGAGGAAAGGTCTTGGAATTGGAAAAGTTCGAGGAGCGAAGAACTTTCGATTGAGGAATAAGCTCGGACCATCAGGCTTTGGTCCATGCCCGAAAAGGGCCCAAGTGAGATGCCTGCCATGCCGATAAGCCCGAGCCTTTTTTCCTCAACATGGCCATCTTCGACAAGACGGGCCAAGAGGTGGGTAGCAACGGGAGTGCCTTGTGAATGAGCAGCAAAAAATATTACGTCTGCTTGTTGAATCATCGGTTTGTACTCCATTAGCCGTTTATACAAGTTCTCAACTCTTGAATTCACTCTTCCTTCTCCTTCCAATGCAATTTTGTCCACGACGTATTCAGTGCCAATTTCTTTTGCGTAGGCTTCAAACGCCCGTGCTGCTTCGTTTGCAAATTTCAGTGAAGTCCCTGTTGGTTCACCAATCAAAGACCTAAGCATTCTCATTGGGAAGAACCCATGAACACCAATAACAACGACTCTTTTCACATTGGCAGCTGGCGGGGCCCTATACAAATGGTTACTTATACTTTTCCCCGGATCAGTCCACACGGCGCTCAAATTAGCGTCACCATTGTTCTTTCCCCACCAGTTGGATGCTATTCTTTTCCAAGAATTTTTCACGCGCCTGGTTTGGGTCCATACCGGAAAATTGTCCTCAAATTCGGGGAGCACCAAATTTGGTCGGTCAATTATGCTTTTCTTCTTTTTCGGCTTCTTGTTGGGGGTGGTGTTTCCAGAAACTGGCGGTGGAACTGTGTTAGAGGGTGGAGTCGTAGGGTCTATTCTTGGACTGGAGTGAGGTGTAATCTTAGGTCCCGTTAAAGATGCATCAGATGTTGTAGAATTACTGAGGTCTTTTTGTGATGATGTAAAAAGGTTACTCCATACCGAGGCCCTTCTGTTTGGAGGAGAAGGTTGAGCAACCGAAGAAGAGCAAGACGCTATACTTGTTTGTGAAATGTTTCTTTTGGGTACTGTTGCAGGGGCAGTCGTTTGTGGCATATCGACAGATTTTTTTGATGATATATGAGGTTGAGAATCGGGGAGTTCTTGTATCCTGTCGGAAGTTTTCTCGTTATGAATGCTAGAAGGTGTGGAGGATTGGAACCAACCTAAAGTCCAAGAGTTTCTCTGTTGGGTTCCCACCAGTTTTTTTGTATTAGCGTTATCAATTTCAACAGCTACCGGTAGAGTACCAGTGGCAGTTGTTGTAGTAGTCGTAGTCGTGGTTTGTGTTATCGAGGTTATCGTCGTCGTGGTTGTTGTAGTTGTCGACGATATCTGTGATGATTCGGGTACCGATCTATTACTAACAGGCCAAAACCACCATCCAGACTTTGCTGGCGCAGGCTGATCTAGAGTTTTCTGGGAATCCGTCTCGGTGTCAGCCTCAGCTTCAGTTTGAATTTCAGGGTCAGAAGTAGATATGGGTAATGGTTGTAAGGGGGGTTCACTAAATTTGTGATCTGTAGTTACCAAAGGACCCAATGATGGGCTGTTGGTTGGAGATGTATTATTATCGCTAATAGTAGGTTTAGTTGCAAGCGATTCGGATAATTTTCGAATACTATCTGTTTTAGAGTTGTGGCGAATCAGTTTTGGGGCAAGGACAGGGTCGGTATTAACATCGACTAATGGAGGAGCAGCAAGACGCTTGAAATTTGGAATGTTTTCCATTTAGGATAATGCGATGAAGAAGGGTAGCAAGTATGATTGAGGTGAAAGGGAAAGTTGTCAGGATTAAATGGAAATTATGTGATTGTGGGTTGAGAAGGATTATTGTCGCAAAATAATTCCCAAAACAAAAAAATAAAAAGTCGAGCAGTTTCGATTCTATGGAAATCTACCACCCTCGAATAACAAAAGATAAATTTAAATAGCAGAATATAAACACAATAATGAATCAAGAAGATTATCTGAATTTTTTGACCAAGTGAAGCTTGTTTTAAATGTTTGATTTGCAGGTTGGCAAAAGGAAGAAACCCCGTACAACTTGCCATCATAGCAAACTGGTTACTACCAGCACATATTACAACCAAACTACATACACGGACACCACTGTCTGTTAATAAAAAGCCAGTAACTTTGTCAAGTATTCGTTCATCTAGATGGATCATATACACACAAACCAGTGGAGGTTTAGTGCTCTAGCTAAATGCCACATACACAACAACCAACAACAAGCCAGGCTGATTCGCCTAATACAATAACATGTTATCGATATGAGCCCAACACATTCCCATTTTCGGCTCGCAAAAATCTATCCCGACGCAATCCATTTCGCTTCTACCCTATTCTTCTCTTACCTCAAAGTACATTAGTTCCCAGACAATCCCATCACGTGGAGTAGTGCGTGTATACAATTGAATCTATTCTCAAAGACTATTTTTTTAATGTCGAACTCAAAAGTTTGTTGAATGATGGAAGTGGTAGAAGCAAATTTTAGCTTGCGGTGATATCAGTACGGCGTTATTTTCATTGTCTTATTAAAAAGCTTATTTTTTTACCGACATTTTGCAATACAACGTTCTCGAATCTTTTTCTAATAAAAACGCGTTTTATGGTGTTTTCAATTAAAGCCCCATCAATCTTCGCGTTTCTCCACACCAACCAACGCATCATGAAATCGAAACAATGACACACCCGACAATCCAAAGACTTCCAGACTCTATAGCCACCGATCTCAACATAATAGACCAGCTAGACACACTCGAAACAACCATCTTCCAGCCCTACCCCAAGTTTCCCACGATCCCCAATGACAAGACCATAAAAGCCCTGATGACGCTTGCGGTCCATCCGCTCGGTTACCAAGCTAACGCTTCCGCCCGGTGTATAACGATTCTATCGAACCTTGCACCCTACATTGATGCAGAACGGCTGTTTGAGAAACCGCAGGATGGTGGGAGAGCGAGGAGAACGAGGCATAAGGGTGATTATACGATGGATGAGTATTTGGAAAAGTTTGAGGAGGTTGAGCAGGAGATAGGCGATGAGAAAGGAAGGGAAAAGGAGAGTAAGAAGGATGTAGTTGTGGATGTAGATATGGAGAGTGTACTTGATGAAAGATCAGAAGAGCTTATTCAACTTGAGAAAGACGCGAAACTGCTAGATCAGACATTGATTATTAACGAAGACAAGCTCTTATTTGACTGGAAGCAACCATTGAAAACATGGGAGCTTATAGAGTGGTGTTTTTTGCATGCCACTTTGAAGCTTCCAGAATGGCCGAGAGTCAGAAGTTTTCTCCTGATACTGTTATCCATTTTGGAGCGGAATACTGGTGTAGCTGAGTACCTGTACGAGGAAATTCCTAACTACGCTGAATTTGTATACCAGCAAAACAGTTCAGAGTCGCCTCAGCGACTACAGCATCTTACTAAACGGTTCTTCAATATCGAACATCCCAGCCTCGATCCATCTTTATACCTCAGCGATCCCGACGACACCAACGATGCCCCGCCCCCAACTGGCAACCTCTCCACCGCCATTCCCGAAACCCCTCTACGCCTTAAATTTCTGCACCTTTCCAACCGCTCGTTCCAACCACCAACGCGCGACCCTTCCACCCTCTACACCCTCATTAGTGAGGCGCCTTCTGACCCGGCCGCCCATTGCCAGGACCTTCTACAGCTGCTTATAGTCGGCACAAAGAGCGGTGTCGAGTGGGACACGGGTAGACTGGAAAAAGAGTATTTGGTGGGGAAGAAGAAAAGATGGAGCGCGAATCGCGGTGATGTGTGGTATAAACAGAAAGAGGAGGAACTGTGGAATGGGTTGAAGGCTATCGGGTGTTGGAAATGAATGGGGAGGGAATATAGGAGAGGTTATAAATATTGTTGGTATTGTTGGGCATTGTGAAGTACGTATAATGCAGGTAATTTATGATGACATTGTATAGATATGTTGTTTTATCTATGCTTATCAGATATAAAAGTAGCTATGATACATGAAGAAACATCTAAAAAGAAAAAGAAACTGATATGAGAGGTTAATGAGTAAAAATACAGCATGGAGGATCTATTTTATATTCACACTTTAAAGTTGATCCTTCCACTTCCCTTTCTCTCTTTCAATGGACTAATTTTTCTCCCAGTCAGTGGGTTTACTGTTGTTCGTTTAAATATCGAATTGGGATGATCTGGGCTATCTTCATCTTCCTCCTCATCATTCAAAAACACCATCTTCGTTGACGTATTTAGTTTTCGTTTTCTTCTGACTTTACTTTGACCGTTTCCACTACCAATCAAGGAAGAGGAGGCCTCTTTTGCATCGTCTTCTTCGAAAAGAGATATCGCATTTTTTGCTTTTGTCTTTGTAACGGTAGCGGTAGTCGATGACCGGCGAGTTGGCGAGAATAACGAGGTGGTGTGCGATGGTGCTCCTGAAGTTGATGTAGTCTCTGCAGGCGCTGGTTGTTGTGAGGTTCGATTTAGAAACGGAGAAGTTGAGAATGATTTTGTTTTTGAGCCCTGTGCATTGGATGTTGTTGGTGGAGATGATGATGAAGAAGAGGATTTTTGCGTTTTTGCTTGTTTGAGAGTTTCGTATTCTTTGAGTAGTTTGTCAAGTTGAAGTTTGGTCTTGGTTAAATCGATTTCAAGTTTTTGTTTTTCTAGTTTGACATGATCAAGATCGCGTCGGTGTTCTTCTTGTAATTTGCGTGTTATCACTCCTATATCAATTCTAGCGGCAGAATCCGGCGCAGAAGCTGTCGCATTTTCATCACCTTCATCATTCGAACCTTCCTTATTCCCGATTTTCGACATAAGCGACTCCCGCTCTTTCTCAAACGCTTCTTTGATTTCCTCAATTTTCGCCGTAGATTCCCTTACCAGTTCTTTCTTCTCTTCGTGTAGTAAAATGGACGAAATTTTGTTTTCCCGCGCTTGGTTTTCTTTGTGCAACTCGGTGATGCGTTTTGTACTTTCGCGGAGCCGTGAGTAGAGTGTGATCAGAGAGACTTTGGACTTTTTCGGGGTGGACGTTAGTGGTTTTGTGTGTTTTATGCTATGGTGGGGGTGTGAGCTTGTGGATTTGCTGTGAATGGCTGAGATTTGTTTGTCTTTGTCTTTGGTAGAAGTTGATCTGTGTCTATTGGTCGATGCAGCATGTTGATGAGTTGATTCTTTTTGTTCCGTTTTCGAAGAAGTTTCGTGATTTAGAGATGGCTTTCCGTTTGAAGGTGCCTTTGATTCGTTCACCCTTTGGTTGATTTTTGACTGTTGTGAAACACCCTTTTTCTTTTCTTTCTCTGACTCTTTCTCCTTCGCATCTTGCGCTTTTACATTCTCATTCGCGACCTCATTAGTTTTCACTCTCAACCGTTGTCTTCCATCTGCAGCCTTCTCATTCTTATTCCTAGTCGTACCTGATTTTGTCTCTTCTTTGTGCTTCAAGATAAACACTGGTTAACCAAAACAACTTGATAGCTTGCAAAAATACACATACCTTTTGATCTTCATTTGACCTTTTTTGTCGTTTTCTCGACTCCATTATTTAGTATTTTATATTCTGGATTAATATTGAGATCAAGAAATATGATGCACACAAAGTCTTTCTCAACAATTGGTTATATAAATAAAGCTCTCTCTCTATAGAAGCTATACAAGATCTAAACATCTATCTAGAATACAAGAAACGAAACGCGTTAAAAAATATTTTTTTTAATTGAATCTCTTCCTAACCCTGTTACTCATTCGCGTTGTTGCTGTAGATACAGTACTTCCAGGTACACATTAATGCTATTGATTGTTCCTTCACTAGAAAAGAAGAGCTGATACAGATCATTAATTACTATACTGGACAATTATTGATTAAAGTATAGCAGGACCATTACTGCCTTGAGAGCAATTTTCAATGATATCATAATTGCAAAAAATTTTGTCTTTGGAACTTAGCAATTGCAGTTCTTTGTAGCTTTGGAACGAGTAAAAGTATGAACTGTAGAGTAGGTAAAAGTTTAACGACTATTCCATTTTGTATTTATCATGGTGAGATATCAAGTCTACCCCTAACAGTCATGCTTGTATACCTGTGATTTAAGAATCTACTCTGCATTGTTGACAATACAAACGATAGGGTAGTCGTTAACTGTATACCAATGTCTCATCATCGCTTGTGTATAGACGCTTTTCTTTATGACGACGCGAACATCTACATTTTTTCTATCTACGTACATTCAAAACTATGAAGATCCAGTCTTCTTTTCCAATTAAATTTCATCTGAAACATCTACTTTATGGATCCCTTTTGCTATATAAGGGTTTTTTTTGACTTGATTAGTTTGTCATATATTTATACTCTTCACAGCTCTGTACCTCATCTTCTCATATTAAAATATTTACTGAGTATCTCTATCTCATGCTTCCTATAGCACAGTGTAAGAAATTGATATTTGAGCAAACACGAAGAATAGTCTACGATCTGTCGTTCTTCGACGAATTCTTTATTGGGATTGTGGTTTTGGCTAGAATCATTTTGTATCGAACGCAATATATCTACGTTACATGCATCCAACCCTTGCATCAATGCTTTACAAAATCAGCTCAAAATCATTTAAGACATTGATAGTCTTCGTTGCTTACATTTTTTTAGTCTCCTATGTTTTACTTTAGAATTACTTAAAAAGAATATGTAAAATTGACAGATTTTTTGCTGCAATTTTCAGTTTGATACTGATCAGCACATACCGTTTCTTATAGATTCACATACCATTTCTTATAGATTCACATACCATTTCTTACATATTCAGAAGCAAAAAGTGCACAGCCTATGCGCTTTGTTGCTTTAAATTGACTGAATAAAAAGTAATAAATTGTGCTTTTACAAACCATTTGCTATGCCTCTCATTTCAAACCGCCGTACACATAAAAAGGATGTGTACTCCCAATTTGGATAATGATACAAACCTCACTATCTTAAAATCGTGAAAAACACCAAAGCCACCGTTCACCCTCGTACAATTTCATACCAAGTTATCTATATTCGTTTACTGTAGAAAGACAAACACTGAGTGCACACTCAATCTAGATCTTTACGCACTATGGCAGTATCGTGATAACCCACAAATCCAAGACCATTCACACCAACCTATATACCCATCATACCCCGATAATCTCAAAAGAGCTCTTTACACTTTCTTCCGTGTTACTAGTACCACAAAACAAAAATCCATCTTCCCGCACTGCGACTCTGAATTCTCTGATGTATAGTACACATATTTCAAATTTTGCACACCTCAAAAATAAAATGGCGAGGCTGGGAGACCCAAATTTTTCTGTTCAACTTTGGGAGTCACAAAAAGTTAACTGCACGGTGTGGTGTGGATATATCAGGTACGCGGGCTGCACTTTGATGATATTGTGTGCAGTTGTTCATGGTAAACTACTTTTTTGTTATTATTTTCGCTTATGGAAAACTGGCACTGAAAAATAATTTTGAACTTTGTTTTCTTGCTGGTAAAGCCGTTCGTGCTGGGGTTCTTCATAAATATTGTGCACTATATACAGATATGATATTGAATCGTATCAAGATTATATATAAATGTATTGGTATTTGAATATATATTGGTATATAATATGAAATTGATGCTATCAAAATAGAATAGAATAGTAATGATGACTGAGATGGTATATGAAAATAGAAACAATCGTATAACATATGTATTATCCAAATGTGATAATAATCCTAAACAAGAACCCTCCTCCTCTCTCATCAGTTATCATTATCCATGCAAAAAAAAAGACCCTCCACCCACATAAATCGTTTTGTTTTCTTCTCTCTAAAACAAAACGTGTAGATTTCTCGCCCTCATAATAACCATCGCGCTCCACGCTCTAAACGAGTTCAAATCCACCTTCTTCTTCTCCAGATTCTTGCTCGTAATTGGGAGCAGGATTGACTCCACAACCCCTTTGAACGTCCTAAAGTCCAACACCGAGCCCACCATTTTCGCCGACGCGTAGTGTTTGTGCGCATTGGGCGTGTAGTTGTTTACGTAGTTTATCAGGAAGCAGCCGTTCTCAAACACAACCTCGATCTTGAGCCCGGTTCTCGACACGTACGTCGAGTTGTACGGGCGCAGGAACAGGAACTCGGACTCGGGCGATGACGCGAGCAGTTCCTGGTGCGAGATGATCTCGACCGAGTAGTGTGTAGGCGGCGACGCAAACGGGGAGTCGAAAGCGTGCGGGTTGAAGCGGTACAGGTTCTGCTGGGCTTCTTTGGCCTTGCTGGCCTTGAGGAACGACTTTAGCTCTTTTTTGTAGGTGATGTCAACAGGGTCCGGCATGGTGAATGCGTCGTGGTACTGCTTCCCGATGGTGGAATACTGCGCGGGCGGGACATAGGGCCCAGCAGCTTTGAAGTAGCTTTGGTGCACGGCATTGTTAAACCCGGACTGGAATCCTTCAAACGTGTTGGTTGTGGCAAAGGGGACTTGCTGCTGGGTGGTGAAAACAGTGTTGTTTGGGACTGCATATGGGAGTGCTTGATCGACAAACTGTATCAGTGGGGAGACGGCGGGTTTTTGAAAGTGGACGTTTTTTTTGGTTTTGTTTTTCTTGCTGTTGTGACGATGATGATGGTGCTTGTTGGAAAGGTTGGATACGGAGGGAACGTTGTCGGAGTCGGTTGAGTAGGGACTTTCCGGGTTGACAAGGAGGGTTGGTGGAACCATCCCGTTCACCGTGATTTGAGGAACAATGAGTGGAGTGTTATTAGCCATTGGCTTGTAGTATGCGTAATCGTAATGCAGTTAAGGGGATGCAAGTCAACAGATGGACAGTGGGAATAAATAAAGAGAAGAGGAGGATGAAGATCAAAGGAGAAGAATGTTTTTGAAATAAATTGGAATGAGAGGGAATCGGTGGTCCTTTTATGTTAGCTACTAGTGCGATATCCACAGTCACAGGTGCATTGCGCTGATCTAACGAAAGACTGTGGGTATTCCATAATACAAAAATATTATTTTTAGATCCAACATCTCCATCCATCTCCGATTTTCTGTTCACCGATGTCTTTCTTTTAATACTCATCCTTCGTGCTAAATACTTGATAGTTCATACTGTCATTATCAAAATTTGCAAGCATCTAGACATAAATAGGCGTTTCAAGTGGTTGTGTTGTGGGGGGAGTGCGATCTGAAACTTGAGTGTGTGATTTGCGATATTGTTGGTACACTAGTTGATAGGCGAAGAGTAGACGATGGTCAAGACCTAAATGACATTGTACTGTGAACAATTGAGTAGAACTGTGTTTGTGTGTGTATTGATTGTTTCCTTCTTTGCTTCTTGTTCTTCTTCTTACCCACAATAAGCATCGAAACCGTTTGTGCCAGTTGGAGATGAATTCAGAAGAGGTAAGTGTAGCACTAGATAATATGAGTATGCAATGGTCATGTATGTTACCTTAAAAGGCACTAAACCTGAATGCATTGGCTCGACTCTCCAAAATTTTTTTTTCCTATCCATTCTCTTAAGCGAGAGAAAAATCTCACCAAAATTGCCCAAATCAGTTTAAATCACTAAAAAATACCTTATTTTTGGCTCTTTTCTTTCCCCTTTTTCTCTTCTCATCTCTTCCCCAGCCAACAATCACATGGGCAAAAGAGAAAATTATCAAACGCCAAACATACGCGAGATTGACTTAAATTAGATCCATAATTAATAATTACACGATATTAACGCTTTAACCAGATATCAAAATCTTACGTGTTTCTATATTTGTGATCCTATCTATCTCTTTGCTCGTGCACTAAGAAAGTTGTAATAACGGTCTATACAGAATGAATGGTCAGTTAGTATGATCATATCTAACGTTATAAATTCACAATAGAGCTAACAAGATAAAGATCCCATGAAACATAAACTAATTTAGTTACGCTAGAAATAGAACAAACCATATTTTTACTTAGCCCTTGTGTTCTATAGCTTCTGTGGATAACTTCGGTGGTAGTTGTAGAGTGAGTGACCATGGAGCAAAAATAATATCTTCTCCACATATACACACGAAAACACATCGCATCACATCACGTTGCTATCAGTCGACAATTCCAACTGATCGAAAAAACCATAATATTATATCGACATGTATCGGCATTCTGACTCATAATGATTAGCTACGCACAAACACCTACTCACGATTCATACTGTGATATTTATTATTACTTTGGCAGAAGATAGCTTTCTATCTTTTTCTTAGTCCTAATCGCGAACTATACTAATTTTGGGTCATTCACACATTCGCGAATAGATCCAATGCCAACACATTTTTTGCCACTATATCGCTTTACTTTTTGCCAGTTCTGATGACAGATCATGAACAAGAACAGCCAAAGCGACTCAACTAGTCCTGTTCCATGATAACAAAACGAAAGCCTTTAACACAGATTATCTGACCATGTTAGGTTTGATCTCAACTCCATCCCCCAGAAGAAAAGTTGTGTCAGTCCTCCACCAACTGCCTCTAGCTGACTCAACAAAGCACATTCGTTAATTCTTTCACTTTTCTCTTCCCTAATGGCAATTATTTCGCCTAAACACCAACAAGAAACTTCCACCTTCTGCAGTGCCAACCTTGACATGCATCTTCTCAAATAATATCAGGCATATATTATGGTTATACAACTTATGCGTTGCAGCCATGCTCTCAGTCCAGAACTCATTTTCCAAATTCCAACTACAACACGTACCCAATAGCAAGATCTTATATGACCTGTTTAGTCCAATACTATGCTATTGAAAAAAATATATTATTGTTGCGACGTGACTCATGGACTGTATGCATGTTACTGTGCCAGCTGAAGTGAAGATTTATAATGGCCTACTCTGATTTATTTCCGAACCGCAGGATTTGAAATGACAACAAGAGCTATGAAAATAACTGGAATCCGTGGTTGATGAGATCCATTTGGAAGAAAAAAACTGTGCCAATGTTGTTGCTAAAAAATAATTAGAAAATTAATGATAATCGTTGAAGATCGGGTCTGGTGTTTTATAGTGGAAGGATTTGAAGAAGGTGTATTTGGAAGGTTTCATGTGATGGGACCTGAACTTCAAGTTTAACACAAAAATCTGGGCCTCCATGAGGAAACAAAATAATTATTTGTAGAATAGTATTGCTACTGATAAGTTGAGGCACCTATCATGACACTTTCTCGAACGCACCAAAACCTGGTGACTAGAAGAACTTTGTACCTGGACAAATTCAATGGTTTATACCTAAGACGTAGTCTTGTCTAAAGTCAAAGTGCCTGTCATAGAAAAATCACTGACAACGGAATGTGTCGATTTTAAAAGGATTGGTAGGGCTATTTACAAAATTTGGAATCCGAAAGATATTATGATTGTACATCTGGTCATACGTTTAAAGGGACCTGGGAAAGATATCATACAAAGTCAGGAAGATAATAAATATTATGCAAAGGGAACTATAGAAGACCACATAAAAATTGATTGAATATATATGGTACATCAAGTCAAGAGCTTAAAAAACTCTTTTCAATATTACAGTATCGTATAATGATAAAAACTTTTCTACAATCTTTTGACGGCTTATTGACATATCTAGCTCCCACGAAGTATCAAAATCCGTAAGGTAACCTGATTGTGGTCGATTTAGATTGTATTAATGAATACGGATTGTTTTGTTTTGTTTAATGGATCTCAATTGTGCCCTTTTCTCATTCATCCACGATTGGTTTATTGTATTATTTCTAAGATTAACTACAGTCTTTGAACATATCTACAGGATGTATAGATAAATTAACTATTTTCATTTTTCTACAGTATAGATAAGTGTATATAAATAAATAAATAAAATAGGATCCAAACTCAGACCTCCTCAAACACAAGTCCATTCAGCAAACACACACCACGCACTCCCTCCATCCGCCAACACCAACCCTCTCCACACCCCAATCTCATCAATCTTCACCTCCCTATCTCTCAACTTTCTTATTTTCCCACCCGGGCTCTGCACCGCCAACTTCGTCCTACCCGCGTCCCTCTGCAGCTGCGGCTGCTGGTGATGGCCATACGTCCTCACATCAAACTTGTAACTCCATCCCAGAGCCAGCTCCCCGCACTGCGGCTCCTTGATGTACACGTCTCCGGCGTACCCAAGGGTCGGGTAGCGCGTGACAAATTTGAAAGGCTTGTTGGGGCCTGTGTGCGTGATGGGGATCGAGTATGCGAGCGAAAGTGTGTTGTTGTGGACTGATTTCATGGTGCCTTGTTTGCCTACGTACAGGTTGAGTCCGGCGAAGGGACGGTCAGGAGGAAGAACGGCTTTGATTCGGTAGAACCGCTGAGGGCCTGTTTGGTAGGGCTGTGCAAGCACGCATCCTTGCGACGATTCAATGTCAAGCGCAGCATGCAGTTCTTGGCCTTTCGGGACCGAGATCGTCAGCTCTGCAATGTCAAGCCCTTCCAACCGCGTCATGGCAGTGCTGAAATCAATCAGCTCCAGATTATTTTGAAAAGCTTGTGGGCCTGCGACGGGGAGGACGTTGAGAACGTCATGCGGCAAAAGCGGCACTACGTGCTGGTCGTTCATATCGTATGGCACATGCGTGAATAAAAACTCAGACGGCTGTGTTAGGAAGTAAAAAAACTCCGGGCCTTCGGTTTTAGTGTACACGTCGCGGGTCGGGAATGTGGGCGAAGCGAGCGAACAGTCGACCATACGCCACACGCCATCGACAGCCACCGCGTTCCAGTAGTGGTTCGGACGCGACGGGGTCCATACCTGGCCTGGGGTCTTGAGGTAGCCTGGGATGACTTCGCATGGGATGCGCAGGGCGTCGCACATTGTTTTGAACAGAGCCGAGAGTTCAAGACAGTTGGCGCGTCTGGTTTGAAGCACGCGTGGGAGCGACCCGACGCCTTCATCGTCTGGGAGGAGAGGTTCCCATTTGATTTTGGATGAGCAGAAGATAAAAGAGGCGCGGAGCTGGTCGTAAGGATTGTTGAAGTATTTTAGAATGTAGGCACGTACAAGCTCTGTTGGTGTGATGAAACACCATGAGTTTAGAGTCCCCATTTTTTTGTCAACGTGCTCGAAAGACCTGACTTCCATTGGAGTCCATGTACCTGTACCATCCAGCGTTTCGTTTCCCTCAAGTTTGGCCAGCTGTTCTAAAGGCTCGGTTATAATGCCTGGTCGTGCTTTCCGGCGTTGCTTTTCCAAGTTTGAAAGTGTGTTGCTTCTGTTTAGCGTTTGCTGTATTTCCATCCACTTTGACTGATCCTTTTCGTGGGCAGCAGCAGTGGTGCGGTTCGATTTCACGGGATAAAAGCCCAATTCGGATTTGGGTCGTAGGAACGAGAGCCTTGACGAAGATTTGGTACTCGATAAAGACTTTGTAGATTTTGTACGTTTAAGTTTGATACTGCCTGTGCTGGAGAAAAGCTTTTTGAAGAATCCGGATCTAGTTTTTTGTGGGTGCGAAGCGTTGTGATCGTGGGTTGGCAGCTGGACTGGAGTCTCGGATATGGACTCGTTGTAGACCGGCTCGGTTACGGGGAAAGCTTCCATTTTGTAGTAAGCTTGGAAACCTTCTTTGCTGAGGTATGCTGCTGATGTTAGAGGCGAAGTGCAGTTGCTAGAGGTTGAATTTGTGAGGGAATTGGTATTAATAGAAGATGTGGTTTTGTGGGTATCTTGTCGTGAGACTTTCTGCGGGGAGTTGTAACAACTTGGGTCAAAAGGTGGTTCTTCGTCTTCATCTTCGTCTTCGTCCTGATGACTTCCGTCATTTTTGTTGTTGTTGTTGTTATTGTTGTTGTTATTGTCATTAAAATCGTAGGGCATGTTTTGTAGTGATGCTGAAACAGGTGGTCTGACGGAATGTTGGGATTTTTTGGGTGACACTGAACGACTTATTCTTAATGGGGTGTCAAACGAGCTTCTGTCTAAAGCGTTTACAGATTTCGATCGTTCGTGCTGACGAATAGGCATACTGTCTATACTATCCCACAGGTCGTTGTAAGCTTGTGTCATCGGCGAGCAAGCTCCTTGTGGCAGCTCATCGTGAACACTGACAGAATGAGCAGGTGGAAGTGGTGGTCGGTCGTATTGCGAATGTGGGTATGAATATGAGTTGTAGTCGACATTTTCCGAGTGGTGGAAAGAATCCACAGTGTAATTAGACATTCGTGAATGAGCTCTAGAGTTCGACCGTTGGTAGAATCCGGTTTGCATTGAGAATTGGGATTGTGGTCGAGTTCTTGGGTCTTCTTGAATATTCAGTTCAACGACGGATGGAACAGAGCAATCATTTTGATCTCTAAAAAACATTATAGCACAGATAAAAACCAATTGAATGGTTGTTCGCTAATGTTAGTAAACCCTGTATACTCTTGGAATATAGGAAAAAAAGATGTGGTAACATACAAATATTCGACAAAATTACATGGAAAAGAGCCTGTGACATTGTTTCTTTTTAGTTTTCCATTCCACCAGTTCCCATCGCCAGTGTTAATGACTTCTATGATATCACCTTCAACAAATCCTAGGTCCTCTATTTTTCAATTCAATAAACAAAAAGATGACGATAATTAGTAAATTGATTTTCTATTTCAAACAGTTGTACGTACTTTTGCTTTCGGCGGTCCAGGAATATATTGCTTTAACTAGACACGGTAGACGGGCGGGTAACGGTAAAGACATGATAGTGTATCGATATATGTTTGTGAAAGTCTAGAATTGTGATATCGAGCTGGGAGAGAAGAAGTAAAGTGGTGGTAAGAGGAATGAAAATGAAATGGAGGAGAAAAGAAAATAAAGAAGAGGAAGGTTGAAAGAAAAAAAGAATAAAGAAACTGTACAGAATAAGTACAAAACCAAGAAACAAACAAACAAACAAATGAATAAAATAAACAGCTGAATAGATCCATCAATATATAACGCCGAGCTGTTATTTTGTTATTTTGTTATTTTTATTTCTCGACTGAAAAGTCTGTCAAGTTTCTTTTTGTTTGTTTGTGTACTTCATCGTGTACGCATATTTTTTGTGTTTTTGACGTTTTGTCCAGCGCAGAGTTCAGCCGTTCTGTTTATTTACTTCTTGTTACGGAAAAAGCCTCCTTTCTTCTCCAATTGCACACATAAAAACCTGTTTTGTCTTTCAGGCATACTTCATAGCTTCAGCAGCAGCAATAACAATAACTACAGCTAGAATCGAAAACATAGTCCATCTTGACACTTACTTGTAAATATCTAGATAGTATACGATTGGATTATATGGTGGTTGGAAAAAGAGGTGGGATAAAAAAAGCTTCCCTGCGTAAGTTTTGGGCAGCAGGTCAAACAAACAAAAAATTAATCTGGGGGACTGGTTCCAAAATGCAAAGAGCACTGCAGCTCAAAACCGCGCGTTTATAGTACGTGCCAGAGTTAAATTTCAAACAAAGCTTTTTATGGTTTAAGCTGTATATTGTACTGGCTAGAATCTCTGTATCTTCCGTGCTTGCTTGCAAGTAATTTATGACTAGACTGTATGAGTTACTGAATGTTCGAGTGGAAGGACCGTGGATAATAATTAGAATTATAGCAGTGCTTGTGTTCACGAGCTCAGTGGCTGTACGATGAGCTTAGCTCGTTTCTGTACACCAAATGTAGAAAATTTTGCTTCAAAGTGTGACGGCTCACTGACGAGCAGTATTGGCAATGATCTTCTGGCTTCTGTAAATATAAAGCTAGGTTCAATATTATGGGAAAAGTGTCATTATAGTTGCCGTCTTTCCAGCTCAACAATGTAATTATCGTTAAAACTTGTCACACACACTCTGTACGCAAGCTAACTATGCACAGATATTATTCCTTTAACGCAGTATCCATCAATCACAAGATCCTTAAGATCACAATGTAAACTGTTCCTGGAAATGATAAGCAACATCTGCAGAACATTGTGCAACTGATTTGTCGCTGTTATTGTTGTAGCTTATATTTTGACAGCTGGTTATCTAGACGTACAGGCCACATTGAGAAAATATCATCTATTTTACGAATCTTGGACTCGTGTAATTTATTCTCACTAAAGTTGATACAAAATCCCATTGATATCATTCGCTAATGTATCACAGCTTCGTTTAAAAGCAGTAAATAATGAATACCCAAAGGAACGGGAAAAAATTTACTTTAGCATGCTTCACAGTCTAACACCATCTTCCGCGTCCATTATTTGTTTCATAATGTCTTTCGTGAAATATTCACACCATTTTTGGTTCAAGTTAGTGATTTGCACATATCTGCATCTTATACAAGGTTCACAAAATATGCGGATGAGTTACGAATAACTAATGAACTATAGTAAATTAAAAGATGAATACTCTAGCCATATAGAGAGAGAATTTAAGAATTTAACAAAGTCTTAAACCATCTAGATACTAACTTGTATGTGCTCAAACGTAGTAGGATAGAAGGCGAGCAAGACAGATATATCTAAAACACCTGCCATAGAACTGGTGATTCCTTTTGCAATAGCATGCGTACCAATCGTTCACTTCCTCTCTTCCCTTTATTATTTATTAAGCTCGAGCACATTTTTCACATTCATGTGAAAACAAAACGTTCTTAAGTAACGAAATGTAGACAGTGCAACCGATATAACTAATAACTATCAATGAATATAAATTTTTCATGAAAAATGTTTAACTTAAAATACAACAAACTCAATACCAGTGTGAGACTGTTATTTCATTCAGAAAGGAATGTTATAAACCACGGATACAGTACACAAGATATTGTGAGAGCATCTATCATAACTCGAGTATTCTTGATTTATATAATAATATTATATATATTATCTTGTCAGTTTATGGTGATTGCACGCAGTTTTCTATTCCCTACAGTTTAGCACCAGGGGTGAAGTGTTTCGCCAAAGCACTCATGATTTCCAATGTGCTATTCGTGTAGTTGTAACTCACCCACAAAGCACATTTATTTACTGGTATTCATCTATTTACAAGAGGCAATCTTCTATTAAAGTCTATGTTTCCATAGCTCAACCTACTCGTGAACTATACAAATGTTAACATTAGCAGTTGATCAGAATCCAACTTCGAAATCCACTCACAAATGTAGTTTTCATCATCATACCACATTACATTGCAAATAATAACTGTAATATCTCTCCTCCACTGTGCCAACCCATCACTTTGCAACAAAGTACACAATTTCCTACGAGTCCGTCCCAAGTTCCGGCCATAGTACAAAAAGCCCAATCGGGACAAACAACACACACCAAAATAAGGCTCGGTTGATTATGTAAATTCACGTGTTTGGCATAACTCGTTGCTCTGTGCCCGGGGCGGGGCGGGGCGCGTACAGTACGTGTTGCTGCAGGATGAGTTCTATTTATAAGTTGAGTGCCGGTACTGTAGAGTACACATTTTTTATTATTAGAAGTTTTTGTACGATGATGGCATTTTACTGTAGTAGAGAAATTGAAGGTGAAAAGCTGTGGTTATCGTGAAAAGTTTAGTTATACTAGGGGATATAGAACTGAAGCGCTTTTTAGTTGGGCCCATGATGAGAACATATCATGGCTATATGTTGATTCATGGATCGGTATACAAGCTGTCTAATCCGCCATGTCGTGTCGGGACAATTTTCCTTTGATAAAAGCCCACACTCGTTTTTTTGTATGTGGAATTTGGTCCATCATGTTCTCCTACTACACAGTCATTCAAACTCCAACCTCCATTTTTGCATGAACCCGAATTTCATTCCCAGCATGCAGCACACGCACAATTGTCATTTAATTTCTTATTTCTGCCTATCATCGCAAAAATCAGACCCGGCATAATACAGCTATGTGTAACTTACCGTGGAATAGAAAAACGTACTACAAATTTTGTTCGTGAACACTACTACACACATGCAATTCGTTCACTTAATCTTCTTCTGCCCCCGTTTCTGCGAACTTTTCGTGGCTTCCTGGAAACTATCCTTTAACTTTTTTGTGTGCTTCTGACGGTTATCAGGGTGCTTTTATCTCTTATTGTGTTACTTTATTGACGCTAAGAGGGCTGAAATCTGAACTAGTAGTCTTGTAACTAAAGGCTTGACTTTGATCTCAAAAAGTCCGAGACTATATCGCTATTCACAGAATCAAAATCAGAAATTGTCTCAGCATCATTTTCAGTGGAGGCAGTTTGGATAGAATCGTGCGTTTCTGTCTGTAAAGACATAAATGTTATCTCTTGTTAAAAGGTGTTTGCTCTGTGGCAGTCGTCTACTCAAGTTTCATTGGTCCTTCATATCTATACACTACCTGTACTTCCTCATATGCATTATCGTGGCCTCAATTCTATTCTACCCCGTCAAGTCTACCAGCTACATAGATGCACTTTTCATGGCCACAAGTGCCTGCACTCAAGGGGGTCTAAACACAGTAGACATTCCAAAGTTATACCTATGGCAGCAAATCATCCTCTTCGTTTTCCCCATGATAACTACTCCTATATTTGTTCACTCGTTCCTAGTGTTTCTAAGGCTTTATTGGTTTGAGAAGAAAATTGCAGATGTAAATATCAAATCAAAAATTCAATCTAAAATTCGAAGAACAATGTCTGTCAGAACTATTCAACATGATCTGGAACATGTGGGAGGGTCTGGTTATGAAGGTCCCGGACCAGGGATTAGACTACGCCCGATGAGATCTAGGAAATTTACGTTAGATAACATTTTCGACTCTCCAGCCCGGAGAATCCCTCACAAAATGTCCTTTACTCATGAGCCAGTGCTTAATGCACCAAGAGATTTATCACGCTCAATATCAAGCCCAAACATCAATAACTTGAAAACACGTCAATCTAACACCTCGAATATTGCATTCAAAATACCCCAATTCAATATTGAATCATCCCCCAATGTGCATAGCAGTTTCACTTCGAACGAGAACCTTGGAACTAAACCTATCAACGAACGAGAAATTAAATTTGGAGATTTACCCGACCCCAAAAAAGAAACTAGCAAGTCAAAAATTAGAAACAAATCGGTACTTCCTCAGGAAGTGGCCATGTCCATAGACATTCTTTCAAAAGCCAGAGAGAAAGAAGACGAAGGTCCGGCATTAGTGATTCCTGGGCTACAACATGACGACGACGATACATCGATGTACTCAAAAGAATACACTGACGAACACAAACATAACGACTTTAAAAGGTCCGCCACCATGTACACAGATAACGAAAAACACTCTCCGACAGATCTGTCGCATAGCATTAGAAGCTCACCAAGATCTTTCAGTCAGTCAAACAGCAATACATCCCCTCAAATGCATAAACCCAGATCAATCATGAAAATATTCGATACCGTTCGAAGACCGTCCAACATATCTGAAGAAAGCCAAGATTACGCGCCACTTTCGCGCGTGATGAGTTCAAACTACGTCTCATGGCAGCCGACTATTGGCGGAAACTCTGTGTTTGTTGATCTTACGGACGACCAGCGCGAAGAGCTGGGTGGCGTAGAATATCGAGCTCTTAAGCTTCTCTCAAAAATACTAGTCGCATACTATGTCGGGTTTCACTTGTTTGGCGTTATCTTGCTGGTTCCGTGGGCGATTAGAACTAAAAAGTATAAAGACGTTTTCCAGTCTAATGCAGTTCATCCGGTCTGGTGGGCCGTATTCACTTCGGCTTCATCTTTCAATAATTTTGGGTTGACTCTAACATCCAATTCCATGGTCTCATTTGTTGAAGCCAGGTACCCCATCCTTGT
This sequence comes from Geotrichum australiense, assembly GCA_030563945.1. Lineage (NCBI taxonomy): Eukaryota > Fungi > Ascomycota > Dipodascomycetes > Dipodascales > Dipodascaceae > Geotrichum > Geotrichum australiense. Next base: position 17,137 of record JAJMKR010000031.1, on the reverse strand, counting down.
TTCCTCGTTTCTTATTGTTATTGGGAATACAGGGTTCCCTGTTCTTTTGCGGTTCATTATTTGGGTCCTTTTCAAAACTTTCCCCAAAGCTGGTCGTACACATGAGTCACTGGGGTTCTTGCTTGACCATCCACGGCGCTGCTTTACACTTCTTTTCCCGTCGGAAGCGACCTGGTGGCTGTTCACAATTCTTGTCCTGTTCAATGCAGTTGATTTGACACTGTTTATTATTCTGGACAGAAATAGTCCAGCAGTAAATCAACTGCCGATATCGATTAGGGTTATGGCAGGGCTGTACCAAGCTTTTTGTACGCGAACCGCGGGGTTCACGAATATTAACTTAAACATGATTCATGTGCCTGTTCAGGTCAGTTACATGGTCATGATGTATGTTTCTGTGTTACCATTAGCAATGTCCATTAGACACACCAATGTATACGAAGAGCAGAGCTTGGGAGTCTATTATGATCCCGAAGACCACGATTCAGAAGCCCCGTCGCTAATCGCCACACACATTCGTAAACAGCTATCTTTTGACTTATGGTTTATTTTCCTAGGACTTTTCATAATAACCATCTGCGAGAACAACCGGCTTGGTCCTGGTGACGAGATGTTTAACACCTTCGCTGTACTTTTCGAGATTGTTTCTGCTTACGGCACAGTCGGCCTGACGCTAGGCTACCCCAACTCGGACACTTCCTTTTCAGGGCAGTTTACGAAAGTTTCAAAACTGGTCATTATTGCTCTCTTGTATAGAGGGAGACATAGAGGGCTGCCGTATGGGGTTGATCGGGCTATTATTTTACCGAGCGATAAGTTGGATAAGAAGGACTCGGATCAGGAGCAGAGAATTAAAATGGCGAGGGTGCATACGGAACGGGATAGAGAGTGGAGTGGGTACTCTAGTGGAATTATTAGAAGAGATACGATGATGAGTAGAGACAATTGATGTACTTTTTTATATATATCTGGAGATGCTCTAATAGCTTTGAGTGTGTTTTCAAAGTCTCTTATTCTACAATAATGTTTACGTACATGATATAAGATAAGTTGAAACCTTTTTTATAGATATCTAACTAGTTGTAATAAAATTTGATGATATATTTGTGTACATTTCGAGTGTATAGTTATAGCAGAAAGTATGGTGCAACTTAAAGACTCTATAATATGCAATTTAAATCTTGTCTTTATACTCCTGAAAAACATCCAACTCGAGATTTTGTATTCACAAAATATCTTCAATTGCTTTTGATCTACTTGTTAATTGAAGACTATTTTAATACTTATTGATTAGAACGACTCTAGTTTTTAAACACAGAAATCATCAAGTTAATCATACCAAATTCGGGACATGCTATTGGTGGATATTCAAATAAAACTGCATTAAAATCTGTTATGGTGATGGTTAAAAGACTCAACTCTGGTGATCTGTAGATGTCCAATTTCTAATTCTGATATTTTGAATCAAATTTGAATATACGTGAAAAAATATTGATAAATACTGTAAAAAGAAAAAAAATAACGTAAAATACGTAACAAACCAATTAATACTACTATTATCAAGTATAAAAACAAGCTTAATATTAACAAAACAATAAAAAAAATATAAGTAAATATGACCGGTATGCTGAGGAACAAAAAATAAGAGAAGCCAAACAAACAAAGATCAAGTGCCAGTATACCAGAAAGAGAGCTCAAGTGTCTTTTTTTGTAAGCCCCATGCTTTATCTGTATAGATAATAAAGTAAATATGCTGTCAAAGAAAACATGGTACAATATTATGATATTATCCAAAAAATTCAAAGCCAAAATTTCTCGTCCTGGGCTTTTTACCTCTTTTCTGAGTTGGCTCAAAAAATGTACAATCAATGCCAAAATACTCGCATCTTTCACAAGAATGACAGCCATTACACACGGCTTTGCAGTGTTTCTACAATTAGGATTTGTTAGTACATAATTTGTGTTTCTTGTTTGGAAATTTCAGGGTTGATAAAACTTACTTTGGCCTTGCGGCAGCCATCACAAGCATAAATAGCTCTTTCGGTATTTTCTGAATCCTGCTCTGAATGAACATGTTCTGAAAAGTTTTTAGTAATTATTGGGTTTAATAAACCTGAAATGCAAATGGGTGGAGAAGTTTGCTTAGGTCTTGTAGGAGGTGGCGGGCCATGGTAAACAGCATCATGTAGATTTCCATTCAGGGCATCACCAATCATAACTCTCTCCTGGTCAGAACTATAATCAGACGTATTTTCTTCAGTGTTTGTAGGAGCCCACTCGGTATGATTGGAATTGTTGAGGGTAGGATCTCCATCATGATTTGAAGAATTTGGAGAGGGCGAAGGCTGTTTGCATTCACCAGCGGAAGAAAAAAACGAATTGGCTCTTTCCATTGTTTTCAGATAAGATTCGACAGTTGGAATTAAGAGTAAAGTAGTTATTGCGGTTATAGATAGATGAAAAGTAGTATATGAGTGGAAGTTTGTGTTTTAAATAAAAAAATGTGAGAGATATTTACCTTTATTTATATTCCTGATATACGCCTTTCTAGATTTCAGTTTTTCAATCTGTCTATTGCTTTACATTGTCATTTGATGATTTAAAAAAGCAATTGAGAATACTATTAAGCGGGATAGGAGAATTAAAAAGAGTTAACTTGAATAAATAGAAGTATGGAAAGTAATTTGCGCTCACTTCAAGCAAAGCTCATTTTACACAACTGAAAACAGCTAGTATTTTGTAGCTTCTATTGAATATGATAATTTTATAAAAACAAATGTGCTCGGTTCGCAATATAATTGTCTTCTTCACCTACTAGTATGCTGGTTCTGTATAAACTTCTGCGATTCTAACTCGTGAATATGTTAATCTTAGATGTAGTCAAAATAGACTTTATAGGCTAAATTTTCCCTATTCACAATTTGCATGAAAACCTAAAAAGAAATTGCTTCATTGTTCTTACCAATTGTCATCAACATTGCAATAAAGGTACAGATGTGCCATCTTTGATTAGGATTAAGCAAAACAAAAGCAGTAGGATGATTTGACTATATCACAGAAAAAGGTGAAATTACTTTATTTTTTAGGCTTGGTTTTTTACTAAACTAGATATAGATGGAAAGTCCCGAAGGGCTCACACATGTGGTTTGCTTAGAACTTGATATTGCCTTTCTTCGAAGTTTGCCAAAGGGCAATTTTAACAATTTACCTATTATCAATCCATCTGTTTATTTATCTTATGGTGGAAGTCATGAGCTAGTTGGTCGACACATCGTTTTGTTTACGACAATCACACCGTAAAAAAAGAACTTTTTGTCCATAAAAAGGTACTGATTTTAGACTTGTTAATTTTATGCTAACGCTTAGGCTTAGCTATTTCGCTGTATCTCCAATTTCATGAGTGCGCAAATTTATGGGCTCTCTTTAGTCCTCGACATTACGTTATATCTACTCTAGGCAACTAAGTATTTATGATAGCCATTGGTGCCATTTTGAGGGTACTATGCAACCTGACAAACTTTCAAATTTGATATTTCATAAAATCTTTAGACTATCACATTTATTTTTATTTCACAGCTACAGCTCTGTTCTTTAAAATTCTTTATGCTCATGCAATACACTTATATTTTTCTAGATTTAAATAATAAACCATAATGATCCTTTTTTCATTTCTTTTTACTCTTTTTCATTGTTATTCGAGAACGTTGCAAAAACTTTTATTCCGTACATCTATTTACGCACCAATTCAATAAAAATGGTGTTGCTTGAAATTTCTATCAGGGAAAGCGGTACATTTGATTGATTTGTCCCAACCTTTTTACTAATTAAATGTTAGACTTAGAAAACCTGATAAAAACTCTCAGATATTTTGCGTAATATATTTATTTTTTTTTTTTTTTTTTTTTTTTTTTTTTTTTTTTTTTTTTTTTTTTTTTTTTTTTTTTTTTTTTTTTTTTTTTTTTTTTTTTTTTTTTTTTTTTTTTTTTTTTTTTTTTTTGTAATCATAAAAGGGTGAGCAGAATAAGTAATTGTAAGTTACAAAAAGTTTTACTTCTTAAGATGCAGCGCACAACATGAAATATACGAAACGGCATACCATGTGCTCTTTGGTAGACTTTGTGTTTACAGTATAGCTCCGGAAATTTGTGAATAATACTGAATACCCATTATCTAATTGTGGCACCTTGTGTCAAATACCAATATACATTTAAAGTAAGCTTTAAAAAAAATTCACAGGAAAGTTGTCATTATTTAAAAAGATAGTGAGTCTCTATCTATCATTCCAGCTCCAAAATTAAATTAAAAGAGAATTGACAAATACTGATCAAGCAATTCTTTTTTTTATGGGGTTTGTCAAACCAGTCATATTTATAAAACCTATGCAATTATGTCAAATTTATACTTTAGAATAAATGTCATTCCAATAATCTGAGCAATTCAAGAGAAACAAAAAAACTAAAATGGATTAATTTCGTTATAAGTCGATATTCGACCGGTAAAAGGTTAGGGCATATGCAAAAGAGCCGGAAAAAGCGTGTCTGTAGCTTCAAAATTAGGCAAAATAAATGAAAAAAGGAATTGAGTAATAGTCAAATGTGTGATAAAGCTTTTCTAGAAGCCATGCTGAGAAGTATTATATACGCAGAATAGAATCATTGTGTATTGCCAAAAATCTGTTTTTAAGTAGCGTCAGCAAAATCATGCGGGCTCACAATACCCTAATACGCTCAATCGTACAATTTTGCAGATACGGTGAGTTTGCTTAGCTTAAAGCATTGACATACTAATGATATTTTACAAGCAACATCTATTTGCTAAAAACAACTTCCAATACTTGTAAGTTTTGTGTCAAGAAAAGAAAATATAGACTATTCGGTGTGCGCCTGATACTGGCTGACGAATCAAGCGGCACAATATAATAGATTAATTTTTATAATGGGCTTTTGATTAAGTCCTAATGACAATGAACGGATATATAAACGTACATGTATTTGCACCCCACAGGTGTGCTTTGAATGAAATTTTATATTTATGCAAAGTTGATAAAAAAGAAAGTTGAAAAATTGGAGTTGTTTTTACTTTTTTTTCCTTAGAGCGTGCTAAAGTTACTTAGGTTTGTTATCTTATTCAGCTCAAATAAAAAATGGCACATATAAGACTTTGTCCTAATGTTTTTAAGAACTCACGAATATACACAATCGACTTTCTTTTTTCCTGGTTTTTTAGGGAAATTATAAATTATGTTAGGTTAGTTCAGGCACTGTTTGTGGGCTATGATTTATGATCGAATTTCGCTGTATGAGAAGAAAACTAGATGAGCATGTACAGAACGAATTGGATACTGATAGGTGAGATCAATTCGAATACAATTCAAGTAAGCTTTTACAGTAAATTAATAGTTGTTACAGAAGCTGTTTTCCTAAATTTTTAGTTGAGAAAAAATATTACTAGAATTTTGAGAGAGCGCAAATTACAATACTGTAATTTGGCACGCATTACTGATATTGAAACTTCCAATTAACAGAACCTCAAAGTGTATACTAACAAGAATAATTGTAGAAACTTTGCAAAGCCAAATCCGATGACTGCCACTTTTTTGATAACTATGAGAGCTTTGGCATTGATTGCACCGTTTTTGGATAACTCAGACAAGAGAAACCCCCTAAGCTAAAGAATTTCAGTTGTGAAGTCTCTTAATAACCTTGTTACACCTAACCACTTTTGGCGAGACAGGTATCTTTCTACAAATTAGAATTTTGAGAGTCTCAATCAACTCGTTTAACACTTATTTGGAATTAATGTGTAAATTGGGATGATAGAGCCCTTCTTTTCTTTTGGAGCTCTTTAATTACGAGAAAAATAATGGATTTTATTAGAATCTCTCGAGTCAAAAATTTAGAGTGGGAATAAATGTATTCCTAAATTTCATTGAAGCCCATAAAAAAAATTTAAATGGAAGGTAACAGAGAAATTATTTCTTACGAATTGAGAATAAACATGTAAAAAAAGTAGAGCATAGCCCAAAAGAAACAAAGGAAACAGGTTCATAGGAGCAAAAATAGATAGGTTAGATATAACAAACAATCACAATATTTAAAAATGACATAAATATTTTTAAGAGCGTTGTTGAGTGGCATTGTATACACAAAACATCAAAATTATCCATTGTTAATAATTAGTTTTTAAAGTAGATTTACAATGGTCTGGTAATTTCGCAATATCTTAAACACTCTCACTGACGCAGTTTTCAAGATACAGCGAACTAGCCTAAGCCTAAAGTGGTGGCACTAGATATATGATTTTGCAAGCAATGTCTATCCAAATACAACTATTTCAGTAATCTTAAGAAAAGAAAATATGGATTTGTCAGTGCTCAGCGGCTAGCTACTTAAAAACAAAGAAAACAGCAAAATATGATAGGGCAATTTCATGATAGATTTCTGCCAGAGTACGTACTGTACAACAGTAAGCGGAGATATTGAGCTATTCTGTATACAGCGGATGTGACTTATCTGGAATTTTGTATTCATGCTAGCTTTAGTGAAAAAGAAAAATCAAAAAATCGAAATTGGTTTTTATTTTGTTGTGGAGTAAAAACGCTATATTTTTCTATTATTTTTATGTTACTTAACCCAAATAACAAATGGTACATAGTATTGTAGGCCTTCATCTCAATGTTTTTGAAAAATTATATACGTTCGTAGTCGAAGAATTTCAGAACTTTTTCCAAACTATCAATTGCGCAAAATTAGTCTAGAAGTACTCTGTGTACTGTGATTCAAATTTAAATTTACCTGATAGAGGATAGCAGAAGTAATTGTTTGCTCATCACATTAGTAGTTGAAATCAATTCTACTGCACATCAAGTGTTTTTTACAATAAGATTAACATGTCCCTCAGATCCTACAATGTATAATTTCTTAAGTAGGAAAAATATATTACCAGTCTGTACTTTGGTTGTGATAAGAGCAAATTACTTACAGCAAATTTATGTATTCATGTTAGTTCTTTCTATTTCTCCTATTCCGCTTGATATTCGTTTTAATTGGATTTCGCTATTATCAAAACTAAAAGTATATCGACAGATGGATTACACGAAAAAGTCATTTAAAGAAGTAGATATTGAGAATATAAATAACGATAGATATCTCGAAGAATCACGTCTTTTTATTTTAAACCTACACAATGATTTTTTCTCCTTTATTATTGTTTCAAAACTACTAGTATAATAGCTACTTTACTCTTAACACTGATAACTGATTATTTTTTTTTGAAAACAATGGAAAGATCAAATCCCTCTCTATCTCATGCTTTTACCACCAAGCGTAAGCAGCTCTTGCCATCTCCAGATTTGTTTAACAATGTTGAAGTTCCCAGACCCAATAGTGTTGGATTTACTCCCATACATTTTAGATACAACACTTTGGACCCTAGAAATGGCCAGGGAAGAGGAATCATTGTGGGAATTGGTCAAGGCCCAGACAGAGCAGAATTTGAGCTCGTTTATTACGGCCCAGCACCTTCCACAAAAGTTCAGTACAGCTTAGAGCAGATGAATGTTGACAATTTGTTGAACCCATCGAATCCTGACAAGCCTACTGAGCCTACTGAACCTACTAAGCCTACTGAGCCTGTTGAGCCTGTTGAGCCTGTTGAGCCTGTTGAATCTGGCCATTCCCATACAGCTCAAAATCCAAAACAACGTATAAGAGTCACTAACGCCTGTGATGGATGTCGCAAAGCTAAAGTAAGTATGAATGATATTCCACACTTTCAATCAAAGATTTTCCATAATATACTAACAAGCCTAACCATAGAAACATTGCGAAGCCGAATCTCGAAATAGCCACTTTTGTAAAAGATGCGAGCATTTTGACATTGACTGTACCTTTTTTGAGCCAACACAGACAAGAGGCAAAAAGGCAATGAAGTAAACCCTGGGATTCGAAATTTTTGAATAACATTTTACATCGTATGAATTGCTTTAAAAAAAAAAAAAAAAAAAAAAAAAAAAAAAAAAAAAAAACATGGTTTATACTTTTATGCTTGCATCTTTTCTACTTTCTGCTCTTACGGGTTTAGCTAAGTGACTGTACCTCTATCTGATCTTTCAGTGGTCTCGAGGTTTTCATGTAAAGTTTGTTATATTATTGTCATATAAATTTAAAAAATTCTAAAAAGAGGAAAAAAATTTTGGTAAAAGAATTGTGTCTCTATAATTCCTTCTAGCCAGGTATTAAAGGCCAATTTATCTAATAGTGCAAGTGGATAAACAAAGAAGTGGTGCCCTTATTACAAGTAGCCACTTTTACGAACATATAGTACCATAAAGATCACAGTCAATAAGCTATAAAGCTTTCACACATACAAAGTAGCACTATTTGCAACATGAAGATATACAAACTGGTATAATATAGAAAAAATGTATCCATAATTTTTGACTGGCAAAGTTACCGTTGGTGTTTTAAAATCACACTTTTCACATCTTTAGCAGCAGTCAATACCAGTCTAAACCTCCGTTTGTTTGGTTCCAAGAAACAAAATTATATTAGCGGGAAATTAACTTGATGGAGATTCAATATCATACACTTCGAGAAGTCTTATGAATGACACATAATGTCCGTAGCAAATTTAATTGATTGGTTTATTAAACGTATTTGACACAGGCTGTAGCTATATATTCTGTGGTATAATATTATCATAGATGTTTTCATGTTGTTAAACTCTTATCAAGTATTCAGATAAGCATCCTCCTATTTGGCTGCTCAAATAACGTGTCCCGCTACTATTCTAATCACCTAGTATGTGAATCAATCCTTTCTTTAGTTGGAAAATCTCAAAATCAAACATCTATAAATGAAACCCTTACAACAGCAAGAAAATATATTCATTCACACACTTGGTGATTAAAACACATTTTTATATTATTGCTATAAAATAAACGCTGTGTTACTATTCAGCTGATACATCCCCTACGCTAAGGAAACCAATATAAAAATGACACCTGCCAATACATCCCACATGTATTGCATGTGGTATTCTTTAACTTCCCCTATAAAGTCCAACAAAAGCTATAAAATACAAACATCTATGTCACCTTTAGTTTGTACACAATATACCAGTACACAATGTTTTGCTATTCATACAATCTCAGCTTCCAAACTTGCGAGCGTCTGGGGTAATCGGTTTGAAGGAAAAGTCTACTGTTTTTATTGACCGCATTGCAAAGCATGCTAGGAAATTTAAACAAATCTAGCTCGGACTCTCTCATACAATCACTGGAATCAATCAACGACAATCAAATGGCGTTGGCAAATATACTTAACAATGATGAGGCTTTTGAAACGATCTACAAAAATACTTCTTTAGCTACAGTTGATAGTAGAAATCACTTGCAAATGCATACAGATGCTATGCTTAGCCATACATTCTCCAGAGACAATATCAAAGATTTATATTCCACAACCAACAACTTTTCAGATCCAACTAGAGCATTTATAAAGACTTCCACACCCCTTATTGAAGAAAATTTCAATCAGCACTCAAGGGGATCAGATTGTCTTTTGCAGAATGATAGATATTGCAACGACGTTTCATCTCTTAACAGTATACATGAGATCATACTGACTCCAGAAGACGACAACAATGCGCCGAACTATGCTACGCCTTTATCTTCCAGCTCTGGCATGAGTCAAAAATATTACCAGCACGAAACTCATATACCTTTCAGACCTGTGTCTCCCGGTAACGAAATTGTCGACTTTTGGAATGAAACTGAGCCGGAGAATTTTTTCGATGAAAGCAGCTGTGTTTATATATCCTATCCAGATGTATTTCGTCCGGATCCAGAAGGTCTAGTTATTCCCGTCAATCCATTTGAGCCTCTATCCTATAGGCTTTCGATCAAAGTTAAACGTATATTGGGGGATATCATCACCGTTTATTTTCGCTACGAGCTTATGTACGCCAACGTTATGGCCTACAATTGGAAAAATGAAAATGATGAAGACCTAGAATTGGTGGGCTCTAGTATCTATGAAGCTTTTGAAAATGCGGCAAAGGTTTGCAGTTCTGATATTTCAGAGCACGAAAAGGTTCTTGAGTTGGAAAGGTGCTACCAGTTTTTGAGTTTTAGTGTGGACTATTTTGTGGGGTTGTCCAATTATATGATTAACAAAAGAAGAAGGAGACAGTTTGAATTGATGGACATGAAAAGACAAATTGACGAACAGCTGGAAGTACTACTAGACAATATATACAAGTACTAAAATGACAATAATACTCTGTTTCAATTGGAAACAATCAACCCAGTTGTTGCAGTTAATGTTGCAGTTGTTGTTACAAAAAATAGATTTCTCAAGAGTATTTCCACTCAAATAATAGCTATCCTCGATACGCTCATACAATTTTAATACTCCACACTTTTGTCGATGAGACTTAGTAAACAGCTAACATGAATTTCTTGAATATTTTGTACAATGAACCGTACGTATGAGATGTTTTTCAAAACTGCATGACCAGTCCTGTTTATGCTGTAACTTTTCCAACGACCTCAATGTAAAAATCGAAATTTTGCTAATGCAGATGAATTTTTGCCAGATACCTCTTGTGGTGACAGTTTTGAGCAGTCAAGTTTAGAAAAAGAGTTTTACGTTTACTTGTCAGTACCACAAAAGACAGTACTTGTCCAGCAAAGATGCTAAGTGATCTATGGACTTATTTCAATGCATGTCTGAATTGGTATCGTGATACACAGAAATATATTTGTTACGTGAACTTACCAATAAAGAGTGAAGTGGATATTTCATTAGTAGCTATTGGGTTGTTCTATACTCGTTGATGTTCGCTTATCTGTGTATTGACTATCTTCTCCCATGTTGTATTCACATATTGCTTCCTTTACATGTATCCTCTTGGCCAATGCATACACTTCTCTATTAAACCAATATCTTCAATGTTCAGGTTTTCTCTAGTTTATTGAATGGACCAGCCAAACTCAGCTTCTTCTATATCTATATTTCGATGCACGCAACATCACATCACAATATCTCTTCCATAAACAACTGTGCACCAATGCTCTTTCTATCTAGTTTTGACATTTCCTAAACTCTTTTGTTCTCATTTTCTAAACAAAAAAGAGGCAGAAACTTCTATAATGTAATATAATCTCATTCAGTAGTATCGGAGCTGTGCAAATTTTCTGAACTTCTTACTATCCGACCACGTCTAATAATGGCCGTGTTATGCTTCATTCCTCTGGTTTTACCGTTAGGAAGATTGTATCCTGGAAGAAAGTCCTGGTCTTGTGAAGCACCGCTAAGTCGCCTCGTGGAAGGTGTTGGGGTAACAATTTGTTGTGAAGAGTCTGGTACGGTACGATTAGACATGTTTAATGGATTTTGATGTGATGATAGCAAGAATCTGCGAAAAGTTAATTTGCTTCTGATTCTGTAGAAGGTGAAATTGGATGAAATAAACTCGAAATTAACTAGAAAGTCAAATTGTTTTTATGTTTTCTTGTTGATTGAAGAAACCCAATACAGAGTTTGGAAACCTTTCAACATCTGCTAATCCACAGCCATTCTATATCCGTATTTATATACAAACCAATCGAATCGAATCGAAACCAATACAATCCAAACCATATACATTACATTATTGCCTGACGTGTATATACACTTTCACACAATATCACTTCGTAACTATAATCCCCATGTAACACCACAACTCCAATTCCCTGATCCCTACCCAAACAAATCACACAAATCCCACCCCACGCAAACCTCCCACACCCAAAAAGCTTAAACCCCTATCACAAAATACAAAACAAAAAAAAACTTCCACACACAAAATGGCTCCACACAGCTACACCACCGCACCCGCACTCCACGCCCACCGACTCGCCTACACGACCCCCGGGCACCTCCACATCCGCGACCCGCGCCGCTCATTTCCACAACACACTCTTCCACTACCCAATTTCCCCATCCAAATTCTCGCATGGCACCCGAGCGGCGCGTACCTTCTCGCAGCCTCGCGCGACGAAGTGCGCATATTCCAGGTCCCGCAGCGGCCACGGCCGTCGTCAGGCGGCGGCATTAAGGTCACGGGGACGGTTGTCTCGGTGGGACCGATTGACCACGCGCAGTGGATTGAGGATAGAGTCGCGATGATGGGACCGGATGGGATCCAGGTATGGTCGGCCGCTGGGATAGAAGCGGATATTGTCGCGCCAAAGTTTGCGTTGAGGAAATCTGAAAGCCTTAGTGCGGTGAAGATGTGGTGCACGGTTACGAGAAGAAGTAGTTATGATGTGGTGGAATGGTACGCGCCGGGGATAAAGGCGGTAAGATGTTTGAGTCTGGAGGGGCTGACGCTCGATGCCCAAGATGCAAAGGTTTCGGAGTCAGGAGTTACGGCTGTACTTGATTCAGTCGCTAAAGGATATGCTGTGCATTTGCTGGTCGATGGGTATTGGGTTCATAGTTACTACGGACCTTACGCTTATGAAACGAGAGATGTTTCAGCAGTAAAAATGGTGTGGGGTACATTTGATGGACAAGAGCGACTACTTGTTGCAGATGAAGAAGACTTAGTGATAGCATTAGATGGCGATGTTTTCAAACCAGTATTTGAACTCAAACACGGAAATTTATCAACCTCCGATTCAGACACCCCAATCTGGGGTGAAGACATCTACGATGGAAACCTCGTCTACACACTCTCTTCTTCCCTGCCCACCTCCTCTCCCTCATTTCCAACCACATTCAAGCTCGCCATCTCTCCCCGCGGCCACATCGCCACCGTTCCCACACGCACTCCCACGCGCGTCTACATCTGGACCGCGACACGCCTCCTATGCGTGCTGCACCACACCAACCCAGTCCGTTCTCTTTCGTTCAACCGGCACACAGGGCAGCTTCTAGTTGTGCTCACTCAGTGCAACTTTGTTGGGATCTGGGACCCGGATGTGCCGCAGCCGAGCATTTACCAGTTTGCGGATTTGCAGTCAGAGCATGGGTTTGGAGCGTTTTGGTATGGAGACGGAGACGGAGACGGAGACGGAGAGGATGTGGGTGGGATGTATGCGGTGGATGGAAAGTGCTTTGTGGTGAAGGGTGAGACGGAGGATGGGAATGGGGATGGGGTGGATATGGAGATGGGGATGGATGAGGATAATAGTGTGGTAGGGCTGGTTAGAGAAGCTGAGATGGAGGAATCCATGATTACTGGTGTGGAAGATACGTTTGCTGGAAGGTAATGGTTATATGACTTATATTATCAGATTCTGTGCACTTATTTATTTTGTATAAAGCTGTCTAGTGATATACGCAGATTAAAAAAATTGGTTCTTTGGAAAATTGACACCCCTTCAAGTTACAAGTTTGCAGTTTTTCCTGATAATACTTGATGTCTCGAATCACACAATTGATCTTGCAATAGGCCTATCAGTCGACAGCTATATGTGGCTACGTGATACTGTATGTGGCTACGTGATAAGAACATCAATCAATTCATACCGTACACATCTGTCATCCTACACCTAGTTCATTTTAATACGGCACACAAGCAAACATTGATAAATATATTCAGACATTTTTTTCATTTCCCAAATAGAATACAAAAACTCCGCAAAGTCACTTATTTATACAAACATTATACATGCCATATACACTATTATTCTAAACAAACAGTTACCTTTTACTCACATTACAAATAAAGATTAGAATTCTTATCGGCCAGCTTCTTCTTCTTCAAATTCAGGTAATAGAGAACACCACCTCCTGCAGCTGACAGAACCAACAAAACCTTGGTCAAGAACCAAACCCACGACCAGAATCCACCACCATTGCTTGCAATTGGCTTACTACCATCCACCTTACTATTAAAATTAATGCTTCTTGCGTGATCGAGACCAATTCCCGAATCACCTGCAACAAGTTCATCATAGCTCATCGGTGGGTTTCGTAGCGAATAAACTTGCACTCTTTTCAAATCGTGGTTCTCGCTTAGTTCACCCGTTTTCGCACTAAATCCCATAAACACATTACGTGGTAAAGTCACTTTATCAACAATAAAACAATTGGTCCACTTGTTCTGACCCCTGTAGTCCAAATCAAGCGACAAAAAGCCGTCTCTTACATAAGTGACTCGAGCACGTGCAAGATCCGGCGAATTGTGCAGTCCCCTTGCGGAGCACCCGCCAATCTCATTAGCCAGCCCATCGTGGTCGTTATCGTACCGAGTCTTCCCGTCACCAAGCATTGCCATAACGTAGGGGAAAGTTTTCCCGGGTCTGTTATTTTTGTAAGTATCAAAGAAGATTCCGAGACCCTCGAATTCGTCGGCTGAACCAAACACAGGGCCTAATTCTCCCTTATGCGTAGTGACCCAGAATGCCATGCCGTCTCCGTATAGTGCGGCAGAACCTTTGCCGTGGATTTGGAAGTCAAACTCGACTTGAAAGTTTTCGGGCATGGCGGGGAGCTTGGAGTAGAGCCAGCCGGCTTGGCTGGATTGGTCGCCGGTGAGCCGAATGAAAGATTCGGATTTGATTACGGTGTCGCCGCCGTAGTCGTAGAACCTCGATGAGAGGTATTTATCGAGGAATGGAGGGTTTAGGGCGTGAGGGAACGACTCAAGTTTTAGAAATGGGTCGGCATTTGCATTTGTGAGAGTGGGGAATGCCGATAGGGCTGTTAGGAGCAACGGTAATATCATTTTATTTTTTGTGTTTTATGTTTGTTTGTAACCAAGATGATTTGGCAGTTGGTGCTGGTGAACAGAAGAATTGGAATTGAAGAAAGGAAGATCAAGCCACCTAATCAAAAACTGTGAATAAAACGAAAGTGACAAGTTAGATCACTGACTGAAATCAATTCAAAGAACAAAAACTAGAGTATTGATCTTTAGTCGTTGTTGTTGTAGTTTGAAATATTATTTTTTTTAATTGAGAGAAAAGAGAACAAAAGGAACAAGAATAAAGAACAACACAGCTAAATCCAGCACAAAATATAAAATTCTGGAGGTTGGAAGCTTGGCTGGACTTTATTTTAATTTCTGTGCGTGAAGCGTGAAGCGTGCTTTGCCGTACAGTACCTGGTACACTCACAGATGCAAATTGAAATTTTCAAATTTGGAAATTTTTGGCAAGTTGCCCGTCAAAAAAAGTTGATAGGCGCGTGTTCACTGTTCACTGCTCAGCATAGGCTGTAATTGTACACGTGAAGAAAGAGGGATATGGTAGTTGAATATTGGACAACAGTATCTAGCACTTGTGCATTGGGCAAAAGAAAGAGAAACTTGAGAGCTATGAACATTTACTTTGTGTTTTGCACTTTAATTGAAACAAAAAAGATTTTGAGATATAAGCTTTAATATATACGTTCTCTGCTTGAGATAGTTTTCAGACCTTGCACATGATACTTATACTAAAAGCATCAAAAGTCAAGTCCAACGTTACAAGCATAAAGCGAAATGGAAGCTATGAGAAAATGCTTCGAGAACAAAGCAGCTACTTGTTCCTCCAAGGTGCTCAAACAATAAAATAAAGAACTTGCTGATCTCTTCAAGATTTCCCATCAATAGCCATGAAATTACCGCATCTCTAACCTTCCGTAAAACGGCATAAGAACGTAGTGAACTACCTATACCGGTATATACTTGCACAATACTGTTTCAAATACTCTTCGTACTCAGAAGACATGTCTAGATAGAAAAATGTAGGGAGAACTATGAATGCAAAACAATTATACTAGGATTCAGGACTGGTAACAGCTTCATAAGCTCCTTCGTAAATATCCAACAACAATAACAAAAAGATTTCCACCCACGCAAGTCTTTGTTACACCAAAGTTGCTTTCCACTTCGCGCACACCGTGCAAATCCCCATCACCAACCAACCAGCTATTCCTATTCCAACCTTCACAAAGCCCATTCTCAAGTCCAACCAAGCTCCCATATATACACGATTAATGTCGTCACACCCCGACAAGCAAGAAGAAACCACAAGGGACATAAAACCACCGCCTTTTTTCCATTCACGAAAAAATTCACAAAACCCCAAAATAAAAATTTCATTTTCAATTTCAATTTCAATACGCACATAACAACACAAAATTTTTCATTTTTTCCTTCCCATATCCGCCACACGCGTCGAGTCCCAACCTCACATTTCATGCAATCCCGCAGCAGCTCCGGCCTATAAATTACCCGTGCTCGCTCTCCCCCCACCGTTTTATTTTTTTATTTATTTCAATAATTCAAGTTCTTCCATTTTGCATCGGTCGCTCGTACCCTCTTACCTCCCAAAAAAACTACAGATTGGTTCACGTTTGACTCACGTTTGAGTTCCCGCGCACATCTACAGCAACGCACACGCGAACTGAATAATCTCTGTTAAAACTGTATACCCGCTCGAACCAGAAAATTCATTTGTTTATTTATTCGCCATGACGACGTCGGTACTCGTGGCTCAGACACAGCAACAACAATCACGAAAACGGTTATTTTCGCAGGTTCAACCGCAGTTTCATAACAGCTTCAAGAAGATCACGCGACATGATTGTAAGTATAATGTTGTCCATCCCAGGCTAAAGATGGCTCTTTGATTGTTTTAATTTAATGTGTTTGGATCTCTTTTCTTGAAAAGGAACAATAACTAATTTCACATGCTTCTGCTACTCCAACCCATCGCGTTTCCTGACAGCTACTAACCTATCCCCCAGCACCAGCCAAACAACCCGCACCACCAAATTGCACATCCACATCTAGCCCCATCCCCGTGCTGGACATAACTGCCGAGGAGTACCCCGACACCGAGATCGAGGACTACCTATACGACCTTTACTATCGGACCGATCGCGACGATTCCAAAGAAGAAGATGTGCAAATGGGGAACACGTAAAAAAAAGCTCTTGTTGCATTTCATTCTATTTATTTATTTATTCTTACTTTTTTTCCCGCCAGGGGCGCGTTTTTTACTTGTACGTTTATAGAGTATTGTATTGTATTTATTTATTTTTTCATTCGGACTCGTGTGGTTGAAGGGGGGGGGGGGGGGCGAAAGAAGTGGAATTGTATTGCACAGAGGTGGTTATTGTGTGTTTGGAGACACTGAATTATTTAGATGACCCAG